>OX411311.1:90093878-90354242 GCA_948150685.1 Rhaphigaster nebulosa | reverse complement strand
CAGTTTGATTAATTTTATGCGATAATGGCTAGTGAATGAAACTACATATTCATTGCATATGCTTCACATTACAAGCTCTCCGATCACAGATGGATGTTAAAAAGTCATGAGGTCATTTTTTCAAGCGCCTAAGCGAATAATCGGTAATCGATTTGAAAGCAAGGTTAGGAGTTAGCAGTCTTCTGTGGCTATGGAGCTTATAATAGAAGGAATGGTGTCAACCATCAAATTAGGAACTTCTGAAATATTTTCCTCAAATTTTTATATTCAAAAAATGTTTAGTTTTTAAAATTTTAGATATCATTCATTGGGGTATGAGTTAATTTTCATAGTACACGTAAATGTCAAAAAACAATCATTCATTGTTTGTAAACATATTTGAAATATAAGGGGAGTTAGATTTCATACTATAAGTAAATGTCAAAAACTAATCATTAATTGTTTGTAGGGAGAGAAATGATTTATTGAAAATCAGTGCTGCCCAAATACATTGGGTTGCTATAATACTCAGCATACTGATCTTTCTTTTTCTTTTTCCATCTTTTATTTTTTTATCCATCCAATTACTTTCTCAACTCTCCATAATTCTCCCTTCCAGTTAACAATCAACCCTTTCTTAATCCAGTATATAAACTCTAGACAATTTGAAAATTTATGAAACCAATCAAACATCAATATCTGAACGCACACATATATAGATCAACAGTACAGGAAAATAAATAAATAAATATATATACATATACAAACAAAATAAATTAAAAAAAAAACAATGAACCCGAGTTTCTAATTTCGTGACAGCTTATAGTTTTTATAGTTTTGGCTAAATCTGCAAGAAGTTGGGCATCAAAACCATTATGAATATTTTTTTTTTCCAACATGATAAGAGGGGTTGTTATCTGATCGAGAGGTCCAATAGAACCTTACCTCTCACCAGAATAAAATATGTGCCTTGCACCTTGTCGTGGATTTCCTTTATAAATAATAATAATAATATAATATAATAATAATAAAAATATGTGCCTTGGTATAGGTTGGATTTTCTCACCATTAATAAAAATAAAATGTAAAGGAATTACTTTGAAATAATATTTAATAAAATAAAAATTCAATTTATGAGTAATAGCAGGAAAAGAAAGAAGAAATAAACACGCACAAAAAATAAGATGCAAATTTTGTTAAATTTATAATATAAGACATCTATGTCCATAAGCAAAGGAATATAAATATATAAAATTAATAAAATAGATAATGTATCTTTTTTTTTAAATTAAAGATAAATATGCTCAAAGTAACAAAAAAAAATATTCTCTTAAAAACAGCTCACAAATAAATAATATTAACTTATTAAATGTGCCTAAAACAATGTTTATACTAATTACCTAAATAATAAAATAATGTAAAATAATATTAACGATAGAAGTAGGGAGTTGTGAACTCACTGGCCGGCCGGCACGCAGCCTGGGTCTGAGTCCCGTCATGAAGAAAAAAACAGTTCGTTGTTAAAAAGAAATTTTGCATCTTCATTCGGTCAAATGATCTTGAATGGCCCTTAAGGCGAACGAAGTGCAGATTCTAGCTGGAGAACTTACAAAAAAAATAAAAGGAACGAAAATTGTTAGTCCAAGCGGTCTTGCTCACTCACGCACATATAACATGGTTTTGACTCGTATGATACAAGCAGTGTCGTAGTGGGGAGAGATCCGACGTAAACAAACTGTAAGAACAGTATTATCTAGTTGTTTTTGGCTGCAACGTATATATGGCATTTATGTATTTACAGTACTGGTTTAGAACTTAATAATTTAAACTAATAACAAAGCTGTCATTACTTTAGAACTTCCTTGTTTTTAAACAAACATAATTGTTACAATTTCAATTAAGAAATCAAATGAATTCTTTTTTTTTATAAAAATAAAAACAATAATTTAAAAATATTTCTTTTTCGATGTGGCCTCAACAGGTATTGGGAAAGGAAGCTCCATAGCTCATTTTCGTTTTTCTCATAGACATCATTATTGTCGTGAAGGATATGCGCAATTATTTTTACTAAATTCTAACAACTCACCTTATATTTGTGCCCTGTAGTTCGTTGTTAGATATTACATTTTATCTTTTTTCGGAGGGGATTGTTCGTTTGAGAATGGAAATTTCAACATTACATTTATCTTGTTCTCAGCTAAGCCGTTCCCAAGAGAAGTTATCCGACCATGGAAAAGTGTTGGGAAAACGATTGAGGAGACCGGATACTGACCATTGAAAAGATTGAGCAAGAGTTGGGCAAAAGAAAAGAAAATACATTCTGAGATAGCAATTAGAACATTCTGTTTGGAAAGGATAAGTGGTGATTTCTATCCTAACTATTCAGCATTGTTAGAATTCTATTTCCTTCAAACCAAACCCATAGTTTTGTACTTTTTTTTTCAAATAGATTACAATTTAAAAAAAATTGATATTTTTTTTATTTGCTTTTTTTGTTATATCAAGGAGATTGAAGCTGCTAAGAGTCAGTGAAGATAATTTAAATGGCTAAGTTTGCTTAATGTTAAGGATTTCCAGACCGAGCTTGAGCGAGGTTCTGTTTCAACTTGACCGTTGGACATTTCATCTTTTTTGCAATTTTCTTCAAATTAGGCACAAATGTTTCTCGAAGTCAGGAAAAACGATCTATGTGTAGGAATTTATATTTTTTAATTCCGATTCAAGATGGCGGTCGTTGCAATGATCCCGTATCATCAAAACTATGTTTCGCCATCACGATCAAACTCCTTCGTTTTTCTCCAAATTCGACATGAATATTCTTTAAATTCATTTAAAACGAAATGTTCAATCTTTTTTTTTTTTTTATTTCAAAAGTCAGTGATACGGGTGGTGAAGAGAAAACAAAACCAGAAAATTCCAATAATTGTGAGGAGATAAGTTTCATTTATATACCTGTGCTTCCGTCACTAAGATAGTATTTTAAATTATCTTTAATAATAACTAAAATATAAAATAATGGTGGTGGGAGAAAAAAGTTGTGAGGTACTTTCAAACTTCAAGCTCCATTTGGCAAAAGCTCAATAACCGATTAATACCGTAATAGTGACCGAAATTTTGAATGACATTTACTCCCGCTTCTGTGGTATTATTCTGCCCAAAAAACAACCACATGCACCGAATTTCAGCTCATTTGGTTCAAAGGGAGCCGCTTATTTATTTTAGAATCGTCGAAACTCACCAAATCGTGTTTTAGAGATAATCAAACGGATTTTAAATGTCTTCTTTCCTATAATTTCTTAGGAAGTTCTTGTAATTATTTGATTAAAGGGCAATATATAACTACCAGATATAATCTTCTTCTTTATTCCATTAATGCTTCGGGGAAATATTTCCTCATCATCACAATTTTCTTTACTCTTCTGTTTATTTCTCTCCTATTGTCTATAATTTCATTGTCTATAAATATAAGTGAATTTTGAAAAATTAAGAAATAAACAAAGTTAAATCAACAGTAAAATGCTTATTAAGCAATAATATTCGAAAGAAAAACTTACTATATTTACATTCTGCCAAGGGGGCACCGAACCGAGTTTTACCCCTTCTCCCCGTGTGGAGAGCAAAGCAGGACTCCAGAAGATCCCAGTCGATTGTTACCTTCTAAAAAAATCTTTCTTCTAATTCAAATCTGTTCATTATTAAATTTCAGAATATCTGGATTTTTTTTTTCATATGGTTGTAATTTCGACATAAAATAAAAGTTCTATAAATAAAAATGGAAAAAAAAAAACGGAGAAGTTTGTTTGACAAATACAGGCGAAAGCTAGCTGATAGGACCAGACGGGAACGGGGAGGAATATATGACAGGCCGCGGACTACGGAATGAGAATTTGATTTATGCTGAATCGTCTGCTCCTGCTGATAAAATCCTTGCCTTATCTATTAAAAGTTTCCGCCTGGGTCGGACGTTGACAGATTGTGTGCGCTACGGCTGTCAGAAACTCTCCTTCGATCCGAGCTAAATTTTTAGTCCGAGGTTCAGGAAAATCATCCTCTTTTATAGATGCGAAAATTCAGTTTAATGCTGCCGGAAAGTCGGTATATTGATTCCTGGATCCATCAAAACATTTTAAGAGAAGATGGAAATGTCAAAGAGCGGTTATAATTTGTTTCCACAACTTATAAAAATATGTTTTAAAATTTATAAGAATATTAAATGTCAATCGATAATAGGGTGAGAAAATTCCTAAATTGGAATTTATTAAACTGGCAAAAACCTTTATAATTACAATATATTTTAAAAGATTCTAGCACTAGTTTAGGCCAGAATGACGAGTGAGAGCTGTTAGTATTTGGTGCTTACCTCATCAATATTCGATTTTTAGACCATTTCCAAATTTGTTGTCGATATATCGTCAGAGGGAATCGGTAGAGGCGGTGTTTACGTCACAAAATTTCGAATTATTGGCGCTTAAGCATTTATATGAAGAGAATTAGAATATGGTTCATTGAAAAACTGACAGAGACACTATATTATAATGGTGTAGAAAATAAAGCTGAACTCTGAAGATGAGGCAAAATCTCGAAAGTTGTCCTGAGTTTTAAATAAGTACAAAATGAGGAAGATTGGGAAATTTTCACATCCTATCATTGATTAAATATATATAAATATATAATAAGTTCTCGGTAACTCTGTAAATAATACTATTGATTTATTCGATAAACCTCTCAAGCAGTCAATAGTTTTATCATTGGTTTTATCAAGTGAAAATTATCTTAATTATAATTAAGATAATAATTAATAAACTCAATGGTGTAGAAATAGGAGAATTTTTAAATGCAGGAAATTGTCAGAAGAGAAAATTAGGGGCTAAAAAAAAAATCAAAAATTCATTCAAGATGAATCAGAAATTAATTCTGAATACAATACACTTAAAACGTGTTTATAAATTCATTAAGTTGAACATAATCATTAATAAAAATCAACAATTATAAACACAATCATCGAGAAATTTATTAAAAAAAACATAATAATTACAGGAGATTAAAATAGAGAAAAAGATTCTTCCCCAACGTGAAAACTTGATTGTTAGTAACACTCAAGTCTTAACTACATAAACCTATTTCATTAAAAAAGTGGCGTTTATTGTTTTGTTAGTTAAGATAGTGCCCCACTTTATCTCACTAACATTGAGGATCCCGCAAACGGATTTCAGTGTATAGGGTATATTAAAACGGTATTTTATTTTTTTTATTGTAGATTTTCTTTTTCTTTTATTGAGTAAAAGCAAAACCTTCAATGATAATTAAATTTAGCAAAAAAAAATGATAATAAATTTAAAAAATCTACACATTATTGGGTAAAAGCAAAACTCTTAATAATGTGTGGATTTTTAATTTATCATAATTTTTTTATTGTTTTTTTTTTAACTCTGGTCTCCTTTCAAAGCAAATAAATCTTTCGCCTTTTACTAAAGATTTATTTTTTATAGAAAGATGTGTAACCTACTTAAACAGAAAAAATAATTTAATTAAATCGGGAATGAAAATTTTACTTTTCTGATTATTCCATTGTTGAGTTGAAATTCATAAAACTTCATAACCAAAAATTTAAATTGAAATGACTTAGTAGTTCGGGCCCAATATAGCAAGGACGTTCGCTTGGACAATCTCTTTGTATCTAGCAAGTTTTTGAATTATTTAACATACTTTACGAAGCATAACAGCACCTTCAAGCCGAAGATGAATCGTTCCATCCATTAATTTACAATTCCGTCTTTTATTATAATTTTCACAATATACCTACTCTTTCGGAACTATTTATTCATTTATATTATAATTCACAGTATAGGTATGTAATGCATTACTATAGTTTTATTTCAAGATTAATTTAAATCATTAATTTTTAAGCAAAGATTACCGGTTGATTAAGCATACTTTGATGAATTTTGGATCCTATAATTCTTATCGGCTCATAAGAGAAATATTCAGGAATTAAATTCTGATCCACTTCTTTACTATTATTATTTTCTAGTTATTATTGCAATTGGAAAGAGAAAGAAAGTTGATAAGAGAGAAATGATTATAATAAGAACAAACAGGATACAAAAAGAGATCAATTCAATAAGAAATGTACAAATTAGAGCTCAAAGAATAAAACGCTGCAAATTATTACACAATGGTTTATCATTTCGAAATATATTGTTTTTAATTTATAAATAAATATATATATATATATATTCCAATTTTTTTTATATTTTACTTTATAAAGGGATATGAAATATTTAATCGGCTGCCATTTTGAAACAAAACGGTGAATGGTAATATCGAGTGGCAAGGATCATCCTAGGATGATCTGTGACTTTGGTGCCTAACCTCATAAAAATTGGTCCAGTCGACTCGAAGAAAAGCCAGAGGTTTCACGTACGGCAGACAACTTCGATTTTTTAATTCTATGTATCTTAAAGCGCAATTTAAATTTTGAGGTGGGAGAGGTTAAAAACATGTTTAACTAAATAAAATATTCCTTATCTCTATTAATTCTTCTTTATAATTATGACATCAAATAAGATCTATTTGCACCAAGAAAATTAAAAAAAAAAACTCTTGACTCGGCCTTACACGTCAGATACACAATTTAACATATAAAATTAATCGAGTTACACCGAACAGGCTATGGTGAGTGGATTTGTAATGGAAAAATATTATCTATTTCAGGCCAATTCATCACAACCGTTATCAAGATCTTAAAAGGGGTTAAAATAAACATGAATGGATTCAATGTTGGTATCGTGGTGTTGAGTTTTGCATGTCGCCATCATCATCGCGACGTCCGACTATTTAAAACCCCAATATTCCAAAACAACGCTAGGGCACGCAGTTCGAAATGCCAGCCCATTTCGTTCTAGCCTACTTCAGATAACATGACTCTTTTCATTGTTTTATCTCCTCGGAATTTCCCAATTATTAACATCTTATCACGATTATTCCTCTTTAAAGCGACGTGATCGTCCTGTATATATTAAACATTGTTATCCTCTATTACATTACAAACAGAAGATTTATTTGGATCGCTCATTTAAAACTGTTTTATTATGTTTTGTAAGGAATCCTATTCCTCCGAAATGTTGATCAAATCGCCTAAGAACTTATTTGACACCTTAAAAAAAAATTATATATATAAATAAAGCATATATTATGCTATATTGAAACATATTATTAATATATGCTTCCATCAACATACATTCACCTCAGATACATATATGGAGTTTTCTATCAAAAACCTGTTTATCCAATTTTGTAAAATTACCCAAAAAATTTTTAGGACATCTCATGGAGATATGCCAAATTTTTTATAGAAAATGTTGATTTGTAACACCAATTTGACAGGGAAAAATTTTAGATTTGAAATTAACTGAATAATTTTTAGTTGTAGAATATTACTTCGTGAAAAGAATATTTATTTTGAGAAGTGGAAACATTAACTTTTGATAGAAAGCTCCTCATATATATATTTTTAGATATCGCATATTTTTTTTATAGGATTCATTGCATGTTATAATATTTTGTTTGCTTATATGTTCACAATTTATTTTTTCTTTAATTCTGATTTTTCAAAAAGATAGACACAATAAATCCCGCAACAGCCTATGAGAATTTAATAGGACAGAAACTGCTAGAAGTGATTCTTAAACGTATAGTATTCTGAGGAGATAGTATAGTCAGTATTATCTTCGATGCTAGAAAGTAAAACATCCGTTTATTCATTTTTGAGTGTCTATATTTTTGAGCTTTTAAGAAAAGTTAAAGATATGTTACTCTGTACCATATATAGTAATAGAATTAATATTTTTCATACTACTAAATATTTAGCATGCAAAATAAGAAGCAAATGTGATTGTTAAAATAATAAGTCAAAGGTTGCCCATCGAAAATTGTTGCCCCATGTTAAATATTTCTAAGATTGCCTTCTAAGATTGGCCATCATAGTAAATATGAAAAAATAATAAAAATTATCTAAAGTATTTTTTTTCAATAATAAATTTTGAATGATTCAATAATTATAAATAAATTACCTTATGAGAAGAGTTCAGTTTTCTTTAAAATATTTTTGGTTTTCATATTTATTATTCATATTTATTTATTCAAACTCCGATCAAAACACACTCTTTCAAAAATATATTCTAAATATTATGTATAAACGTCGATGTACATTGAATAATTTATTTAAAATGATGCTAATTTTCATATTAATGTACCTATATTTATTTGAATTAATTATTATTTTATTAACAAAATTATTAAATTTTATAAATCTGTTTACCATACAAGTTACTAAATTTTATATTAATTTGACAAGAGAGTTTTATCTAAGGCAACAGTTTAATTTTTTTTAATGAACATCAATTAACTTTATGATGCATTATTACGTTTTTGTAAATATACTGAATATGTAATATGTGTGCTATAAGAATTACTGTTTGATAATTTATCCATCGGCTGAAAACGTAGGGATATATTTCTACCCTAAGGAGGGGATTTTAAAATTAAATTAAAATCAATCAAGCTTATCTCGTGCTAGATTTTAAAATTGTGACAAGAAAAATAAATATATTATTATTAGTTTATAATGATTTTTTGTAAATTTTCATCATAATTTTTCGATCACTTTATAGTTTTCGCTACTTTTGTGTTGTGAAGTTTATTTATCGTCTAGGTGTTTATATCAACAAAAATAACTATGAACGTGCCAATCTAGGCTATTGTATTTTTCCGATCCTGAACCTAAGGATTTGTACCACTTACTTTAGCTTAAGAAGAAACCGAGATGCATAATTCTGCCTACCCTTGAAGAACTAATCGAACTTGTTGATTGATACATTCGTTTCTTCAAATTACCTGTAATTTATTCTCTTTGGGTCAAGTCAAGCAACATGATTAGGTAAAGGCAAATGATATTATCATTAAACTCTTTCTTTACGATAATATCATAATTTACTATTTTGCTTGGTATAATATATATATATATAGAAGTTGTAAAATAAAAATATTGAAAAAGGTGAATTCTCTCCTAAAAATTAATATAAAACCAAATTTATAAAAAATAAATAAAAAAAATAGAAATAAAAAAAAATGATAATTCCCTTTTTTTTTAAATTGTAATTTTAAAATCTGAATCACAAAATATAACGCAAAAATGAATTTTAAGATACTATTCCAGTAAAATAAAGAATTGAGTTTATTTATCAAAAAATAATAATTCTGTTCTAGCAGATGGCAACGTCTATCGGTAAAAATAACATATAAGAAACATACGAAAGGTGGCACATATAACTTACAACTTATAATAATTTTCCATTACTATCATAGAACATATTTAAAGAATTATCCAATTTTAAAGTAATATAGAAATAATAAATTACAATTATTGTATTATGGAATAACATAAATAAAGTAGAAACAAAAACTACAAAAAATACAATTAAGAAATAAATAAAGTAATAATTTATAAGTAATTGGAAGAATAATATTGTATATTAAATTTGCTTTATAATAAGATATAAAAGCATAGTAGAGAATAATAATATGACATATATATATATATATATTTATATATATATATATAAATATATTACCTAACGACATAATAATACTAAATACTACTTAAGACTCTAATTTAACGAAACCTAAGTTATTAAACTTGGGACAGAAAAAAATTATAGTCAGGTACGTGGGAAAATACAGTTAGTTGTTTTTAAGGTTCAAGAAAGTAGCCAATCAGTGATTTCGTTTCTAGTTTTCTTTGTTGATGGTATATTTAGTAGTTGCTCTGGTATACGGCTGAACAAGTATGGACCTTATTTTGATATACTGAAAAATCCTGATTTGGAAAAAAATGAGCAACGGACATTTTTAAAAAAAGCAGTAACAATAATTTATGATTAATCAACTGACTTATTTGAAAATTGGTTACATCTTATTTTTTTTTTAGAATTAATCTATTAAAGACGAATAATACATATATTTGTTTTTTTAAATATTCAAAAGCGTATAATGTCATTATACAATATAATTACCTATTATTTAACTTTTGAACGAAAAACTGAGGAATACTCGTAGAAATAAAAAAATTAAAAGTCGGTTATTTTTCAAAGAATAATTAAAAAACTTGCCTATCTATATTATAGTACTCATAAGGTTAATACACAAAGTATTTTTAAGTGTAATATTAATTTGCTCTGTAATAAACTCATACTAAATAATCATCTGAGTAAATTCTGTTTATTTATCTCATATTTGCCATGTATTAAAATTGCTCTTACTGAAAATATTAAATAGCACATGTAAAAAAATAACGATTTTTTTCATACGATGTATTTTTGTCAATCTACGGGTACGGAGGAATGAGAAAAATCATACTCACAGTGTCACTTTTTTTTTTTTTTTTTTAATTGATCAGAATGAAAAGGTGTATTTTCCAGGGCGTTAGAACGCGAGGAAAAGCATGTTTATATTTTTACTGTATGAATGAAACCTCAATGCCTAATATTTCGTGCATAAAGATTTGTCTTATGCTGTTTGTCAAGATGGAATTCTAGGTATTTACATCTATACAAAATAGTAGATATAGAGATAACAGTTTTCGCATAAGTGATTAATGAGTTCGTTATGAATGGATGAACAAATTAGATGAAAAAAAAAAAAGAAAAGAAAAATCTTATTTGCTACATAAATAAGCTGCTCGGGACCCTCCTGGGGCACACCCAGCCTCTATAATATGAATCTCCTTCATTGGTTTGGGGGATTAATCTAACTGGAGCCTGGATACTGATCACATCTCATACTTGAACAACCGTTCGGCAAGAAATGTCCTTACCAAATACTGAATCCAAGATCTCTCATCTGTTCTAGTGGTATAGGTTTAAGTTACTGAACAATATACCGTGATCCATGCCCTTCTCAATTATGACCGTAATAAAAATAAATTATAATTTATTTATTATTGTTAAATTATAATTACTCTCATAAAATAATAATTAATAAGCATAAAAGTATAGAATATAATAGTATTATAATATTATAAAGAATGGTGTAGGGTAAAATGTTGAGAAGAAGCCGTGCTGTGGCTGAAGATCCGCTTGATAATTAGAAAGAGGCTGGAGAGCCCTCGACTCTAGTGGCCTCTTGTCACCTGCACCGTCGGTCACGGCTTTATCAGTACACCAATATACTTCACCTTCACCTTTACCAGTAATTATCAAAGCCTATTTATATCTAATCATAGATTTATATGTGATAAAAATTTTATGTTAGTTAATTATTAATTTATAATTTACTTTTTTTTTTAATTGTCCAATGTTGCACTTAACTACATTCTACAATGTTTCCAAAACATATCCTCCTTCAAAAGCAATCCTTTGAAAATCGTTTACAACTATTAAAACTCAAATTAAATGTCTTGGACCATGTGTTCTTTTGAGTTTGCTAAATGACGCTCACTCCTTTTTCAAAAAAACTACATCGATATATATATGTATATATCGCGTTGTAGTTTTCCAGGATGTAAAACAGCCGTCTGAAGGTATGGACGATGTGCTTCAGGGAAAGAAACATAGGCCCTCGTGCGTCTGCTGACCCCAAACATCCGTGAAACTTGACCGGTTTGTCACTGTCCTTGAACCCGAGTCGGTGGGAAGGACACTGCCGAATTGGTCCCAAAGGGACCGGTTATGGAGCTACGGATAGCCTGCCGCTGCATCATTGAAACCATGGTTCGTAGCAACGTGAGTAGTTTTTTGAAAAAGGCGAGAGTGCCATTTAGCGAACTTTAGAGGAAACAGATAAGAAACCAAATAACAATTTTTTTTTTTTTTTTTAATTTTTTTTCTATTGTGTAGAGTAGGAATTTATTAAGGTGGCAAAACTTTTAATTTTAATTAGACTCAAATAATTAATAACTTTAAACTAAAATTTAAATAAGTCAGACTCAATATTTAATAGAATCAGGTCTTTAGAAAGAATAAAAGGCTCTAAAATTTTTCCTCTTTTATCGTTGGTTTGTCGAACCAGAATTTAGACCGACTATTAAGGCCTATTCCAATAATAATTTTCTCTCCATTGAATTTTCATAGAATTATCTGTAACTGTTGCAAATCACTATTTACTTCTCTATTGATGTGGAAATATCCAATGATTATTAAGTAATTCTTTTTCCCTATAAAACTTCAAGCAGTACTAGATCAGCGTTATAATATTGTGTAATTAAACAACCTTCTTTGTTTGTTTAAAATTATAACACCAGCTCTAGGCTTTTGGTCGTATGTTTGATATACCCGGTGAATCTTATATCTCGCTTGTAGGGTTCTTGGATTAATATAACAATAACATTATTCTTTGCTGTGTTGTATAAAATTCCGTCGTGTATTTTGAATGTCGTGTATTAATCTGTAAAAAATTTAACTGTCTCATATTATGCAAGCAATGTTATTAAAAGAAGTATGATGTTGAACTGTATGCCACTAAATAAATCATGAAAAAATCAATTTCTGTTGTTTGAAATCAATTTTTGTACTTCTGCTATGTAGGAAGGACAATTTTTATTGTACGCTAAGTGATTTGTCATTCTTGGCAAACTGATTCTGGGTCTATTTGAAGTTCTTACAATTAATGCACTTGAGATGTTCTCATGTGCAGTCGCTCTGTTCTTAGTATATGTGTATGGTATATGTCCCTCTCCGCATCTTGAGCATACGACTTCACTCCGGCAGTCTCTTGCGTTGTAATGAAACAAGCATTTACCGCCTCTTTTGATCCTGAAATAATCTTCGATGTGGACCTTCTGGTAACCCAAGCTGGTGCGGTTGTAGAGAAGTTCTTCAGTCGCTGCATCTACCTCCCTACCTCCACTTCGCATAGGTTTCAAAATTAATAAATATGTAAAACGTAAAATGTTTACTAATACACGCCCATAATCTTGACTAACCTAATAACAGCAGAACAACACCTAATTCTAATTAGCATAACCTAATATAGAACTTTTACAGTAGAATTATAATTTGCGCTTATATTATAATCAGGCATAGCTATGAACCATAGTCTCTAATACACAATATATTGTGGAAATATGACATTAATCGGTTTCACAAACGATTATATACATATTTAAAACTCTTATTACTTCCTTGTACGAAGTAAAGGGAGTATTGTAATCGCGAAAATTTTCGGTTTTCAGATTTCAACGTAAATATCCATTTTGACCATCCATCCATTTTGATCTAAATCCATTTTGACTAGTTTCATCGTGGCGTCTGTACGTGCATACCTTCGTACGTTCATACGTACGTTCGTATTTAGCATAACTCAAAAACGGTTTGCCATAGAAAGTTGAATATTTGTATTTAGGATTGTTGTAAAATCTAGTTGTGAACCTCCCTTTTTGGTCACTGCTTAATCACCGGAAGTGGTACTTTACTTGAAGCTCATAATTGATTTCCATCAAAAATTATACTAAAATACTTTACAAAACTTCTCAAATTGGGTATTTATTACTTATATATTGATTTAAATAACATACTAGATTTTGGTCTAAATTGGAAAACCGGAAGCGGTACTTTAATAGAAGTCATATTAGACTCATCAAAAATTATATTAAATTATGATGTAAAACATCTCAAATTTGGTAAATAGGACTTTTATATTGATGTGAATGTAAATACAGTAAATAGTAAATACTATATTTTGGTTAAAATTGGTGAGCCGAAAAGAGTACTTTACCTGAAGGTCATAATAAGCTTACATCAAAAATTATATTTAAATTAAATACATAAATCATATGTTTCGGTAATAAATGTTAAAAACGCAATTTGGTTTCCAATCCAATTAAACATTTTTATTACTTGTTTTAAGTGTTAAAATTTAGTGTAAAATACTGGTTTTCCTCCCTATTTGTGATTTCCTCCCTATATAATGATTGAATAGAGGGATGTCGCGACGCCGAGTGTTGTTTTTGAGATACTGCAATCTTCGGAAACTAGTAACCAAAATCAGGATCGCTTTTTGAGCCACCGATTTATAGTTTAATAGGCGTACAAGGAAGTCATGTGTTGTCCACATCAGATATTAATTTATTCGGAATATTATACATTAAATACGCTTAGTTTTGTATTTTTTACTCAATAAAAAAACATTTATTGTTCTAAATCCCTATTATTAGGAACAATTTTAAGAAAAAAAAAACTTATGATTCAAGTGAATTTGACTGAAATTTTAAAAAAATCAAAAAGTATAGTTAATCGGTTTTACTAGGAGACTACTTACATCTAAGATCTACAAATTAAATAAAATATATAAAGTTCAAATTATTTTAAATTGTAATAATTTTAATCAGGCTCCAGTTTTTTCGCTTACGCAATTGAATTGTTCGGAGATTGATCTACCTAAAATTTCAGCAGGAGGATATTCCTTTCCTCTGTTCAAGAGCACATCATTTACTCATGAAATAATCACAGTTTATTTAGAATTGAAGGAAACACAAATCTAAAACAGGTCCATTTGAAGGGCAATTGAAAGGCTTTAGAATATCCTTAGTATTGCTGGACTTACAGCGACCAAATATTGTCGCAAAAGGTACAGATTTAGCGAATTAGAGGTTATCTCTTCTAACTTCAACTTTTACCTTGTTATAGAGTGAGATATTAGTCAGCAATAAAAGTATCTCTGTAATTATTACATATTACTACTTAAGAATATTTTATGTTTTATATTTTATCATTTATGTAAGTTCGGCAAATTTACTCATATTTCATGTAATACAAAAGTTATTTTATTTTTTAACAATTTTTATGTCAGATATCTTATTTTATTAAACAAGTTTTCTAGGTGACCTTGGAATTTTTTTTTTTTTTATTCCTCCTCAAGGATTTTTCTTTTTTTCCCAAATCATCTCATTAATTTTTTTTAACACTAGTGCTTAGGATTATTTTTTCTTCCTCACTGATTTTCTTATTTCATTATATACTGGTTATTTTTAAACGTTACATTAACTTTTCCGTAGACATTTACTTTTTGGAAAGTCTTTACAGTGTTTACTAAACTTCCTTAACCATATAGAATGATATTTTCTATAGTAATGGCATAAATAGAATTATTTTTAACATTTTAATTTTTGTTTTTTTTTTTGTTTTAGGTTCTAACCCATTTACTGTACTATAACATTTCATTTTTTTCTTAATATTTTTTCCACGTTTTTACATGAGTTACGGACTTTGGTTAGCCATCTGTCTGATTATTAAATTTGTTTTTAAGTTGAAAACATTCCACTTCTCAAAATTTAAACCTCCATTTCCCAAATTTAAGATTGAAAAACCACTTCTACCTAGTTATGCATCGTTCAAAACTTGGAGTTACTATTAGTTTCGAATTATAGAATTGTTTCCTTTCATCAAGTTGACAAATATATATATATATATATATATATATATATATATATATATATATATATATATATATATATATATATATATATATATAAATGCATATGAAACCTCAAAATACAGGAAATTTATTTCATGATGAAGGAAATTCCAAAAATTATGTAAAGGGTTTACATAAAAAAAGTAGTTATTAGACGTTTCGAGTTGTGGAGGTAATATTTTAACTCGAGATACTACCACTAAAATGAAGAGAACTTGTCATAAAGAATAAAATCACGTTAAAATACATTTAATTGTGTACAGCTATTAGATTTGTATGGTAGTGCTTTTAAAGATAAATATTTTTAGAAAGCTCGGCATATTAGAGAATAACATAGAAAATCCATTAAACAGAAATACCCATTTAATAAGCCCTCAATAAATCAATGTATTTTATTATGACCCTAGTTGCTGTATGATATTTGCCTATTGTATTTATTAATATATAAAATTGAAATGTAATTGTCACTATTTTTGTTTAAGAGAAATGTTTTAAAATTAGAAATATATATATTTTTATTCATTCATGTATTATTTTATTTATTTTCATCATTATTATTTTTATTTATTGTGAATTAATATTTCAGCCCTAATACTTATTACCCTCGAGTGTGGCATGTATTTTGTTTCAATTCAATTTAAAAAAAAAAAAATTGTTAGAGAAGGATCATGCAAAATCCTTCAAAACACAAGGAGTTTTTCCAAAACTACTGGACCTATATTAATGAAAAAAAAAATTGATAAATATTGAAACTGAAATTTTTTAAATTAAAAAATAATCAACTATCTACGATATTCTTCATGTTTCTGTATAACAACTTCTAAGATATATGCAAAATCGTCCAAAAAATGGGAAGTTTTCCCCAAAACTACTGGACCTATAATGAGGAAAACAAATGATAAGTAGGAAACCTTAAAATTTTTAAATAAAAAAATCAACAATAGAAGATATTTTTAATTTTTCTATATACCAACTTCTAGGCCCTGAATTACATACACCTAACAGGGCATAACATTTAATCAAAACGGAATGTCACTTAAAGGTCACATAGTAAGCTAATAAATATAATGTTATTTAATATTATATTTATGTCACTGTTTTAATTATATTTTCGCATAATCTCAATTCGAATCATTTAGCCTTCACTTTTGGAATCATCCCCCATAGTGGGGAGTGCAGCGGGGAAAATGATGTTAAGACCGCGCTACTCCTCAAATATTTACCGACCAATTACAAAGCTCATCAATTATCCATCGATCGAATGCACCGGGTGGCATAGAGTCCGGACGATGGATTCTGAGCAGGAACAATAAAATGCTATCTGCTAGACAATGGCCCCCAATCAGAGCCCGGATCGGGAATAACGAAGGACCCAACTGTTTGCCGGAGCTTCAATGGGGCTCTTCTAATAGAAATTAACAAGGAGGGAGTGAGGGGATTTTTCAGTTTTCACCCGTTCAGAAGCAAATGTCATTTCTGTTGGCGGCTTTGTTGCTAGCGTGAAAATTATTTTGTCTGGAACTGATTTTCTGTACTTTATATGCGTACATATTGAAATTGCATACACAATGTACTATATTATAAAAGTGTTGCTAATGGATCACCTAGGCTTCCCACTCATGATACCAAAACTAATCATGGAAAATAATATGACATTAATCAGGATTTTTGGAAGAACCGGAAGAAAATTTGGCATATCCTTCTCGAAAAGGTCTTGAGAGTAACTAAAAACGTAAGATAATACTGTTAATAGGTTATTTATTCTTGGTCTTTCCGTTCGTAATAGTAATTTATCCAGACTACCACGTACCAACCCTCTAGTTTCTTCGCCTTCCTGTCTACCATTTCCTTCCCCGTCATATAAACAGCTCCGCAATGTGGTGTCTGTTACTGCAAGCAAGCAGAAAAATGAAGCATCATTTTCACTACTTAGAATGAAAAAAAAAAGTACCTGAGAAGTAAGTATGGATTTATCTAGAAATTTGATTAATCATTGTAGAAATAAATACCTAATTTCGGACAATAGTTTACTCCTCGATTGTAATCAACAAAAAATATATAATTTTTCTTCATAAAAATTGTATTTTTATTTTCTATGTTTTGGTGTATCTAACCATTATAGTTGTCATTACTATCTGGTAATGAATATTTAGTTATTAGTATTTCTAGTATGAAATATCTCAAATGCGGGAAAAAATGCTTATGAATTGGGATCTTCTCTGGACATTGGGCCTCGGCGTGTATTTGACCTAAGTTACGCAACTGTTGAGAACCTATAAATATACTTTATTAGACGTATCAATAAATAGAAAATAAATTATTCCATCGTAAGGGTCAGATCTGCAGAGTTCCACAAAATGTATGCCAAATCAGAGTACCATTTTAGGTGTTTTAATGGCAAAGATTCTTCAAACAATCTTATCTATTCCTAAGCAAGAGGAAAGTTCCTCAATCTAAATTAACAGCCTAGCCTTGGCAGGGTAAAAGGGAAAACTGCTCCTTACGTAACAGGTATTAATATACCAGAAGATACTTTTCAATTTATTGCAGTTTGTCCAACATTAAGGGTTCTGCGCCCGTTTTTGAGAATCAAACCGTGCTCGATAACTTCAAGTTCTTATATTTTAAAGATAACATAGGTTATTTAAGCAAAAAACAAACAAACACGCTTTCATAGTGACAAAGTTATAATCGGTTTTTTAAAAATTATTTTAAAGAAGTATCTTTTCAGGTACCATTTTCTTTTGAATAACAAGTCCGATTTACGTGCTTGTTGTTTTACTTTATTCCTATTATATCCCTCTGAAATCTAACAGAAAAAAATTAATAATTGTTTACTTTTATAAACAATAGCCGAGTCTGAAAGTCACTGTAAATATTCTTATATTAATAAACGATTAGCCAAGTTTTTTTTTTAAATTACGATAAATGTCAAAACTCTTCACGCTTCGATTCTGAATAAAATCGTTCAAAACAAATTTTTAAAAATAGTAAGCAGATAGGAGTAATTGTTTCGGAGAAACAAATATTGAATGACAAAAAAACATTAATTTTCAGCAGAAAGAAGAGGATGCTAGTTTTGCAGCCGGTTATTTTTAAAACACACTAATAATATTAGTTAATAAAATGAAAAAAAATATATTATTCATTGACCTTTCTTTTGAATAATGACATACATATTTCTCATTATATTTGAGAAATAATAAATTTACATTGAATAAACTAATGAGTCACATTATTTACTATATCAACACAATGATTTAGAAAGCCTAACCACTTCTGGTAATCAGGAAGTAATGGGTCTTGTGTTATTATTTTGAAGAAATACTCTAGTTTCAGGTGTCTTTTTTTGTTTGTTTTTTTTTAAATTTACATTTTTGAATATTAAACAGTCGCAGTACCCTTCAGGGAGTTCAGAGCATCAATCTTTGGAAAACAACCATTAACTATAAAAATTCTTAAAGGTCCGTGTTACAAAAATATATATTTTTACTTAAAAACCACTGTAAATTAATATATATATATATATATATATATATATATATATATATATATATATATATATATATATAATTAGGATAAAATTGGCAGATAATCAGAATGTTATTTGAATGGAGTCTACGTTTCTCTAAAACAGTCCAGATCGTCTAGATTCCTATAAAACAGTTTATTCTAAATTAAACTCTTTCACCATTTCACATATATATATATATATATATATATATATATATATATATATATATATATATATATATATATATATATACATATATATATTTATATATATATATTTATATATATATCACATATATATATAATCAAACGTAGACTCCATCCAAATAACATTCTGATTATCTGCCAATTTTATCCTGTCGCTTGGTAATGAAATATCTACAGCTAAGTACAATCGAATCATTTATGCGACAATGAAATTCCAATTAGTTTGATTAATTAGCAGATTTCATTATAAAAGTTCCATTCCAAGTAGGGAAATGAAATGGATATATCTGGGTTAAGATGTAGTACCTATATTAATATCTATCCTAATTATTCTAATGCCTATAATTAATAAAATTATATTCCAAGGATTTTGCTTATAATTATTATCCATAAATCATAAAACACCTAATTTTATTTCAACTTTTCTTTTATATTGTTTTGAACGCGGTGCTTCGTTATTAATATATATATATATATATATATATATATATATATATATATATATATATATATATATATATATATATATATATATAATTTATAATTATTTATAATTATAATTTATAATATAAATTATTTATAATTATATAATTTATATATATAAATTATATATTTATATATAATTTAATATATAATATATAATAATAATAAATTTAATATAAATAATATATATATATATTAAATTATATATTAAATAAATTATATATTAATAATAATTATATATTATTATAATTATATATTAATTATAATTATATATTATTACATATTAAATAAATTTTATATATAATAATGATATATATTAATATATAATTTTATATATTTATACTTAACATGTGTAATTTTAATTAACTTGATCATGTAAATTACTTATTGGTATTGTTAAAATTATTGTTATTTTGAATAAAATTAAACGAAAAATAAAATTATTTTTCCAAGAACGTCTATAAGGAAGCCATCCTTAATTATTTTTCAGAAACTGCTTCGTTAAATAGTATTTGTATGTGGTTCATAAGTGTGTGTGTGTTCAATGAACTTAGACGTTCAATACGTATTTGTTTACTTAGAACTGTATACCTAATTAGTTCATTGCATTTGTTTCTGTTAAACCCTTTCCCATTTGGCTGGTTGTTGTTAGCTTACTCTCAGTTTTAAACCGTTCTTTGTGAGGTGTATACCGCATTTGTGATTATTATTTTTTTTTAAATTAAAACATGTCAACAAAAATAAAACGAGTATTATAACGCTCATAATCTTGACAGTGAGATGGGCAGTTCAAAACGTAAAACTATGAAAAAAGCGAAAAGTGAATTGGTGGAAGATGCATATATATATATATATATATATATATATATATATATATATATATATATATATATATATGTATGCATGTGTGCGAGTACGTGAATTTCGATTATCCGAACTTTTGATTATCCGAACCATCACTGACAACATTAGTTCGGATAATCGACGCTCTACTGTATATACCTTCCCATGCTATTATTTCTTAATATGTCTAATATTTTTATATATTTTTATAGATCAGTAGTTTTTATACTCCGTTAATAGATAAAGCCTGTACCCAGCGACGATCGGATGTTGTATATGAATCCTCTAGATGTTTACATTGTCCAAAGGTGTGCGTATCTTTATCTGCATATCTAAGGTGTACATATCATTATCTTATTATGTAATTTTTGATTTTGATAAGGTTCAAGTGATTCAATAAAAGAGGAATGAATCAAGGAGAAAGATCTTTGAAGGTCTGCACATTGCATAGAATTACGATACACCCGTATATCATTAGACCGACTGTTTTAATATCACTTTTTTTTTTTAATTTTCTCACCTTAAGAATTAGAAATAAATCTAATTAGATAGCATTATATCATTATTTTATTACCTTGTGTTTTCGCATTTTTAATTTTTCTGGTTTTGCTGATCAGCTTTCTGAATATACCTTGCTCTGTTGTTAGTATTTTTTATCTATCTTTTTCTCAGTATGGATGATTCTCAAGAGGGCAGTTTTGATGTAGCAAGCAGATATCTTCAGATTTTGGAATCATAGGTATTTTTGCTGATCTATCCATATATATTCAGATGTTCAGATCGGCAAACATTTAGGTACTGAAAAAGTCTAACATTTCGTACCGTGGATTTACTCTATTAATTCCAGATTTCGAAACCCATTTTCTTGGATTCAAAATGTAAAATAAGTTAGAAGAGATTTCTGTTCCATATAATGGATTACTGGAGTAATAGTAGTGAAGGTTAATCCATTTATTATAACAAAATTGTGTTTATTTATACGCTCAGTGAACTATTTATACCAGTCCATTTCATGGTTGAATGAATAAAGTTGTTGTGACAGCACTGTTGTCATGCAACAACCTTTCTTTCATGGTCCCCAGGCCTCAGTTTCAAGCCAGCCTTACAGGGGAGAACGTCACGCAGGTTGGAAATTTTATTAATGTCCATCACATGCTTCAGCGTTGCACTTATTAGAACGTTAATTTAATTTCTTCCTGATATTAGCATTTCATTCTATTCTTTGGGCTTAACAAGGGTATGCTAATTTTTTTTCACTGGGCATTTTAAAAACTAATTATTCGATTTCAAAGTCTGAGTTGTCCGAACCATGGGTCTATTGTGGTATGTCCCATAAGAAGTACTATAAGCGAGATAGACAACAGGTCCATAAAACTGGCAACTAAAGTGGCAACTGGTTCTAAACTTTACCATATGACATTAAAAACATTTTAAATCCTTTTTTTTTTTTAGTTAATTCTTTCAAGTTTATGTCAAGAATATTCTTTAATTTTGTTTGTTCAGATTTATTATTATTGTTATTTATAATTATTATAAAATAAATATTTTGATCTCAAAAATATGATTCAAAGAACAATCATTGATCAAAGAACAAGCCCACATTTTTTTTGAGACCCCTCCTTTTTTTAAAAAATTCGTCACTGCAAATTGCCCTTTTCCTAAGAATCACCTGTATGTGCTTTTATTTATTTCTATTATTTATTTTGTTTCATATTTTATCAAACTTTCATTTGTGTTTTCGTTCCTCCTTTTATTATCTTTTCTATTCTGCTTTATTCAATGAGGCATGGAGTTATCGTTCCATTCATTAGCTTCATAAAAAAGAAAAATAAATAAAGGTATGGTCCGCATAATGACTAGGCGTTATAGAAGAGTGGGGGGAGAAAATGGGGATGAGTTGCATTAATTTAAAATTGCATACTAAAGAACAAAACCTGGCTTGTTTAGAGTTGCAGAGATAAAAACGAACCTTGATGAATAAACCTTTTATTTCACCAACTGGAGTGGAAAATGAAAAAACAACATTTTCACAAGGTTTGATACGACGGGAGGTAAAATCAACCGGGCAGTCATTACAAAACTGACTATCAAATGTACTCTGGAAAAGCATCAAATCGTCCGTGTGTCTTTATTGCTTCTTTTTTTTTTTTTTTGGTTGTTTTATGGTGCTCTCTAGTGCATAATTGCACTCGATCGAAAGCTTTGTCGCAATCGCTTTGAGCGAGCGCCTGCCCCTGGAGCATTGGAATGATTAAAAGCTTATCAAAAGGGCCTTTGAGTGGCGACGAAAGGCCCTTGAATAAAATAAGGTAAATCTGTCCGGATTAATTGACTAAAACAAACCGGACCGGAGCAAACAAACAAACAGTGACCCTCCCCTCCCGGCAGTAATCTCAATCTTGGTCGCCAATATCAACTCTGTTTGTTGTGTCCTCTCCCGCTCAACCCCTCTATTGTTTGCCCACATTTAGGAGGCGCTATGCCTGAAATTATTTATTGAGCTGGCTATTATATCATCGAATCATTTCAACATATTTTACGCTCAAATAATTCATTAATTCTTTTGTACTAGGGCATTAGAATGGAGAATCAAATATTAGATTTCGTGGGACGGTTATGTATATGCATGAATACAATATTGTAAAATTGTAATAGTATAAAAAAAAAAAATTAAATCTGGTCGTCGCATCACGTAACTTTCAATTATCTCCCTACTTTATAATAATTTTAAAAATTTTCTAAGCAGTTTTCCTAATCAATCATTTAGTTTCCATTAGGAGAGAGAAATGCTTTATTTACAGCAATGCTACCCAAAAACCTTGGGTAGCTACATACACAGCATACTAAATCAATCTATAACTAGACATACAATAATATTATACATAATATTCATGACATTTTTTTTCTTTCATTCTAGCTCTAAACACATCATAATTATCACTACATTACCCATATTATATCTGTTCCTTTTTTTTTTCTTCTTCTTATTTTCCCTTTGTTTGCTATAGACCTTCTATGCTCTCTAATCCATCCCTTATTTCTCTTTTCCGGTGATTCTGAACCAGTTCATAACTTAAAATAACGCTTCCTCTTTTTTTTTTTTTTTTTTTTTTTTTTTATACATGCAAAACAAAAAAACAACAAAAAATTCTAAAACTAATCAAATGTTCAAAATTCAAATCAAACGCACACCTAAGCATCAAAACAGTACAAGAAATAATAACTAAATAAAAAGATACGGATAAAAAACTATGTAATAAATATATTTAAAGAAAAAATAAATAAACAATAATTGTAATAAATAATAAATAATAGATTTACAATATAAATTATTATCTAGAACAGTCTCTTTAGTTTTTTTCGTTTTTCGTCTAAAGAACTATTGAATGCCGATGTTTAGGCCCACATCGCAGGCCTTCTTCAGGGCTACAAAGTACAAGGCACAATGAAGATGAAGCCCATAGAATTATAAAAAAACATTCTAGTCTGTATTCTGTCCGATATTAGCTAATTGTTGCGTAGTCTCTGTTTTACCGCATGATATTCATTAAGCACCAGTTATCATAAAAAGCAGAAATATTTCTCTTGACTCTGGTAGGCTCTTTGGGTATACCATGCCGCATAGCATACGGCTAATAATCCTTTTCTGAACAAGGTGTCCAAACGGATAACACTGCATTGTATTTTTTTTTTAATCTGGCTTTTCCGGCCGAAACGTAGTAAAATGATGAATATGAAGTTGTGAAGTAAATAAAGCCTAGTGCGTTTAGTTGAAAAAATAATGAATTAACATTACAGAGTACTATAATCTGCCATCTAGTCTAGTCTAATCAGCATTTTGTGTTTTTACCAAACAAATAAGCATTTACTTTTAAAACTCTATAATCTGTTAAGCTAAAAAATCCCCAACTCCAAAGACGTTTTTGTAGAGTACCCGAAATTATCTAAAATATTCACCTTTTTATAAAATTTGAAAGACATAAAACCTATGGTTTGGATCCAGCCATTGGATTTGGTGTTTTCAAAAGTCATAAAAAGCTGTAATTTTTAATTCGGGTGCACTACAAAAATTTATTTAGAAAAATTATTTGGAGTTAGGGTCTTTTAACTTATCGCGGTAATAATGTTAATGCAATTTTTTTTTTTTTTTTTTTGCTAATTACAAAGTAGTGGCATCAAGTTACCACGAACAGACTGCAGTGATTACGATACCGTAAATTCATTCTTTGTTTTTGTTCTATAATTTTTACTCAAGTAAACGCTTAGATTTTCAAATATATTTGAGAACACTATTGTAGAAATGTTTATGTGAATATTTTCTAAGAATTATTTAGATTTTATTTTTGTTATTTTTTTTTAAGTTTATTTATGTATCAAAAATAATAATGAACCCTAATAGTATTCAAAATAATACTTTTATTTAATTCACATTGCAAATTGTTAAAATTAAACCATAAAAAATAATTGACTTTGCCGTGAAGCTTTGGGAAGCCTTGAATTCAATAATCTGATCCAGTCTGCTAATCAGTTGTATATTTTTATTCAGTAATGAATTACTTATATTACTATATACCTGTTTCATTATTCATTTATCACATTTCATAAATGTAATCTAATCCTTTTTGCGTTATGTCAGTTTTTAAAATTGATTGGCATTTCCTGTTACTAGTTATTATGAGTTTTATTTTAATTAAAGTCGTTTATTATAATAGTTTAATCTTAAAAATTAAATCTTTTAGAGTATATTTTCATTAGTTCATAAATAGGTTTTGTAATCAAACCCTGATAACAGGGCATGCTGAATCTAGGTTGATCTTTACAACCCCCCTTATAAACCGGTAATACCGCTAAAACTCTGTGGTTTTATTATAACACCTCAAGTTACTATAAAAGTTTTATCTAAATTTTCAACTAAACATGATTATAGTCAAGCGATATACTGTTTTAGTGCTCATCAGCAAATGGCATTTTCTCTTGTTATTAGACTTGAAACGTTTTGAAGTATGATAGTTTAATTTTATAAGATATTATGAAAATTTCTTGTTTCGACTTTGGAAGTTTTTAATTCTTTTATATTATGTATATTCCCAGGAAAATTAAGATAGAAGTGGTTACATTAAAATGTTATAAATGAAACAGAATTTGACATTTCTATAAAAAGGATCCGTAAAATAAACTTTCAAGATGAGCGTGTGCGGAGGTGTAATTTGTTTTACTACTATTAATTCAATGCATCATTGCCATACAGTTTTAAAAAAGTATATATATATATATATATATATATATATATATATATATATATATATATATATATATATATATATATATATAAACACATTACTTCTGTTATTTTGTATTTCTTTAATAATCTAAGAACTGTTATAGAGTAGTATTGGTATAATTGTGTATATTGCTTTACTATTGTAAATAATAAACCTTAGTAATCGACCAATAAAAAATTTAACCTCTTCGGATTTGACGTTTTGCGTGGAATCCAAAAATTGGATTTAAAAATAATAAAAATTTTTATTATTTTTTTATATATTTTCCAAATATCAGGGAAGATCAAATAAATGATGACTTAATTATTTATGAATAACAACATCCCGTGACTATTATCTTTATTATAAAAAAAACATTTCTTTAATACCGTCATCGACGTTTCGAGGTACTTCTTCGTCTCTCAGGTTGCTTATTTTCTACAAATCAATACAACATAAAACAATTACAACTAATAAATATTCATAACATAATTTGCACCATTTTTCTTTACATGTTAAAATTTCTTATTACCTTCAAAAATACACAACTCCCTCCCCATTATTCTATCAATATCCCGCAGATTATGTTATGAATATTTATTGGTTGTAATTGTTTTATGTTGTATTGGAGAAAATAATCATACTGAATATGAATAAAGACTTGAAATGTCGATGGAAGTGTTAATAAAATGTTTTTTTTAATAATTAAGATAATAGTCGCGGATTGTTTTTCACAAATAATTAAATCATATTATTATTTTATATATATATATATATATATATATATATATATATATATATATATATATAATTATTTGGAAATTATAAACCAAAGTTGAAAAATTTGTAACTTTTTTTTTGGCAGTTGTTCTGATATTACTGATCAGCTTTTAAAATGTAATATCATTCCTTCAGTGCACGTTGAACTTTTTGTATCTGTGCTATAACTATTTGTTTAATCTGCTTTAGGCTGTTGAAATGTGCTATTTATTCTCTTCATTTTGTGATTTTGTTGTTTTCGTTCCTATTTGAGTGAATCAAAACTTTGAAATCTTCCAACAATAGGCTATAAACCATTTTCCATCAAGAAATCATTTAAACGTAATTGTCAGCGCTTTTTTTTTCATCCTTGAAACCAAGGAACGGAATATTACCGAATTTAATTTCTGGTAAAATGACTGACTGGATTGGTAGAGATATTGGAATATACTTTGAGTAATATCGTTCAAATTATTTCTTTATATCAGTTAGAATGGATATGGATTGAAACACACTTTATTGCCAACTGCGAAGATGCGACATGATTACGACTCTAAGAAAGCAAAGTAACAAAAAATTTAGGCCTCGCTAAGACGTTAGATAATAAAGAGGAAGGTGCCTGAAGGGAGAAGATAACTGGTCCCTGAATCTATTATAATAATTATCAGAGAGCGTCTGCTTAGCATAACAATAACAGGAAGTGGTCGGAGCTGTTCGCAGGCCAGTATTATTTTTTATATTTTGTTTTGCTCTTTTGCAATGGAATGGACGACCTCATCAGGACCAAGTCGTTTCAAAGGTCAAGGTATTTAAATATATATGCTTAATGAACGAGAGTATATTCGGAGAGTCTTTTCGGTTCACAAGCCATAGACTCTTTTTGTCCTCCTCGTGGCTAAAGTTAAGAATCCTATTTTAATGTCCTATATTTTCAGAAATAATATTAGTTTTTTTAATTCAAAACAACATTTAAAATTAAAAAAACCGTTACTTCCACATACTTACTATCCATCAAAGGTATTCTGGTATGGAGAGTTCCTCAAGGTTTCATTTTAGTACCTTTTCTATATTTTATATACTCTCAAAAAGTACTACTCATTCCCATGGCACTAAAATTATTCCTAGAGACGAGAGCACTACTATCACTACGGTCACAACCTCATTAAGATTCAAATTTGGAGTAAATCGTAGAAACTAAATTTGAATGATGACAAGTCACAACATTTAGAATAGAGCAAATTACTTATGTATGTGTCCCCTAGTTTACTTTGGCAACCAAACGTTACCTCAAACCAATTAAGCGATTTACTTAAACAACATTTGATAAAAAATACGACCGATACCTTCTGTTCCCTGCTAAAAAAGACATACTGTGTCACTATACAGACAAAAACTTAATAAATATGAACACAAAAAAAAAAACGCACATTCTAAAAAAACGAAGATTGATAACAGATTCACATCCCTATGTGTCCAACGAAACCCTACATACCAACGTACTCCAACATTCATAAATCACATTCGTTCATTCTCTGGACATCGTCAAGGCAAATTCCAAGGGCACAATAGCAGGCTGGTTAATTATATAGAGCAACAACAAATAATACAGAGTTAATTATTCTGGAACTGTCTAAATTCGGCTTGAGTAGCACAAATTAACATTTAATTTCAAAACAATGCGTATATGATTAGCTTGAATTAATTGCTTTACTTTTGAAATGTTATTAAACCTGAATATTTATTATCGAGCTATAAACGTTACTTGAATTAACACTTGGTCTTAATTAATTAATCCGATTCAAATAACCTAAATTTTCAAATTTCAAATAACATCAACTTCTAATTGTAATATGTATTAATTATTATTTGTTTCCCAAAACCTTTTCTAACCACTTAGCATGAGCAATACGAAACACTTAAAAGATTAATATGCAAATATATATACATTCATGCAAGTAATGAAATGAAAATATCTGATCGCTATTTCAATGTATGAATTATGTGTCGGCTATTAGTGCTCATTTCTAATTAATACAAAACCCTCAAATATTCCTATCTCTGAAGCTTACTCATTTCCACCTTGTTCCAAATTACATTGCGACCATTACGATAATTGAAGAATGAATATTTATTTTAAGTCCATTTAGCCTATTGTTATTTAAAGCAATTTTCATTTTGTACATTCTTGAATTATATGCCATGTTCGCGAATTTACCATTTATTTAGTTCCCGAATTTGTCATGTTTCACAGATTTTACAATTATACGAAATGAGAGTAAATATTGATAAAATTGGACCGGTAAGGTGTGAATAATGACAGTGTTATTAAAGTGCTAGATGTTCGGAATATATAACACTCTTGAAGATAGGGGGGGAGTACTCCGAAACGTTGACGATGCTAATTTAAACAAAGAGTTACGTAGAACATCCATTAAATTAAAATTTCCCCATTTTACATAGGTATTCAAAATTAAAATACATTATATTATGAATTCACCTTTTACTGGTAACAATTACATTTGTATGCATGGAAGTTTAAATCAATATGAGGTCTGTAGTGTAATAAATGATTAATATATATATATATATATATATATATATATATATATATATATATATATATATATATATATATATATATATATATACTTCATTTATTAGGTTAATAAATCAACATCTTCATTAGCGAAATCGTTTTAAATAACTTCTTTAAATTAAATGTTATTTTTTCCCCAAAACGCTTTATTTTCTCTTTTGAAATTCCTTTCTTCAGAGAATTTTCCTCTTTTTGGATCATCGAGTTAATAAAAAATATCCATATATTTTTAGAGTATATTTTTTTTTAACACACATTTGTAACTTGTGTACAGTGTTTTGTATTTGTGTTTGGATGTAAGAAATGAAGGCATCAAAGGTAAGCACCACTGCTGTTCGGACTTGACATTTTGATGTCATATGCAAGATTTGACATATTGAAAAAATATAAATACATAACAGAAAACTCTTACTGATTCATTTACTTGTAATGGTGAGCAAAAGAACAGAAAATATAAAGGCGTTCATATAAAAAATATTTTTTTAAACTGATCATGGTACAACACTTTTTTTTTTAGATTATGATATAGGTTTTTCCCCTCCCTCCCTCTCTTCTCATCGGGTTCTTTTATGCCCAAATATTTTTAGCTAAGTATTTGAAAGACATTTTCACCTGAGCGGTAGATTTATTATCCGAAACAGCTACGGAATGTGACCTCAGCAGAATAACTTAAAAATAAATACATAAATAAAACTCTCTTTTTGATCCCTAACATCCAATATTTTCAATCTAATGTCATGTGTATTGAATTAGTCCGGACGACACAGTATACAACTGATGATTATAACCTTAAACCACTTACCCTCCATGTTTTATAAATTCGCGGTTCCTTCCTGTCCCTTCTCCTTAAAAAGCTCCCTTACCCCCGGTTTCCCATCCTCATTTCCTTGGGCAAATAGCGTCAGCCTGGTGGTCTTCGTGCCCCGCCCTGAGTCAGCAGCAGGGTAACAAGAAGAGATCTCACAGCCAACTTATTATATGTAGAATTTAGAGGGTAGATTTGCGGTTGGCTCCCCCCCGCTATGGAATTACTTTATTATCATCCACCTGGTCCCTGGAGGCCTTATCATCTTATTGAAACTGCTGGGCCGACAGCTTTAAGGGCTGGCTTACCTGCCCTTGTCTCGCCCTTACATTGGATTCCGTCCCTTTCCTCTGTTTGTTCAGTGTTTTTTTTTTTGGATGTTTCCTTAGGTTTCCTTTTTCCTCCCCAATTTTCAGGTAGCGTATATTTGGGCCCTCAGCTCGCCCGGTTTACACTACCTAATTTGTTTTTATCATCCGACCCCTCTCCCATTATCCACCCCGCAAAAACACAACCCAATCGGATGGAAAAAAAATAATAATATGAGAACTCCCACTGGCAAATGAAGTTGTGATACTGGTTTAGACGATGACAAATTTCCTATTAAATATAATTACTAACTGATTTTCTATTTGTTAGTGCCTAAATATCTGTAGATGATAGTGTTTAAATTTAAAATTCCTTCATATTTTATTAATCAAGTTTAAAAAGTAGTCGGATTTTATAGGGGATTTATTTCAAATCTATTTTGTTGAGAGAGCTGCCATCCATGAGGATTTTCCTATTTACTTCTAATTCCCTTAGAAGGCAGCTCTCCCAACAAAATCAAATTGAAATAAATCCGCATATATGCACATGGTCCGAGTATGCACTTACCCTGACTTACGTTATATACATTTTTATTTCACTGGAATAAAGCAGTTTTTTTCATCCAATTGTAAATATACTTAGATTAGTTGATGCTTGAACTCTGCAGCAGCAGATCTATTCAGGGATGATTTATGGAAAAATGTTTAGCAATCCTTTTTACGGTGGCAGTTTTACTAGATTTATATTATTTCATAATAAATTAAATATTTAGACTGTTATTCTTATATTAGTACAGTATTTTTATTTATAATTTTTATCTTCAATCAATTTGTCTTGAGGTAAATAAAAACTCAGCATCTAAATAATGTCCCAAATGTCGTGTTTGTCACTTAGCCTAGCTACTTAAATTAAATTACTAGTTCATTGACAAACCCAACATTTTGGAAGATTACTTAGTTAAAGAGGGGAACAAAGTATCCCCGAAACCTCTAAAATAAATAGAAAAACTACTAAGTTTTTTAATTGACCTCAAGACAAATTGATTAAAGATAAGAATATAATATGAAAGGTGAACTTAATGGGTAAACACTCCACATTTACGCTTGAACCTCGACTCAGCTGTACTGGTATTGGTGTGGGGAACTGGTACGACAAGTGGGCCTTTACGTCACCGCCGCTTACTAACCAAGAGTGCGAGTGTCAAGATTCATTTCGCGGGATCGCCACGAAATAAATATTAACTGATCCATTTGGGAATCGAACCCACAACGTTCCGAACCGAGCACTGTGAGACCTTCGCACCAACGTACTCGACCGTCACATCCTCCGACTCAGCTGTAGCAAAAATATTTATTAATTTTAAATATTTATGATCAGAGATGGATCGATTATGAGTTCGGGAGACCCTCCTAGATCTCACATAGCCTCTATAAAGTGGGCACGTTTACCTTCAATGGGTCGGGGGAAAAGTGCGTGGCTTTTTGGTTTGGATTCTAATCATATTACCTTCTTCTGATACGGTTGGCCATGAAGCAGTACTTATCCACCAAACTTGTAATAGTAATGTTATTATAATCAAGCAAAAAATTAAATTTACTTTAAAAATTGTTAACAGTTTTTGTCACAGCAATCCCGTGAGCGTGAAGTAACTAACATCGTTTTCTATAACAATTGCGTCCCACAATAGGAGGTGACCTTTTCTGATATTGAGCTGTCTTACGTCAGACAGATTTTATCTCTATTGAAAAGATTCGATGTGCAACATTTGTGAACTAATCGAACCGATGCAGATTACGTCCACATCTACAGTTATATATTTAAATTTATAAATAATAATTTATTTAAATTTATAACTATGATAAAAATCTCTTGACTATTTATTTCGGGGATTTAGATGTTACTCCAGACATCTGAGAGGAAGAAATAAAAATGTACAATAATAATAGTTGGTCATTTGTTATGTATTATATTTGTTACACGCTTTCCATAGATACAATTAGCAGCTTTATCTTATTTACTGTTGTGGCTTTAATTAGTAGATGTATTAGTAATCATTGGCCCTCAGGGTATGTGTTCTACTGTGTGAGTGAGTAAGTGTATTAGAAATAATAATGATAATTTACTTGCTAAAAATATAGGGTCAATTTTTAAAAATATCAAGTGTTTGTGCGTTTCAAGATTCATTTCGTTGTTTATTTTTGCTTTCAGTTTTCTGTATGTGATATATGGTCGGCTTGGAGGTATACCATAAGTGATCTACTGCAATACTTGTAAAGAAGAGTGTTGTTGCTTCCTAACAAATTGAATTCAATCACTTTTACCTCCAAACCGACGATAAGTAGTAAGGGGAAATATTGCGATCTTGAAAAATTTCAAATCCGAATATTCAATGAAAATACACGTTTTAAGGTTCCATTAGTCCAATTTATCAAATCTTGCAAAATGGTCTGTGTTTCGGTGAACTGTCGAGCTCAAAAAAGAAAAGTTGTAAGAAACAGTAATTATGTATCCAATTATGTATTTAAGGTAAGTATAAGCCTGAGAACTGCACCTTTATATCATCGCTTTACATTTTTTTTGTTATAAATTTCTCGAAAATATAGAAAGAGGAAGAATTTCCTTAGTGAATGATTTGCTTTTCTGGAACAGCCCTACTTCAGCTGAGGTTAATTTCTACCTAAAGTAGGGTGGTAAATGAAAGTTGTGTGATGTGCACACCGCACCAGAAAATTAAAACAGTTACCTTTATGTTGTATTGTATATCAGCACCTTTTATTTGTACCATTAAATTCTGATATTGTTATCACCACACTATCTTCCTATATATCTTTCGGAATAAACTTGTTTTCCATTTCACCTGAGAATCCTTCAGTATCCTTGAAACATATCCTAAGATCCGTACATATTTCAAATCTCCAAAGACCCGTCAGCTCCTAGTACCCTCCCTTATCCTCCACTTCTGTTTGACTAGTATACTTGAGATAATTTTGAAGAGACTCATGAACTGGTCAGATTTGTCTTCAGTGTCTCCAGAAGCTCTTATTTCTCCTGTTTTTATACTGAGTTAAGGCGGCTTTGTCCAGCTTTCCAAATACAATAATTCCATTAGTCTTTCTTTTACAATCCTTCTAAAACAAACAGTCATTCAATATACTTAATTTGTTTTACCTACCTCGCGTTTTTCTGTCCACTCATCGCATTCCGGATACCAACCTGATTACCTACCCCCATTGAACTGCTCCTTTGTATTTATTATTCCATATCAAGCTATGGAACAACCGAATAAAAAAATGAAGAAATATCCAATTATTAATTTTTTTTAAATTAAAATTAGAAAAATCCACAAACAAATGAGGCTAATGTTGAACAAGTATATATACTTGTATTAAATATTATAATATTTATTTTAAACTTTATAGTGATCTTATGGTTTAAAACATGAAGGTCCATAAACATTTTTGAAGAACGTATCTGGTTGCACGTGTTAACTGTCTTAAAGGTGATTAGATTTATAAGTCGCTATACTTTAACTTTAAAAATTCTGTTTGCCAAATACCGGAAGGAGTTACTGAAATTACTGGAATAAAAATTTACAAAAGACCCACTCCATCTCTTGTTTGTGGTGTTTTAATTTTTTTTTTTTTCTCCTTACTTATTCTTTTTACATTCTACTTAATTGTATACTGATATACTTTCTTCTAATTGTCTCTATTATTTAATTTGTACATTATATACTATCGTTTTGTATATTATTATGTATTATATATTTTTGTATATACCATATTATTTATTTGCATTATTTAGTATACTTATAAAAGTATTATGATTTGTATCATTTCACTCAATTATATTATTTATTTTAATTGTCATTTTTTTCAAGTTTAGTTTAAGATTCAAATTTTTTTTTATATATTCTTACTTTATATTTTATTTATTTATTTTATTTTATTATTTTTATTTCTATATTTTTTACTCAATATTTTATTCATTTTGTTTTTTTATTTGTCTCTAGTTTTTTCTTCATGTTTTATTCTTTAGTATATTGCAATGTTTATTTATTTACCCCTTCTTCCCATTATATTTTTTCAATAATGAATGATTTTACCAAATGTTACTAAAGTATCAGTATATAGGTAGTATGCCTATAATAGCATGAAGTCTGTTAAATTTTACAAATACACGACCGTCACATAGCGTTACTATGGAAGGGAACAAGAAAAAAAAACTTTGATTTTTTTTTGTTATGTATCGATTTTTTATTGGAATTATTAAAAATAGATGAGAAACAATTACCAGCATATTATGACAGTATAGTTATATCAGTTACTTCGGTGATAGTGCAAGACAGCCATTACAGAAGACCGGAGGCTTATCTTGGTGGAAGCAGCCTAAGACCACGGCAGTATCCAACAACTTGGAATTACTTTATTACAGACTCGCCCCAACCTCTTCCCATTCCCTCTTTATCAATTATTCCCACTTTCTACCCCCTAATAAAGGATTTAATTAAAAATTGTAATTAAGGTGCAGGGAGCATTCACGACAGGGGGAAGGCTAAGAACATTTTGGTAAATTCCTTTTGCATCTTTTATATTTATTCAGACAAACGTTTCGGCCCTTTTTGAGTCGTTTAATTTAATTCAGCTCTTAATAACTGTGAAAGAGGTTTTGTCCATTACATTGTCCTTTCCGCAAAGTTTACAATTAGCGTTCATTCTAATTTATAGCTGAATCTTTCTAATCTTTAGGACTTTTCATAATCTGTTATTTATTACACTTTACTCAAACATTTTACTTTCTTTTACGCAGTACAGGAAGTTTTGTAATGGCGATAATTTTCGGTTTTCAGATTTCAACGGAAACATCCATTTTGACATTTCCTGAATCCATTTTGACTTGTTTCGTAATGACGTCTATATGTACGTTCCTTCGAAACTCGCATAACTCAAAAACGGTTAGCTATAGAATATTTTTTGGTCACTACATGATCTCCAGAACTGGTAATTTACTTGAAGATCGTAATAGATTTTCATCAAAAGTTATATTGAACTATAAAGAAAAACTTCTCGAATTTACTATATAAGACTTTTATATTAATATCGTTAACGTCCTGGATTTTGTAACGTTCCTGAAATTGGTAAACCAAAAGTGGTACTTCACCTGAAGGTCATAATAAAATTACATCAAAAATTATATTAAAATTAAATACAAATGATGATAAAGATTACAAACGCGATTTTCTGCACTCTAATTAAACAATTTTATCATTTGTTTTAAGTGTTAAAATTTAGTGTAAAATACTTCTTTTTCTCTCCACTTGTGAACTGAAGCAGGAGAATAAGATAGTGAAAATGGTATTTTACCTGAAGGTAAAATAAGCTTGCATCAAAATTATGTTAAAAAATATTGTAAAACATCTCAAATTTGGTATATACAACTTTTATATCAATTCTAAATAATATACTAGATTTTTCTTAAAATTAGCTAGCCGGGAGAGATGCTTTATCTGAAACTTGTTTTTTTTCTTTTTTTGTCATTCAATGTCACAATTAACCAACCCAAATAGACCTCGCAATGGCGAGTGTTTTGAGATACTGCTATCTTCGGAAACTAGTAACCCAATTCAGGATCACTTTTTGAACCGATTTATGGTTCAATAGGCGTACAAGGATGTCATGGGGGGTCCAAATCAGATACTATGTATTATTGGGTTAAAAAAAAAAAAAAAAAAAAAAAGAGAGACAGAGAAGCCTGTAAAATAGAATATCTTTAAGCATTCAAATGCATGTACATTTCGAAAATCAAAAATGGAAAATTATTTATCTTGTTTGAAAAAGAACCTTCTAGCCCGCAATCCTCTTGTCATGTGAGACTTTTCTGATTTATTTTGAAAACTACTCTTAAAGCTTAAGATTTTTTTAAATGTATTTATTCTTGCTACAAAACATTAAAGTATACTTACTTTCAACTAACTTATATTAAATGCGTATTTAATTATTGATGTCCAAGTATGCTTCATGGATTTGGTCCGTCAGTTTTTTTCCAACAATATTTGATTTGATAAGATAATTAACCTAGTTTAAGATTATTTAAGAATTAAAAAATACAAAACAAGAAGTTGAAATAAATACTAGCAAGTACTTCCATCTCTCATTAACTATCAACTCTAATTATTCACTTCCAAGTTGCATATACCGTTGTAGAAAACGTTTTGTAATCTTCTAACAGTAAAAATTAACCGTTTACAATTGAGATATGTTGAATTTTTACCTTTAATTCAGTAAAATTAATTGCCTAATGCAAATTTTAAAAAAACGCATTGATTAACCGATACGAATAAAAAAATTCATCCAAATAATAATTAAATACTGTAAAAAAAAAATGCTAATCATAAAATGTATTCGTTTAATCACTACAAAATGATTACAATCAAATTTCCTATAATCGAATAACTTATATAATTTTTAAAAACTTATAACATGACTATTGGAATTTTATAGACGTTAGTTTGTCAACAATTAAATATCCCAATTAATATTAGTAATAATTTGAAAATTAATATTTATTTACTTCTGTGATGAAAATTACTCACTTTTCTCTATTCAAGTGAATTTGTCACGAAAATTACAAACTGGCTTTACGTAATAAAAAGACATTGATATTCAATATCTCAAAGTTATCTACCCAATATTATTGGATTAGGAAAATTTTTATTATTAAGAAATTATTATGACATGATGTCCTGGTTGCGTTTTAAGGAGGAATTTGTTTTTATTGTTTTTATATAAGAGTGTTACATATTTGACCATAATAAAAATTGCAATAAGCAAAAAATGCTGGAAAATATAGATGGAAGATAAAATATAGACAAAAGATAAAAAATACAGACTTCTTTCTAGATTACTTGACAGACGTTCAAAATTATCACTGACAAATAAATCGGCCATTTACAATGTACTCATAAAACCACTATGGGCATATGGCATTTAGTTAAGAGGGAAAATTACGAAATGAAATTTAGTACATTTTTAATATACATATATTATATAATTTTTTATAAAAAACATAAACACAAACATTGTTTTATGAAAAAGTTCTTACAGCTAAATCTTGAAAATCAATTTCCCAATGTGATTTGACAAACCGCATTGATTGATCCAATCCAGAACATTGCGTCAATTGGCAAGGCTTCAAGTCTAACGTAAGCGATAGGAAATTTCGATTAAGCTATTTATAGAGACAAATGATTATTTTCCATTATTTGTTCAAGCACTTATTACATTTTAATAATAATTGCGATTAAGTAATTTAATAAATGTGTTTATAGTGATTTTTATATAACATTAATTAATTATTCAGTTTCATATTCTGTTTTGCTTATAAAAATAATATTTAAAAAATCATTGACTCAAATATATTCTAAAGGTAATCCTGACAATAGCTAGTATTTTTAATGTTTATTTAATTACTTGTTTCAATGAGCTCAAATCCATTACGCCACTTTCATTTCACACGATAAAAAAAAAAACGCTGGGTATCATAGCAGAGTAAGCCAAGTTTTGTAATTTAAAGAAAATTAATGTTTAGCAAATTTTCTTTTAAAGCATTGGCCAATTGAGATAAAATGGAATAATGGCTCTATTCCAGCCACTAAAGCTTTAAAGTTTAATAAAATTAGTTGTGCAAATATAGTTGTTATCAGATTTTTCGCGTTTCGAGTTTGGAAATTTTAAGGTTTTTTTTTTAAGGTTGCAGAGCAATAAATAAATTTTCAGCACATTCTTCAAAATCAGTTTTTAGGGATTAAAAAAAAAATTAAAGGCTGTAGAACCTTACATTCAATTGTAATTTTCAGCACTTTTTCATATTTCAAGTGCAGTCATTTTAAGAACTATGATTTTCTTTCTAAAGAATGAATTTCGCGTCCTGTAATTTTGTCAATTTTTAAGAAACTAACAAACTGAAGGGATTGAGAAATAATTGAGAATGGAACAGAGATAGAAAATGAATACTAATAAACTTAAAATAAATCTGAAAACCTCAAAACTGCTACTGCGTTAACGTGAAATAAATAATGGAGATTTAGTTGTAATTGTAGTCCGTTAACATCCTGGAGTTTCAAGCACTAGGAGGTAGGCAGGTGGGTAAATAGTAAGATGTTTATTTTATGTCTAATAAGTGTTGTTTTATTTTTTTATAAAATTTATTATCAATCTTTTTTTTGGGGGATTTAAAAAAAACGATTATAACCGATAGTGTGAAAAAAAACCGGTAATTCGATACAAATTATCGATTATCGGTTATAACCGACCGGTTATTGACATCCCTCATTGACATATCATTGATTACATATCAATAATATTTGATTATATTTTTATTCCATAACTGCTTAACATTTAAATTCTCAAAAATACATGGTATGTAAGAATAATAGTACTGTCAGGAGAGAAATTTTTCGTAGTTATATTTTAATAAATGACTTTTTTTTTTTAATATAAAAGTAAATTGCAATCCAAGGGACACTGTTCTCATGTAGCCTCCCTTTTTCCTCAGTATGTGTCTGGGTGTCTTGTTAGGTGGTGCTGTCTCTGGTTAGTGTCATGCCAATTTGGACTGTAGATGTGAGATGTGCTGCATTTTTTGCTTTCCACAGGATTCTTTTTCTCTCCTGTTCTGATGATGTCTGAATTGGCGAAACATCGACAGGTGATTTGTTTTCTGCAATTTTTTATATTATTGGCTTCTTGCTTGGAACTTTCCATTTATGTTATATATATATATATATATATATATATATATATATATATACACATTTTTTTTGTTTAAGCTTCGTTTAACTAAATGTTTCTTGACTTTAAACGACGCAAACACGGATTCGATTCCATGAAAGAATCCTTCAACCGCTTTTAATCAACTTAGTGCTGATTTCTAGATAGTCACGAATAATTAAGAATAATAATTAAATCATTGAATGGTTTTGAAAGCCAACATTATTCATTTGGAAAAAAAGTACCTATGACTACTTACAATATCTTGAATAGCAGTCCTAAAGGGATTTTTATTATTAAAATTATTTATGCCATTTTATTTCGAATTAAAATAATAATAATAATTATTATTAGTATTATTACTATAAAACTGAAATATATTATAATACTAAACAAATTGAATGTATTGTGTTTCAGTGATGACGGATACCGGTTGATATGGTTCAGTTGCTGGGAGTGGCTTCTCTCGCCCTCGCCCTAACTGCGGTGGCTGGGACTTTGCCCGACTTGGAGTGTCCTGATGATTGTGATTGTCACTATTTTAGGTTGCTATCTATAATATATAATATATATATATATTTTTTTTAGTATCATTTATTAGTTTTAAAAAATAAAAACTATCTGTTTTCTGGATATGTTTCTTACATTATTGTTATTTAATGGAACATGGTCCAGAAGTATTCTTTTCAATCATGTATTATAAGTTTTGGGTTGAATAGCTTGAAAGATTTTGCTTTTAGCGTTTGAATTGAAAGGTCTTGTAAAAGTTAAAATGTAGTTCTCAATTACTATTTTACTTAAAACTTAAGCACCACGAAGCACTTCTTTTTTTTCATCTTCGCATTATCGGAAAGGCTGAAAAACATCTTCTGAGTTTCCTTTGATCACCGATTTCCCAGGCGTATTTTATTTAGGAAATAAAAAGCAACTTTTCACTTTAATTAATTCAGAAGTTAAATCATGGAAAGAGAATGATCTCACGCGATTACCTAAGTATCTGATTCTTAATTATCGAATTCACTTAGTCAATATTCAAAATGTTTTGTTGATTTTAAATAATTTATATTATTATCAAATTGCAATAGTGAAAGCATAAAAACTTATAATTACTTATTAAAATATTTATTTATAAATTATTAATAATTTTATATTAATAAATTAGGAATAATAATGATTATGAAATATTTATTAACTTATATCATTTATTTATTAATATATTTTGGCAGTTAATATATAGCATATAGATATTGAGGATGAACTAATACAATGAGTCTGTGTTTCCAGGAATATCCGTGTTATATACGAAAAAAAAATTAAATGCAATAAGGAAATACCTATCTTGTTTTTAAAAAAAAATATCCGTCAAATGAGTAAAAAATTATTTAGATTTGCAGATATTATAATATTAATGTCTATTTGCATGTTTGTTTCTACTTCAGATGAAATCTGCAAAACCATTTGTACCTGAAAACTTTGTACATAACCAATTTTTGAACATATCCAATGGTTAAGACTTCATCAAGAACGTATATATCCAGAGTATGGTGAAAACGAGTGCTATGATTTCAGTAGTAAGTTCAGTTTGACACAAATTCTCTGGATTCCAGGGCAAAACTCCCACGTTATGAGAAATTTCATCGTCCAAGGTCAGAGAAGAGTTCAGGGTTCAGGGCCACCTTATAAAACGAATATTATCAGAAATAGTGGTAACATACTTGAGCTCTCGTTTTTACCATTCTCTGGAGACACAAGGTGTGGATGACCTTCTAACCAATTTAACCACAATTTACTTTAAATGTAAATATTTTGGCCACTGTTTACTAATGATCGGTGTACTCATCAATAATATAAACGAAAATTGGTGGTAACTGTATAATAATTAGAGGCTTGTAAAAACAATTTCAAAGTCAAAAGATGCGAATTTGACAAGTCTCGTGAAAATGACCCCTATATATCTTAATTATAGGTTATGGTTATTGGAATACTATTTAATTTAGTCTATCGATGATTAGATCCTTGAATTGATATTTGCCAATGGATATATACTGATTGTCTGTGTTGTTATCATACCTTCCACAAGTTCACCATTCAATAACACAGTATGGTGTACAGTATATATCATTAATAGTATCATATATCTTGGTAACATACTATTTAGCCATGTGAGAGAATGATGTAAACATTCATGTCTGAAACATTCAAGTTCTGAAAAAAATTAAGTACCTAAACGGAAAAATTACCAATTGAGGACCTTTGGACATAATGGTATGTTTGTTTCTATTTCAGGTCAAATCTGCAAAGCTCTTTGATCTGAAAACTTTGTATAACTATATATATAATGTATATAAGTTATTAGTGTCATGGATGAGGCCATATGTCTATAATGATGATATACTTCCAGGATAAACTGGGTGACTGACTGTTCAGAATCCAATCTCACATCTGTTCCTACTTACGAAGAGGGACTCTCTCCCAATGTCTACGTCTTGGATCTTTCTGGCAACCAGATCGAGTCTGTCGAGACTTTCCCGGAAGATGTGAGGTTGAGGAGTCTGAAACTGGCGGACAACCTCCTCACCAAGGTCACCCATCAACAGTTCTCGGGCCTCAAGTTCTTGTTGGACCTGGACCTCTCTGGCAACAGCATAACCTACGTCGAACCGGATTCCTTCAAGTGAGTTACCATACTATACATATTATTAGATTACCATTCGGATAGTCTTTATCTCGTTACCGAAAAAAAAGAAAAAGTAATGGTTAAATTAACCTACAGAGGTAATGTGGAAGTAAGATAAAATGTTGATTTTCGATATCCCTCACTGTTAATCGTAAAACGAAAAAAAATGAGTAAATAATAATTCATTTGAAAAAATTAGCATGAAGTTCGTTTAAGCGGTGGCGGTTTTTAGATATTGGATTGATTCACAGAAATAAAATTATGATGATGAAAGATTTAACGAAAGCTTAATTATATGAATATTCAGTCAGTTAAATTATAATGGATCTTGTAAATAATAGTTCTATTTTGCTCTGAATTATTAACCAAAAGTTGAGCCAGGGGTGTTTAGCTACACCACCTGGCTTTTCTTAAATTCATCTTGACTAAATGTATAAACTTTTGAGATCGTAAAAAAAAAAAAAAATAAATAAAGCCATTTAGTAAAGGAAGTAGAATAGGTTTTTGTTATTTCCCTGCCTTGATGGAAGTTTAAAAGAGGGAGAAGACAAACCCTTTTTGATAAAGACGAAGACAAGGGTCGGTCGTAAATTGGAGGCCAGTGGGCCAAGGATCAGCCCTATCGCCGCCAACGGATTTATTGCGTCGGTTCTAAACCGTTCTGCGATTGTGTCTTCTCAGTCGGCTGATAGCTCTAGATCAATTTGTTACGGCAATCCTTTGTTACCTAAATCGTTTCCTATTTATTTACAATCGAATAATAATTAATACTACTTACTCATAAGCTATCTAAAAAAAAAAAAAAAATCTTCATAAATCCTCGGAAGAGAAGTCAAAATATCATGATTGGAATATTCTAGTCCAAGATCAATAAAAGACAATTATGGATGTCAACAATTTTTATGATGATCATAGTTAAATAGCTACCTTTTTTCAAAAACATCTTAATGTCCAAAGGTCCTTACTCCACCTAAGGGGTTTAAACCCCAACCTTAAAACACAATTTAAATCACCTCTTCAAAACTATACGATCTCCTAGAATTGGCTTGTTTTGTTTTTTATCACATAACTTAGTCCAGTCTATTTTGGTCTATTCTGCAGATTTGGTGCATAAGTAGTCTGTCTCTATCTATAATTCTGAGCATCACTCATGACACACTTCTTTTATTCACATATTCTCATGATACGGTTCTAGCATTCAAATTTTCTGCCAAGTTTAGACATATATATTTTTTTATGTATTTTTTAATAAAGAATATGAAATAAAAAAATAAAAATGGCTCGTTAGAAATACGTGCACAATGTAGATGCAACCAAAAGAAGGAAGGACGGAATATCCTTCAAGTTAACAATCTGAAAAGAGCGCGAGCAGTTCAAGATTTGTACCAATTTTACAAATCGAAACATCGGATTTTTTTTATAATTATCCTTTTTAAAAAATAGTGAAATATTTTATTTTTTACTTATTAAATAATATTTTCATTTATTTACTTTTAATGTTAAAATATATATTATACATTATAGAATACAGAATATATGTGGAAGGAGAACGTTAAATATTTATTTAAATATAAAACTGAATGCAATACAATATCAAATATGGGATGACATATTCTTATAAAAGGGAATGCAAATGCTGTACAGGTTTCGCCTACTTCTTTTTTGTATTTCATATCACATATTTTCCTTCGTTCCTCCTGAGCTACCCTTTACTGAATATTTTTATTTACATATTTTACCCATTGGATGAGTTTTTGTTTTTAATTTTATAAGTATATAAAACTATTTGAACCGTAATTATAAGTGTAAAAGTTTAATTAATTGCAAAACTGAATATGTGGAAACAAAATTCCTTCTAAAAAAATCTATTAATGATAGCAGACCAGATTTTAATAAATCAAAACCTATTTAGTTCAAAATATTAAAGCTTTAAAAGTTTTATTTATCTTTAAATCTAAAACTAATCCAGAAAAAATAATAAAAAACTAGTGATCCTAACCAGCTTCACAGTATTTTTTTTTCTCCCTTTTTTTTGTGGAACAAAAAAAGATCATAGAAATATGAAAACGTTGATTTACCTTCTGATAACTACCCAGATATTGGCTTCAGGCAAAGTACAAGGAAGATTTTATGTTAATCATGAGCTATAGATTAAGTTAGAGATGCATTGAAATAACAGAATCGAATAACAAAATATTTCGAATTATACACTACATTAGTTTCTACAAAAACAATCGTAATGGTAAATGAACATCCATTGTTCATTTTGGTTTCTCATTTCGTACAAAAGGAATAGAGCGTGAAATTAAATGCTGAAGCGTCTTTGTCTTATTGTCCTGCCTGCAAGTAATAGAATCATAAAAGAAACAACAAAAAAAACACCAAAGATAAATCAGAAATTTAAAAAAATATCAATATTTGAACATGAAAATTAATTCGAGAAAAATATTAAATTAAATTAAAACTATTTGTGAAGTTTCGAATTTTATCAAGATTTTTGTTCTCATATTAATTATGATTTATATTTAATGTCTTGCTTAACATATTTTGTTGTTTAGGTTAGTTAAAATAATTCTATGCTATTAGACTTGTTGTAATAAATAAAAACTTATTTTTTTTTTTAATTCTTTATTACAATTTTTGTAATCTCTGGTACAGGGTGAAAATAATATTGAATGGTTGAAACGCCATAAATTATTTCAATTATAAACTCTGTGTTTGTGTCCGTGTTAAGAAACTTGTAAACTACAACTCATAAAGGATCTTGGTTTTGATACTTGTTTAGGAAGTATTGACTGTTTCATGATCAACGATCAAGAGTCGTTCAGAACAAAAAATAAACTTCTTGTCACAATAGGATCAAACCTGTGCCAAAAATGGATTTATTTATTTTTGTTGTTTTCTCTATCATCCTTTATGCAGCTGTATTACTCATTTTTCATTGTGTGGCATGTTGAATTGTATCATGTATCCAACGGATTATAGTTGTGTTATGCCACCACTTCATAACTAATGCAAGGTTATGAAGTTAATGCAAGTATCGATTCCGTTTATAAATATGAATGAGATGGGCAAAAAGTGCTCTTGAGTAACGAGTACCGAGTATTTAACTCAAATAATCCCGGCTAGTGAGAGTATTCGAATAAAATATTCGGTACTCTTTACTCAGAGTACTTTTTGCTCGTTCTGTTATGAACCTAATAGTGATCATAACTAAATTTCAGTTTTGATTTATGTTGTTTTGCGTCTTTAGGGTCAATACGCGTATAAAATGTCTAACGGTCGTAGTTTTTACCCTTTTTAGTTTTTGCTCTCTATTGTTGAATGTACTCGTTTTTTTATATCAAGGGAGTTTGTAGTGGTAATACTGACCCATATCCGACCTTTAATAAACACAGTTCAGATTGCTCGCAATAACGATGCTTTGAGGAAAACGTTATTAAACAGTTACCGGGCATGAGGTATCTAATAACTGTTAATAAAAGGTTATATATTCCCTGACGGGTGGTAACAGGCTGCTACCGCCGCCAGTAACCGTTTTCCAATAAATGTTCCGCCGCGGGGATTAAAGAATCAATTAGCTTCCTCGATAGCTCGTTAGGGAGAGTTTTCTTTCAAGCTCAGAACATTAAGCCCCGTGGTCGGATTAAATTGGACATTTTTCACAGCGGGGTCTTCAGATATTGGAAACTGTTAATGACTTCGAAGCGGAGGGTTGTTTTATGACGGGATTATGGGGCCTGAGTCAACCAGGGCCACAGTGTGGCAGTGCTTGGCAAACTGGTCATAACCAATGATATATATATATATGTGTGTGTGTGTGTGTGTGTGTGTGTGATTGTTCAATGACGCCAAATGACTCTAATTGAAGAGTCAATTTCTAAAAATTCATTTTTTTTTTCTTAAAAAGTCATTTTCGAATTAGATCTGACATTTAATACCCAACCGACCAAGTAAAGTTTTCCCGTTTCGACCATCACCGAAATCAAATACTTCCTCTAATCGCATTATCTCTAGCGTGTCTGGTGAACGGGCGTTGTAAGAGATAGCTCCAGAGGTATTCTATATTGAGTGGGAGTGGAATACATTTTACAGATAATATGCTAATTTGCATGAAATCAGTAAAATTTATAAAATCCACAAGAACATCTCATATTGTTCCTATGGAAGGGGAAAAAATACATTTTGGTATAATGAATTTCAGAATAAATTTTCTGTTTGCTTAACCCTGCGGAAAAAAAGTTCCACCAATATTCTTTTAACTACATCACAGCATTTTCCAAACAATACCCTGGGGGTATCGGAAAAACATTAAAAATTTAACGACCATTGCTAATAAAGAAGAGCAGATTGTGTTTAGTTATTATTGATTTTTTTTTTACCTATAACGTTTATGCCTTATTTCCTAAATTTTAAGTTTAATACAAACTTGAATCGGATAGCTCTGAAAACATTATGGTAAGAAGTAGCACAGCTTAGTCATCCTAGTCAGCCGCCGATCTGTTATTGCGTCCATTTTGTATTTTTCCTTTCGGTTTCCAAAGGCCACAATAGGTCATCATTACCCCTTTAAGAGGTTACACCGATCTTCCAAAGGTCTTAGAAAGAAAAGAGGAAATTAAAGTGGATATAAAGTAGAAAGGATATTAGCCACTTCCTCTCAGCGAGGAGCAATTGCCACAAATAGGCTTAATCTGGAGCATGGCCTGGCATCAACTCATCTAGTGGTTGTTAACCTCCATCAGTCCATCAGGACTCAGTCCAGAATGGATTGATTCTCCACGGCGGTTCTTGGGTTCTAGTAGTCCATTTTAATGTCAAAGAACACGAGAAAGAATACTACCCAGCTGCTTTTGTTCATTATAGATAAGAAGACATCAAGCATATTCGATTTTATTATATTGTAAGAATTGGATTGATGGTTTAGAGGCTCCCCAAAGCTCAACTCCTTATGTCCAAATAGGTCTGGTTATTATCATGTAAATGAGATTTTGGTAATAAATTGGAAGTTCAGAGCGTTTGTCTAGTTAATGTTGAAGTAGTTAAAAACGACGAGTAGTTTCTTGTCATTTCAGTCTTGCATGAGTGTTCCAAGTCAGCCGTTCATCAAGATTTCCAAGTCCAAGATCAAGGGTTCGAAGTCCTAGCTAATGGATCTATTCAACAGGGATAAGCTGAATATTAATAAAGAGTATTGTTAGACAGGATTTCGTACCTTCACAACGAAGAAGATTTTTAGCAATTTAAATTAATTTTCCAGTTTTTACGCCACTTTTCAAGGGATGATGGTATCAGACATAACGTGTAGTATAAACCGAAACAAAAAAAAAAATTTTATTTTGATCTATGGTTCCATTTATTGCTACTGCCTAAAGGCATAGTAAACTATATGACAGTGAAATCTACGGATACAAAAAAAAAAAAAAAAAGAAGGATACAAGGATTCCCCTCTAGAAACTGTCAAGAATTTATTTTGAAGAAGCAAAAAAAGCTGAGTGAGCTCAGACTCTTAGCTTAACTGATGTACTTCTCGAATAAAGACGTAGATTAAGAAAAGTTATATAGTTTTGGACACGGTGAAGCAACAACATTCTTTCTAAATTTTAATCGACAGTTCTCCTTAATATCTATCGAAAAATACTTGTTTGAAGTAATTGAAAAGTTTAAATAAATAAGTCTTACAATCTTGTATGTTGTGAAAGAGCAGATTAAAATATACCCAGAGCCTCACTAAATTAAATTATAATTGAATAATTATTCTATTTTTTTTTCCCATTTTTCTTTTCAAATAAAACATAGAGATCCGAAGGACTTTTTAGTGTACAAGAATGACTAGAAAATAAAATAATGCTTCACTTTGCTATAATGAGCTGTCTATACCAATACAGGCAACGAAAGTATAACATGCGACCTTGTCTCTTCGAATTATATGCTTCCTAGAGTTGTGGCCGTCAATGTTATTTTTATTTACTTCCTTGTTATTCATTTTCTAGTTTAATTCAGAGTATCAATGTATTTAATTTTATTTCAGATCATATTACAACTAAATTATTGACCCCAATGGGCCGATATCATACCACAAGAGGATGAAGAATTTAGAGGATTTAGGATGAAGCTGCAGATATAATTTTTTTTAACTTTAAATTTTTTTTTTATACGAAACGTAGCAATATTACTGTTTGAATCAGTTTGTAATAAAAAAATTATATAACACTTCTGTCAAAATTAAAATGCTGTGTTACGTAATTGGATGGAATAGAGAGCTTTTGTACGATTTGTTAAAAAATACACCATTTTGGTAAAGTACACTGACAGTACCATTTCTTAAATCAAGTTTAGATTTACAGGTGAAGATACCTAACTTGATTAAAAATTGACAAATAACATTTGGCAAAAGAAATAAAATCACCGTTTAACTAAAATTTTATACTAATTTTAAATTGGTTTCTGTTCTGCACTTTAAATTTTCTTCCTTTCTTTATCCTTCCCTCTTTATATTTGTCTTTATGCATTTACATTGCCTAAAGTTAGACAAGATTAGAGCCCACAGGCTTTGCAGATAATACCGCCCTCTCAAAACAATTATTACTTTACAGTTAAAATGTAAGTGGAGATAATTTTAATATTTATGTGTGCTTTTGGCGAGGTATGGTTTCCCCTGTTTGAATCAAGTCTTCTAATGACATCAATACTTCTTAACTTTTTCCTATTATAACTTTATCACCATTAGATTTGAGATAATTCAAACACTCCCCAAATAACTTTAACATTCTTCTGTCAATCGAGTGAGTTAAAAGATATACATATTTTGTGGAATAAACATTACTCTGCTGTTTTTTTTTCTAAGTTAATTTCAGAATTCGATCTTGAGTACATATCCTCCAGTATTTTGCATATATGACAAATATCCCTATTCTGCAACATATCTATGATGCATGCATAGGCTTTGGGGAGGAATCATATACTTTTTTCTAGCATTAAAAAAAAGAAACATGTAAATAAGCTATATTCTTTTGGCATTCTAACTATATCTTCCACCGAAATATGCTCTCTGGTTGGATAGTTTTCTCCAAAATATGCTATGATCTCATTTCGTAAAATGCAAAAATACTGCAATGATGTCAATTTTTTATTTATTGCAATTGTTGTGAATGTAAATTATAAATAATTTATTTATGAATTGCTGAGATACATTAGCTAAACGCCTTAGTGCTACCATACGATTGTTCATATTTACATCGTAGGTTACAGTCAAAACAATTTTATTTCTTTATATTATTTTGAACCAAATTATATAATAAATAGCTCAAAGCTATAGAAATGTTGCTGAGTAGAACATTATAACACTATCTCGACCAGAAGCTGGCCTAACATTCCTTAACATACAAATCCAGACTCAAGTCTATTTATTTTATTAAATCTCCATTCCTTGGCGACAGTTCAAGTTAACAGCCCAAGTCCCTAAGGGAACATAAACAGTTGCTAACTGCTCAACTTGAGCCATCAGTAGTCTCGAGCATTTATTAATTCTGTCCCAGTGGTAATGAACCAGCCGAGACTCGGGGAAACTCCACTTATCTTCACCGTAACGGAATATTGCCAAGGGAAAAAGGGACAAAGTTTTCGAAGCTCAGCGAACAAAAACTTATTAACATAATTCCATTTTCCTTTATCAAAATCAGTTTTTTTGTTTTTTTCTGTATTAGGGATTTCATATAATAGATAAAGGGGACGAAAAGGAATATTTATATGATATTAAAGCTGACAGCAGTCTATCTCTACATTATATTTAAGATATCAAGAATATTTAACTTTGTATTGTGGTCAATACACATAATTTGTTTTAAACACAAAAAAACAAAAACAATTTATATGAATCCATAGAAAACGTCTTAAACCATAAAGGTCATAAAAAAATTCTCAAAAAAATGATATTTTGAGGAAACGCTCTTGTATCTGAAGTACGTATTAGATTAACATTGTTGTAATAACAGTCTTGGTGAAGCTTTTTTGTAAATGTTATTTTTCAATTCTATAATTTATTCGTAAATTGTATAAACGAGTGTGTATTATTCGATAGCACTGACAATATATCTGTCCGATTTTCGGCACCCTGATGAAACATGCAAGACCTGCCCACTCGATGGTCGCCTTGTTGGTGGTTGGCGCAATTGTGCTTACACTTTCTAGCTACTTCATTTGCTTCTGAAGGATTTGGAGATTTCATATTATTCAAGATTATTTCCCTTTCAATTGCTTCTTCTTTCTCATATGTCAATCCTGCACAGCATGGTATCGCACGATGTTCTTGATCCTTTTCTTGATTTACTGTATTCAATACCTACAATCTAACTAATCCTCTTCCTCCATTGGTGAAATGATGGAATTCCTTTTCTCTAACCTCTCTATATCCTTAATTACCAGGCACACTCTCTTCTTCCATACGTCCCGCTGCTTCCCGGATTGATGCAGAAATGAGAGAGTTGATGCGGAGAAGAGATGCTGCCAAGAGGCGTTTCAGATGCTCTCGGACCTCCTTTGGTTGCTCCTCTTGAGGAGTTACGTCGTGCCAAGGCACAATTCTTCCATAATTCCTTATCACAAGCCCCTGATATTAGATCCTTATAGAAAATCCTTAAAATACTGTCTGTCGTGAACTCCAAAGCCTATACGCATTATAATGTTCCTCCTGACGATCTCTGTTATCATGTTCATATTCTGCCGGTTCTCTTTCTGTATATCACTCTTCCCATACTGTATTCTACAAACTTCTTTTGAGACTGAAATTTTTTATTTTCTAAATATTTCTATTTTTTAAACACTTTTACTCTCCTCGGTTCTCAACCCCAGACCTAATAGCTATGGCGAGATCAAATTCCTGTGAAAATAATTAAACTATGTCATCCTGCCATCTTTACTGTTCTTTTTTACATTTATAATTTTTCCTTTCAAAATTTGTTTGTTCCTTTCAAAATCATTGTCTGCCCGTTGAACATGTTCCTCCATAGTTTCCTACTTCAGACCTATTTCCATTCTTTCCAATCTATTAAAACCTTTCGAATGTTTAGTCCAACAAAACTAAGATACACAGACACTTGCGACTTGTCTAATTCAAATTTATAAAATACATAGATCAGGAAAGATAAGGATTCTCTAATCATGAAATTTGATTCAATGAAAATTTGTTTAATACATAGTTATAACATTTTGAAATATTGCAAATAGTGGCCTATTTATTTTCTCAATACAAGAGGTGTCCCATGAGCGGTTCGCTCACATTGTATTTCTGTTGCTTAATATTGAATTATTGCTGTCTCTCAAAAATCATTTTAGTTTTGAGTAACATTATAATAATGTTTATTTTAATCATTCTTAAAGTAATAATTGAAAGAAAATAATAAATAAAGCATTAGGTTCAATTTTTTTTTTAAGTTTATTTTTACACCATTATTCTCTCATAATGAACCTAAGCTCCAGCTAGATAGAAGGAGCTATAAAAACATTATTCAACGACGAGTTGTAATAAATTTTCAATAGTTGTGAGGGAAATGCACACCGCTACACCTCTCTTGAGTTATGGGAAGCACTAATGAATTTTACTTGATATGAAGGACGTATAAACAAGGTCCATTTTCCTCAAAACAGTCTAAAACCATGTAAATGAAATTTCGCATGTGTTTTATTTTTGGCATGTTGCGTCTTCTGAATGAAGGCTTTTTTGATTATGTAATACCTACAAAAAATAATTGACATTTATTTTTCTGTTTTTCGTTTTTACATTTGTGACCCCTTTAGTCACAATACATATTATATCCTACATATTACTATTATTTTCGAGATGAAATTCATCTTCAATTTTCTCAATACAGGGAGGATATGATTGCGACATAGCCTTTGATTGAGCCAATCTTTCTAATGCTGAGCCCCTCCTCCTCTTTGACCGCAGGGATTACCATAAAGACCAACTGACTACAGCTGACACACGGCCTAGTGCACAGCCATCAGTTGTGTCGGCCCTGTTAATTAAGTGACCACTGCTATTCCGCGCCAGAGGTCACACAATTAACGCCGTTTCGCCGCGAAAACTTCGGCTGTCACCGACACGGTCCTTGCTGTTGACAATATACCAACTCCTACTCGTTCCTTTAGTCAGTTTACAAACTACCCCACTTATGTGTCAACTTTGTTTTATAACTACGTTTAATATAAGCCTCATCAGCACTTAATATATCTAGAGCCCTGTCGAAAAATATATTCAAGGTTACTAAAATTGTGATTTTCGTGGGAATTTCGTTGCATGAAGTTTTTCTTCACAACAAAATTGTCATTTGTATGGCCATAATATATTAAAAAGTAAAAACTAAAACTTGAATATCAGGATTAAAATAAAAATTGATGCCCAATTTAAGAAGCATATATGGAGGTTGCACGTTTATTGTTTGATACAATACAATAAACATAATATCTAATATTACAATTAAAAATAAATGCATAAACTAATATTTATTTGTGTTATTTATATTATTGAAACTAACCGTTTATTCTTTTTATTTCAGAGACAGCCATGGTTTGATCACGTTGGAACTTCAGATGAATCCTCTGGAAGACGTTGATGGACCGTTCCTGATTTCCGAATCACTCCTGAATTTGGACGTCAGTAACTGCTCGCTGAAGAAGATCGGCTCCACCTTCTTCACAGACACAAAGTCCCTGAGCAGCGTGGACCTGTCCGGTAACCCACTTGGCAGTATCCCATCAAGAGTTTTCGACCCGCTGACAAGCCTCCAGCACCTGAAGTTGAATAGATGCAACCTCAGCTATATTGCAAGCGATGCTTTCAATCTTATGGAAAACCTGAAAGTCCTGGAACTTTCGTATAACAAGTTTACAACGGTGGAATGGGCTACTCTCTTCGGAAAGCTTCCGCGCTTGGAATTTCTAGATCTTCGACGATCAGGGATAAAAAATCTTCCAGATGATGTCTTTCAAAATAATACTTGGATGAGAAGTTTGATCTTGGCAGAAAATGAACTAAGCGATCTGGATGTAGCAACCACCCTCGGACAGAATTTGAAGCATTTAGACTTTTTGGATTTGTCAAACTGCAACCTCATCGGTCCTCTTTCTGAGGATGCCTTCGCTGTGGCAACTAACTTGAGAACCCTCATCCTATCTGACAACTCCATGTCAGCAAACGACCTGGCAGTAGCTCTCAAGCCCCTAACCAACCTACAGAAACTTTCCTTGAGGAACTGCTCCTTGACAAGACTTCCTCCTGATACGTTCCATCTATTCACATCCTTACAAGAACTAGATATTTCACGTAATCCTTTGAACAATGCTTTTACTTCTCTTCTAAGTCCTTTGAGTACTCTTATCCATCTGGATATGGGTTATAGCAATTTAGCAAAGATATCGAAGAACACATTTTCACTTATGACGTCTTTGAAAACACTAATTTTGTCCGGAAACAGTTTGAAGAAATTAGAACCTGGCCTATTTCTGAATTTGACAGATCTAAAAACTTTGGAGCTTAATAACTGTGGGCTTTCCAGACTCAATGAGACGGTTTTCCAGGATGTTTTCTACCCCGATTTGGAAGAGTTGCTTTTAGCTGGCAACCCGCTTGACGTGCCTCAACAGGATTCCATTATCCCCACACAGCTGAATCGATTGAAAACACTAGACCTTAGTCGTTGCAACATTTCTTATTTACCGATCGAAACGTTCAAATCATTCGGAAATATAACGGATCTGAGGTTGGCAGGCAACCGTCTGATGAATACGAACAATAATACTTTGGCATTTTTGCATTATTTGCCTAACTTGGAGAAATTAGACTTAGCTTTCAACAACATTACTACGGTTTTTCCCCAGACCTTCAGGTTCAATACAGAAATCAAAACCCTCAAACTTGTGGGTAATCCTTGGAAGTGTGGTTGTCACATATCAGACATGTGGGAGTGGGCACAAGTGGTGAAGGGTGACATTGGTGTTCTGGTCGGAGCGATCACTTCGTCTGACACAGTGATGCGGGTCAATCCAAAGAGAAAGAACATTCTCTTGTGTCACTTCGACTCTAGGACAGCACCGGTCAAAGCCAGGAAGTGGTCGAGAAGAGAGTTCGCCAACAACGTTAACCACTCGTGGGCAAGGTACGTGAAGGAGTCAGCCTGTGACTCTGGATTCCGGGTGATGCCGAAGGGCCTCATCGCCCCGGCAGAGAAGCTGACCTCGAAGGAAAAGGAAAATTACTCGAACTGGGTATGGGCGACTGGACTGATCGCTTCGGTTGCTCTCATATCCGTGGCCAGCTTCCTCGCCACCTCCGTCAAGAATACCGTCACAAAACGTCACGAAACTTCACCGCCGTGCAGCGATGTCGACGAGAAGCCCACCACAACGCACGCTAGTCAGTACCTTCGCAGACCAACTAAATAGTTCCTTTATCATGTATATTAAAAGACAATGGACTTTGAAACTCAGTTTTGACTGAGAATGTATTTTTGAGTACAATGTTTTCGCTTTTCTATTCTTTATTAGAGCGTTTTATTACTATTAATTAACAATTTTACACAAAAGTATTAAATTTGTATAATATTTAATGTTTACTATAGAGATAAATAAATATTTTAGATACTGTTCTGATTTTGATCTTATGAAGCTATTCCTTTTGCATTGCTAACATACCAAAATACTTTCCATTGTTTTAAATTTTTAATGAAATTTTTCTACTAACGTGGTTTAAATAAACAAATCAATATCAAATCCCACTTGCATATCAGCACTCTACTTGCCCTCATTACATAATAATCTACAACATAAATCTATCAAAATGTATATGAGTATATACTATTATTAATAAATATATATAAATGTAGGAGAATCCTGGTTGAAGTAATAAATAAATAAACACAAATAAGAAAAATCTATTATAATGTGTGCAGACGTTTTGTGGTTTTTGGATACTCAGCCCTGATGCTGGCCCAAAACTTAGGCCGAAACTTTGGCACACATTATAAAAAATTGTTATTCTTATTTGTGTGCTAAATTATTGGCCCTACCCCCAAACAAGATTGTTCTACATACATTTTCCACGGTCAATCATACTCTCACGAAATATATATAATATTGAAAATAAAATTAAGTAATATTGAAAAATGAGAGACCAAAATTATTAGATCTATGGAGATCAGCCTTTAGTTTCTCGAATTTCAGTTAATAACTAGTCTGTCAATTCAGGTTTCAAAGGATATCACAGTTAAATCGCATTACTGTATCCAACACTTATGAAGTAATTTGTCAGTGCTACATTCCCTGTGATAGGAAACATGGCAATGCATACAGATTAAGCACACAGAGATAGTAAATCTTAAGTCAACAAGTCAAACCATATTTAATTGTACATCGTATCATTATTATATTATTATTATAGAAGTAGATATGCAGACGCTAAAATCCAAACTTACTTTTAATGGAATAGTTATAAGCTTACATATAACAGTTATAAACTTCTTTAAGCAAACCAACAAATCAGCGTCAACCTATGAGATAGCCCCAGTTCCTTTTGGTAACTTTTTTTAATAACGAATATACTACAGTTAATATTTGTCAATTTTACATTACATCAGTTTTACATACTATCACTTTCGCCTTTTGGTGAGATTTCGATGCAATCTTCTCTTAGATTAACCCTACATGTATCTTTATCACCTTGGGACGCACGGGCCGGATGAAGCTAAGGGGTTGGAAGCGGCGATGAGTCTCGTCAATGAATAATGAAGAAGAAGCAGGGCCAGAAATGACTGTGGCCGAGACTGAATTATATATCGGTATAAATGAAAAGGAACAGGGAGTAGCGGTAATAGGCAGTCTTGAGGGTTGTTAAATATTAAGTTGAGGATTGGGGAGGACCGCCCCATCCGCCATCTGTAATGCAGATCCACGTCAGATTTGACTCCTATATCGAATCAGCATCTTTATAGTAAACATATCCTTTCCGCCGGCAGCCCGTCGTCACAGGAAATATCATTGCCAGCGTTGGGTCCCCACTATTGGATAAATACAAGTGATCCAGAAGAAGCCTTTATTCAATAATGTCTCGATCAATTAAGAAAGACTAAATAAATATTAACTAAAATATTATAAACTAGCATAAATAATTAAAATAATATTACAATAATTAATACTTACATGTAAAGCAGGTTACGTGCATAGTATTGAGATTACTCATTATGCTCTATACAAAACAGTAGGCGTTTTTATTTTTTGTCAAATAATAATTTGTCGAATAGTTTTTCTTTTGTTTAATGTTAAATAAAGTTATTTAAAGACGTATGACAACTTATTCAGTCAAAGTTATAATAAAGTTATTTACAAAACGTTTCGCATTTTAACTTTCTCTTGCCTATATATAATTTATATATAGTAAGAAGAAGTATTGCGATCATGAAAATTCTCGAATTCGAGTTTTCAACTGAAATACACGTTTTAAAGTCCCTTGAGTCCAAATAACCAAGTCTCACAAAATGGTCTGTGTGAATGTGAACAGACTAGCTCAACATGAAGCTGTATGAAACTGAAATTACATAAGTAAGGAATGTATATACCTCAGATATTACAACAAATTTTTCGCTAAAATTGACTTACCAGAATTTTCAATTTATATCATTGATTTTATTGCTACTTACAATGAGAGATGGTTAATTATTTAAAATAAAATTAAATCTGCTTTAGAGGAAGAAATTTTGAAACTTTGGTATTTAAGCTCTGTCAGACTATTTCAATGAAGATAAGATCTAGCTGATACTGAAACAAAACTTAATTGTAAAATTATATGACAAGTTTGATCAAAATCGTTGGAGTGCTTATCGAAAAAAAAATGTGTAAAATCGATGATATAAAGAAGCACTTTCAGTTAGTCGATTTTGGAGAAAAAGTTGCTGTAATATTACTATACTACTATATTATATTACTATACTACCTTAAATACATAATTTCAGTTTCGTATAACTTTTCGTTTTTAAAATAAGTTTTTTAAATTCATACAGACCATTTTGCGAGACTATTTGGACTCAGGGAACCATAAAATGTGAATTTCCATTGAGAACTCGGAAACATACTCTTACTATATTTTTTCAAACACGAGTATAAGTAAGTGAAAGTAAAATGGAAGAAAAAAAAAAGAAAATGCATGTAATAACCTCTAGAATCTAGTACATAAGGAGTCCAAACTATACAAATTATTATAGTGTATAATGATTTTTTTTTCTATTCTGTTGAACTGAACTAATAGTGATAATGGTCCAAGGGGATAGACTCGTCAAAAGTAGGGATAATGTGAATTTAGCTTCCATAAAAACATCCTATCCAAGACATTCCCAGTCAATTTTTTTTTCATTTACTCGTGGTTTATGTGAGATCCAATATTCGTAACAACGAATTTATGTGTTGTTTTTTTTTTTCAAATATTTCATTCTAACATTGGCATACAGAAAAAAAAGTAAGTATATTTTGCAATTTTGAGTAAATTTTGTTATGTTGACAAAACTTGTGCTGTAGCCAACTCCTCCTGAGAATAAAGGTAAGGTTTGCTATGTTTCTAGTTTAGTTGAGCTTGATTTCTCTTTTATCTGCTAATACATTAGTCTATATACATATAGGGATGCCATTGGGCAATCATTGAGGATGATTATCCCAAAATTAAGTAAGTTTATGAATACTTTTGAATTTCTTACCTTGTCCTCTAAATTGGATACCTTTCCAAGGGTCTGGTTTGTGGTTACCATTATTTAATAATTAACCAAGATAATGTTCCTACCTTTAATTTTAATATTAATGTTAATCAAAGTTACTGCTATCTTAATGAAATATATTCAAATTAAATATGGGCATGGTTACTAAAGAACTACCTCCTTGCTAACATTTATCTTTATTCCTCAAAATTAAAACAACAAACTATTACAATAAAAAGTTAACCATGGAATGATTCAGTCTAGACTTAGCCATTAATTGTTTTAATATAAATCTCTTATCTGTACTAATTGGTGTTGATGGTTCCTCAGCATCTCCCCCTCGGGTTCCCCTGCATATCTTCAGTCATGGAGCCAGAGCGCATTTCTCATCTTCAGAGTCTCGTTGTTCCGCCCTTGAGTCCGGCGAGGTCAGCGTTCAGCCAAGCCCAGTCTAGAAGTATCTCTTTTTCACCTCTTTGCTTCTTTCCCCCTTTCTCTCTTATTCTGACTAAGAGAGAGTTGAAAACGATGTTCATTGGCCGACTAGTTTTATAGAGGGAGGAAATTCTGGGATTTCATCGGATGGCTCCACCCTTGTCCTGACAGCCGGTATCTGCGAACCATTATCCAACTAGTCTAATTTAATCATACCTTTTCCACTTTTTCCTCGAGGCCAGCCAAGCCTAAGGGGACCAGTTCTTAAAATTGATTAGATGTTCCAACTTTTGGCATTGTTACAATGTTAACTTCTCAGTAGGGTTTTTAAATTAACTTATCCCTTATCACTTATGTGGTGACATCTGTCATCGCCTGTCAGTTACCCTTCTCTACCTGCTCGTCCCTTATTTCTTTTGTTCGCACCTGGTCTGTTTAAATTCTATAACGATAATATTGTCCAATATCAATACATATTAGGTTATTCCATGAGCTAAATGAAAATATTTACAAATTTTCCAAAGAGAAAATAGCTCGCTCGAAAAAAGAGAATAATTTACATTACATTTTTCAATTCTTGGTTCAAGTTCCTAAAGAATTATTTAATAATTTTTTTATATTTATTTTTTTTTTTTTTTTTATAGGCGGGTTACTTTGGTCATGGACATATGTTGTTCTCTCACTAGTACACATAGGCTAAAACTTGAGATTGTTAAGATCGTCTTAACACTTTCGGCCACCACAGCCTCTAGTTGTTGCTGTAAAACATCATCCGAAAGAGGCGTTTTTTAAGCCAAAAGGTACGCGTGCAACAAAAGAAAAACCCAAATTTAGGCCATTCTCATCCCTATTTACGGTACACAAGCCATCTAATACATTTTAGAATGTACTATAAAAGTTATTTATCTATCGATAGGTTTAGTTCAGATTAAAGAAATTATAATAATAATAATAAAAGGCTTAGCGAACCCGAAGGTTCGATGCCGATGCCACAAATCGCTGCCTGCAAACCTCGGTCCACCGACTGCCGTCCAAACCCCAATTCATTAAATCACTCTTAATACAATCCTCCCATCTACGTTTCGGTTTATCCCTCGGACGTTTACCAGTCGGTTCAGCGTTCATTAACTTTTTAGGAATTCGTTCGTTACTGAGCCCAACAACTTTGCAAGCCCATTTCAACCGTCGCGATGTTATCACTTCAATTATATTAACAGGGTGCATGCTCCGCAATTCCGCGTTGTGTAACCTCCTAAATTCTCCAGTTGACTCATCCTTTTTCGGACCAAATATTTTACGCAATACCTTATTCTTGAAGACCTTAAGGCCTTGTTCGTCCTTCAAGGTTAGCGGCCACGTTTCACACCCATACAGAACTGTAGGCAAGATAATAGTTTTGTATATTCTAAGTTTTAAGTTTATGGACAAAATGCGCGACCTAAGTAATGTTGATACCGAAAAATAACAAGCATTTCCCACCTTTAACTGCGCCTTTATTTCCTCTTGAATTTTTTTTTTCTAGTAATCACAGACCCCAAATACTTAAATTTCTCAACGTGTTCAAACCTATTTTCTCCTATATCTATATCCTGAAAATCGCCTCTGTTTCTATTGCTAACCATATATTTCGTCGTATCCGTATTTATTTTGAAGCCAACCTCTTTCCCAGCTGTCATCAACGTTGTTGTATTCAGTATTATAGTTTCCTAAAGAAATTATACGCTAATTAAATTTCTGAGTTTTTTTATTTTTTTATTTTATCGAAATACATTTTAAATTTCAAATATTTTTAAACAATAACCTATTATAGACTGTAGTGTATAAATCCATCCGTCAAGGAAAATTTATTTTTTGTTTGTTTTTTGGTGATATATCAATACAAAATGTCTTAAATTGGTCTTGCAACATAATAAAAAAATTTAAAATAAAATGGAATAAAAAAATAAATAACATGAAAACATAGCTCAAAACTTCAAAATATACAGACGTTTCCACTCATATGGTTTCAGCACATATTAAAAAGAATAAATAAGCTAATTGCCTAATGATATAAATAAACTTGTTAATAATATAAACGTGTTTGACACACGACACACAATCTATAAAAATATATACCTACAGGTATTCTCAGTTCTTGATAGCCAAAAACTGCAAATAGTAGCGCAGCTCAAAAGATACACAAATTGACTAATTGACTAAGTTTATTAAAATCTACTTGATCAAAGAGATATTTGGGTCATTCTCTGATTTCGGTGCTATTTGAGTTGCAGGGCTTTTTTAAAATGATCGAAGATCTGAATGAGGACGATTTTTTTTTCTGTAATTATTCCCCTTGAAGTCAAAGTTTCCATCTCAATTTTAGGTTCCAATAATCAATGGGTATCTCGTTATAAAATATATAATGGTAGTTTTGTCACTCCCTAGCTCTGTCACAAAGCTGAGGCTGTGACTTTACAAGTTAATGGCACCAGCTCTTCTTGCAGTAAACCTAAAGAAATGCTTGCCAGTTTTGTCATCATTCTTTCGAGTATTGATATAAAGCATAATTTGAATTTTAGATGGAACAAACCAATCACTCCCTTCCTCAATTTTGAAATGCATCCTCACAAAGGAGATTTCGGGCAAAGAGGTGACCAGACAACACATATAAGAAAGAGAAAACATTTTGTCTCCTTTTTTCTGTTCTCTTGCCTCTTCAGTTACTTCCAGAATGTGAAAATGATTGTGAGGTATTAAAGTATTTTTATTGATCGTCAATCCCTATTGCTTAACAAAATCAATACAGACAATGTATTTTTTAATTTCATAGTACAACCTCTCTAAAAATGAGCTTATCTTTGTTTTTTTTTCAAGCTTCCATGTCAAGGATAAATGAAAAATGGTTGATTTGTCAGTTCCTAGTCTCAATAATATTGTGTGACCATGAAAGCAATAGCGGGACAAATGGTTAATTTTCTTTCAATATTCAGTACTAAAATCACAAAAATTTAATTTTGCTTCTTAACTGCCGAAGGCAGAGAAGCTTGTTATTTTACCAACAAATAAAAAATTTAAAAAATGTGTCCTTGAAAATCAAAATTTCCACTGACGCTTTGCATTTCTATACTGAACCAAAGATATGGTCGATGTTTTTAAAACATATTCATGCATTCATTACCTCTCAAATCGTACGAGTATATGTCACTCCCTAGAATAAGATTTTTTTTTTTTAAATCGGTATTAAATAGGTATTAAAAACTCAAAATACCAGAACACTTGACTTTGATTTCCGAAAAAGTTCGATAACTAAATAACACCTAATTTGGAGAATAACCCATTTAACATCTAAAGGGTCTTCAAATTTATTATTGCCTATTGACGGTACATAAGGAAGTTAAACCTAATAAACAAACAACTTCATATAAGTATAAAAACTGTAAAAAAAAAAAAAAAAAAAAAAATATCAGATATCATTTATTAATTAAAAGAAGTTTGAGGATAAAGTAAACAACGATAAATACGTGTAAACATATAAGTAAATCAAAACTAATATTTTGGACATTGAGCCAACAATTTTCTCTGTCAATGTCACCTAGTGCTCTATTCATCAATATTTTCTTGGACGAATCAATATTGGACAGATATTCTTCTATAGTAGATGATCTAGGGAAATCCTTAGATGATTAGATTTCTGATAGATTATTCTGTTGATTATCATTCCAAAATAACCTTAATTGTTCGCTGATCTTTGTTGTAATTGCCCATTGTTATGACAGATTTACAATCTTTATTCGACTAATCGGTTCAATCGATCATTTCACTGTTAATTCATAAGCTGTAGCGTTGTTCCAAGGACGTGATAGTGCTCCAAGTTTGGTGTATATCAATATAGTCATAAAAGCATATGATATTGGAGGGTTCGTGTATAGTATTGAGATTAGAGATGCTCTATACATATACATCTAAAACAGTAGACGTTTTTATTTTGTGTCTGTCGAATAATAATTTGTCGAATAGTTTTCTTTTGTTTTATGTCAAATAAAGTTATTTCAAGACATATGTTAACTTATTCAGTCAAAGTTATAATAAAGTTATTTACAAAACGTTTCGCATTTTAACTTTCCCTTACCTATATATTAAATATATGTAGTAAGTGGAAGTATTGCGGTCATGAAAATTCTCATTGATCATTGATTTCACACATTTTTTTTTCTTTAGTTATTTATGAATTTCTTTCATAGTTTATATTTATCCATTTTTTATTACTAACAATAATAAGAGACGGTTAATTATTTCAAATAAACAAAATTAAAGGCACTTCAGAGGAATAAATTTTGAAAATTTTACAATTAAGCCCTGTGAGAATATTTGAATGAGGAATGATGTAACGAGTATGATCAAGCTTGATTGGTTTTCGAGAATAATGTGTAAAATCGATGACATAAAGTAGCACTTTCCATTAGTCGATTTTGGTGAAAAAGTTTTTATAACATTCCAAGCAGTGGCGTAGCAAGGATTTCATTTCGGGGGATCTACAGGATTTTAAGGGACTTACTTTAAATAAACCCATCCCAACCGGATATGTAAGGGAGCCCTCTCTAAATATAATATTTTATATGCCTAGGTATATTATTTATGAAATAACCTTCAATAGTCTTATGCATTTCTGGTTACAGATAAGAAAAAATAAAAATATGTTGTAATTTCAGGGAGGAGGATGGTCGGACCGGCGGACCCTTCCTCTGGCTACGCCACTAATCCCAAGGATATCCCCTATCTCAAATATGTAATTTCAGTTTCGTTTTTGATAAACTTGTCTCAAGCTACCTTCATGCCCTTTAACTTTTCATGTATGTTGTACATCTCCGAGAAAATAAAGAGAAAAAACTTGCGATGAAAAGAATATTTTATTTGCGCATAATTCAAAAATTGTTATAATGTAATTGTTATAACACAAACAAATTGTACATTTTATGGTAAATTATACATATGATCATATACAAGTTAATAAAATTCTCAAAAAAACAAAAAGGAGTTATCGAAATCGGACCAATATTAGCAAATATGCAGCAGCGTATCTTATAAGGAATACAAGACCATAGATGAAAAACCGAGCTCTTCCGGAAGGAGGGAGATGTGACCGAATCTCCTCTCGCCAAGCCGCCACCCGTTTGTCAAGAATAGGCTCTGTAATAATGAAACGTAATAACATAATAGTAGAAATTAACTTAATAATTTCTACTTTCATATTATTTAATGGAAATAAAATGTTTCCATGAAAACTAAAAAGAATTTCCATGGAAACTAAACCGAAACTTTTAATATATATTTTCAGCTTTACAAGCCAAAAAAAAAAAAAGTGTACAGAATCATACTACAATTGTTTAAAAAACTATTTTATTTTATTTTGTGAATGAAAGCGTGAAGAAGTGTATGCTGATGAGTTTATTTCAAGAAGTGTTTATGTGAACTCTTTAAAATTATATTAAAACTATTATTATTATAAGATGGTAAGGGAAGATTATGTGATGCGCGCATCGTACCAGGTTTTTTTTTTTTTAAGGTTCTTTGAGACGGTGCTTTCAGCACTTTCAATAAATCCTTGGAACGGCCGGTCCCAGATGGCTTATATTCCTGATGCAGCTCTTTATCGCCGTATAAATTCAAACAATCTGCACGAACATTATTTATACAAGGGACCGTGACGATGTTTATTCGCTGATAGAACAAAACACTCTCACTCGAGAAGACTGGCCAAGACATGATGTAGCCCGATTCACAGTTTAGTACCCACAATTCTCTTATATTTTTATCTCAGCTTGGAACAGTGAACGTATAGAATATCCCCGTGATTTGCCGCTTCGACGAACGCCAAAGGAATGAGATTTTTCTTCCACAAACTCAATATCATGAGTTTTCCAGCCTCGGCCTCCGATATTTTCTTGGTATTTGTTTTCTATAAAAAAAAAAAAAAAAAAAAAAACAATAAAAAAAACACAAGAATAAATACTTTTACGAGCTCGAAATAGTACCAAAGATCAGAATCAATAATTGAATTTAGAATTATTCTAAAACCTCTATATCCTAACCATTATTCGCATCAATGATCATCCTAAACAATGAACAAAGGTTCAAATTGTCTTCGCAAAAAGTATTTTGTCTATAGTAGTATTCTGAGATGAGTCTAAACAAAAATAACATTTATTGCTTGTAACAATTTATATATAATAATCTATAACTGAGGAGTTTTCTATCAAAAGTGTATATATCCACTTTCGGAAAATTATCACAAAAAAATTATAAGAGGTGCTTCTCATGGAGATAAGAGAAATGTTTATTGAAAATTTTAATTTCTAACATCTATTTCACAGAAGGAAAAATTTAACATTTGAAATAAACTGAAAAATATTTAGGTATAGAATATTCATTCGTCAAAATAAGTCTTCGTTTTTGAGAAGCATGTATATTAACATTTGAATGAAAGTAAAATATATTTTTTAATATAGTCAGATAAATGTGCAATATAAATAAATGTAAAGTATTCTTGCATAGACAAAAAAAGATTATGCAAGAATATTATTGAAAGAGAGAACTTGTTCCTGGATAAAATTTATTTTCATACATCCATTCATTAATTATTGCCGAATGGATCATCTAATTATAACAATGTTAAGTATTTAATTAATTAAAATTTAATGCACTATAAAATTATTGTCTAGCTCGAATAAAAATCATTACCCGCCTTAGCCAAGTTGCTGAGAAAAGAAGATAAAAAGAGACAAGTTGGATGAAGTGGTCCCTCTCTTTATTCAGTTGTCAAGAAAGATCTTTATAACATCTTTGACAGACAAGTCTATATGTTCCCCAGCCATTGTCACGGAAAATTTGACATTTCCAATAGAGCTCTAGTTATACTTTTCTTTTTAGAAGAAAGTCTTTCTTAAACGCTTTGACTTCCTACTGTAGCATTTATATGTTTTGCTAAGCTACATTATGTGTTGATATTTTTTTAAGCTTGTTCTCTTGTGAAGGATAATTAGTATAAATTATGACGTAATTAAAATTTAAAATGTATGCTCGAATTACTTTCATTCTTCTTTAACGCACAATACAACAGGTCTCATATTTGCCTACTTTTTGTAGAAAAAAAAAATATAAATATAATCCGTTTGATATATTATGTAACTATTATTGTACTTATTTATTTATTGTTTTGGAAAAGGTATTATGCAGCAACAAAACAACATATCTTTTTTCAGGAAACTAAAATATTTGGTTTATTACATCAAATCCCTTTTATGGTTTATTTTACCAAAAATATTTTTAATACTTTCATTTTTTAGAGTAAAGCAGAGAATAAAAAAATAAAAACCGTGAGCAGCAGAACTCTGTCACTAAAGTCGTATTTTCACTAAAATATAATATCTGATGAGGCATAACTTCCTTCTACGCCTGTTAAACTATAAATCGGTGGCTCAAAAAATAATCCTAAATTATTTACTAGTTCCCGAAGATATCAGTAACTCAAATTATGATGAAAATCCTACACACAGAATTACAGCTCATTTGACCCAAAGTAGGCCGCTGTAGGTGCTCAAATGAAGCGGGAAAAAAAATATATATATATATATACATACATATATATATATATATATATATATATATATATATATATATATATATATATATATCAGACATCACCAAAACTTCCATAATCGTGCTCTAGGGGTTATAAACGGATAGAAAAGGCAGTCCCACCCTCATCGCCGACTTTCGACCCAGTGCAATAGTAATAGTCTATTTTATTCGGGGAAAATACGACCAATAAAATCAACTAACTATAAACTCTTAAAGATAAACAAAGAATTATTCAAAACAAAATACTTATAATCATAATATAAACTTTAGATAAAATATGGCACTAAACAGTACTTTTATGATTTATAAGAATAATCTAGTTTTAATTAAAAAAATGTATCATTACCTCAAAATGATCAATGTTTACTTTGTTATGACTTTCATTCAATTTGGAAAACGTTTTGCACTGCTAGTTTTATCCACACTAAAAAGAATAATAAATTTGGAAAAATAAAATATTTTATCAATTTGCGTTCAAACAAAACAATTTCCGTGCCGTGGTACTTTATTACACGGATATTAGTTCCTTTGATTTACACTTTCTTTTCACACTTTTTGGAACATTCTAGGCACACATGTTTTTTGCAATGTACACCCATTTCTTTTTTATACAATCATAGATAATAACGCTGTTTCTTATTCATTTTGTCACTGGAAATATCAGTGGCGGTTGGAGCCGTTTAAATTCATTAATACGTTTAGTAATTTCAATCAATTTCAATTGAACAGGTGAGCGATTATAAATACCTTGGATCTCATCTGAATGAGTATGGATACCCATCCACCCGGATGGCGAGATAAGAGAGAGGATAAAGACTGCGAGAAGATGCTTCGATTCCCTATATATATATATATATATATATATATATATATATATATATATATATATATATATATATATATATACATACGTATAAGTAGATAATCGTTGAGGAGCAGTCTTTAAAAATTACAGAATCTATACATTTTTTAAAAATGTAAAAGTTAAAAAAATTAAGAAATAGGTCAAACGTAAATAATTTGTAATTCGATTATATGTTTTTATCACGTTAAGTCTTTTCTTAAGGATTGATTTGAGCAAAGGGGTGTAGGAAAATAATGGTGACACGTGAAAAAAGTCTAGGTGCCTGAAGGCGTATTACTGGAACAAAATGAAATGACGAAAAGACTTTCTGAAAATGACAACAGTCTAAGAATGGTAGAGTATATGGATCAGGCGGTAATCAGGATCACTTAAGACCTTTGAGGATTATTCTACCATTCTTCAACTGTTATGATTGCCAGAATGTCTTTTATGTATGTTCCGATCCGAAATCTTTGGAGGAAGAAATAGAGATGTATCATCATGAAAGGAAACCATTCCCTCTTGGTTCACTCCAAATGTGAATACGAGAGTTCTATTTGAAAAAACCCACTAATTAATATTGAAATTTGCACTTGATGTTCCATGATTTCTTTTGTGTTCCTCTGAGCATTAGGCCTACCACCAGCCATTGTATCAAGTTCCGCACGAGCTTCAGAAATAATCCCTCCCAACATCATAATGAAACCTCTTCCTCCAAAACTCGCTCTTGGAAAGATGTTCCATTGTCAATAGCTCTCCCCTTGCCTTCACCATACTCACTCACTTCCATTAGGCGAGTATATGGTGAGCCTTGATTCATTAGTGAACAATAGCCCCCTCCAAGCATTCAAATTCCAATTAAGAATTTCTAAGAAATTGAATATCTCATCCCATTTTATATTTTATGTATATATTATGACTACTACACTATTTTATGTCATATATTATATTTAGACAACTAATATTAATCCCCGCAATTTTTGTAGAACAATGTGAGATTATCTTAATCAAATTTCTTGATCCAAAAAACAGATCTCCAGTCATCGTGAGGAAAAATGGATTTGAATCTTCATTGCTCCGACAAAAAATCTTTTGGGTTTTGAATTATATTGATATCGACCCTCTTTACGTCCGCCCACACCCCATCCGCCTTGATTGTGTTCCATGGTCCTAAAAACAGAGATACATTAATGATATTGTATTTCATTTTTCCTTTAACTGTAATGGATTCGCGTTGGCGATTTGAGAAGCACAGGGTTTACGGCTGTTTGTTTTTGTTCTTTTTCAAAACCTTTGTTGGGTTAACTAGATATCTGGATCCCTTTGGTATTTTACATCTGTTATATTTTAGATAAGAGTTTATTAATTTCTCTCCCTCCCTCCCTTACAATGTCTACAGTAAATCATATCAAACAGCAAAGATCCTCAATAAATTATGTGGGGTCCGTAAGCATTCAATTCTCTTCAGCTGGTATTGGGAGGGTTAACTTTAATTTTGCAAATATTCACTGATGCAATTTTTACCTACAATTATTGGTAGATAATTGATTTTTTGCTTGGAAATGCAAATACAAACGATTTAATGGCTGAATCCAACGTTGGTAACATAATACATTTACTTTTAACAAATATAATTTAAAATTCTAAATTATTATAATTGAATTTCTTCTGATTTAACTTTAAAAGTTATATGTAAATAAAGTTTTACACTATTGAGTATATATTATTCAAAAAGTACTGACAACAATTGGTTTTAGAAATATTCTTTAATAATCGCAACATTTACTGTTTAATATAATTTTGAAAATCATCTTTTAATTAGTTTTTCGATGTTTTAGAAAATAATTCGATAGAAACACGTCATTTAGCATAAGGGAAATTAAAACCTTACTGGTGACAATAGGGTACAAAAATATGAAATAGGCCCTGCCAGGAGCGTATACAAAATTGCTTTCGAGGGGGTTTAAATTTTTTTCATGAGAAGGTGTGGTAATTTAATAAGAAGAAGGCATGTAAGTTATTAAGTTTCTCTATTCGCCAAATTCGTTGTAAGTTTTAAGGATAAGTATAAAAATTAGATCAAAAATTACTATTAAAAATACAAAAAAATATTACTCAAAATACAAACTTTATTTTAATGGGTATGAAAATCATATTTTTTCATTAATTTAGAGAGGGGGTAATCTGATCCCTCCACTACCCTGCGAACGCTACTGGGCCCTGGAACTGGAAGCGTTGATCAGGAAAGCAATAGCACACATTTGTAATTACATCAATGTTCACCTTTATTGCCGCTCAGTCGTGTATCGATTGAAGCCAGAGATCTTAACCTGGAAATCAATGCATGCCAAAGATCACTTACGAAACGCCGATGTGTCGGGGATGACAGAACTTTTTGTCCCCAAGAGGAGGGCAAATATTGAACCCCTCCTGGTTGTGCAAATGTTTGCGCTACAGAGGAGCTGGTCACTGCACGCCTCGTTGGCTAGTACTGAGCCAGTGGCCACCTATTGCCAGATTATGAGGAAAATATACAATAATTAAATTATTTTGTTTAAATTTTATTTATATACACCACTTCAATAGAGAAATCTTTTTGAGTTACGTTTCCGTGTAAAGAAAGTCCGTAAATATTTTTCGCGGATTTAAGGAAGACCAAAATGTATACATTTATCAAAATCTTAAAGCATGTTTTAACTATTTCATAGTAATTCAGAGGTTGTACTCTGGATTAATGTATTCTGGAATTAATTCTGATGAAAAATTTAATTTCAGCTAACGAAGGAGATTTGAATAATTAAAAACTTAGAAAATATAAATGAAGAAAAAGTGATATAAGCTCTTGATAAGTCCGCCCTACAAGGCCACGACCACGAAGTGAGTTTCTTTTGAAATTCATTTTTGTTTCTTTAAAGGTACATTAATCCTTTAATTTCATCCATGAATACACCCTCTGGGATCAAGTCTGGAGGAGGGCGGTTAAGTAATTTCTCTTTTATTTTTCTTCATTTTTTTTCTCTTTTCTTTTTATTCTTTTCTTTTTAGTTTTCATTAGCGGAAATTGAATTTTCATAGTATGATGGCATTTTCATTTAGATATTGAAAGAGCAAATTTTTAAATTGGTTGTAAAAAAATTCAGCAGCTCATTCAAGTGGAAACTGCTAACTGTATTTTGTCCAACAAACTTGTAACAAACTTGTAACAACAAATCTAGTTGTTATTTCTAAAGAACTTATATAGCTATTTTTTAAATAATAAATCTTTTGAAAGAATTTAATAAATAATGAAGCATGTTTACAACCTCATCCTGTTACAGAAATAGCTTATATATTCTCTTTCTAAGTTACGTCCCGTTTAGATTTTCAGAGAGCAGATATGCATCAAGTAAATTTTCAATAAAAATTCTCAATTATATAAATAAGTATAATGATCCTCAGTTGTATCTTGAAAAAAAAATAAAAAACTTCGCACAGCATTCTCTTTTCTACATTTAATTTATCTTTTAGAGTCATTCTTCGAAAATAGGGAAATTTTAGTCCCATGAAGAAACCGAGGTTTTTTTTTAAGGATTTTGATAAAGTATGCTCTTAGATTGTGTGTGTGTTTTTTTTTTAAATAGGCACCAAGTCAACTCACAGCCTTTTATAGCTGTTGAAAACAGTCGGCAAGCCTTACCAGATCCCTCCAGACCAAATTGTAACCGATTCGAGAGAAACCTCCATTAGCATGCTGTGATTGTGATATGTTAATTTTTAAAAATGTGCTATGTGTTTGGTGATCCTCATTCCCTCAACTGCTCAGAGAATAGAGAAAATAAGTTAAATAGTTATGAATTTATACTGTAGTTCTTCAAGTATTATGGGATTTTACGTGGTGTAAATGCGGAGGCTCTAAAGTTAAGGCCTAATCAGTAAACAATGAATAAGCACAAAAACCTCACTCCCTCACTTTTTATTTTTCATGAAAATTTTATTTCAATCATATGTCTCAAATTCAGTTGCTTTATTAATAAACTAAAATTAATTTATCTCATACGCTTTTTAATAATTTAATAATAATTACAATTAAATAATAATGTAATAATTTAATTAAAATTTATTGAAACTAAAGATATTTCATTAAAGCTATTTTATTATTTATTTTATTGTTATGGTTTCCTTAAAATACTCCGTCATCCTGACTGCCCCACTCTACTATGCCTACTTCCTCATCCCCTCACTTCTGAAAATAGGAATATTTTCGTTGGAATATTTTGACAACAGTATCTGTATACATGCAATTAAAAAACATAAAATTAAAAAAAAAAAATAATTCTATTTATTTTCAAAGAATGAACCATTAGTCCAAGAGCCAGTGGCAGATTTAGGTCACCCATCGAACATTTACCTGGAAGTAATTTTAAAAATACCTAAGTGTCGTCTCAACACAGTACTGCACGTCTGGTTATTGTTAAAGTGTAGTGAATATTGTGAAAATTTAAATTGAAAGATAGTAAATTTGTCGTCAAAACTTACATATAGGATATATTCTCGTGGATTCTACATCATTTTTCTTTGTTTTCGGCTGAAATCGAATGTGGAAGTCTGGCTGATGATAACTGTAGCGAAGTGTGCGCCCAACCGTGAAAACCCCGCGAAATTGTGGCACCATTTTCAGTTTTTGTCTTATAATATCAGAAGGGTTCATCACACAGAATATTGTAATCTATTCTCAACTAAAGGACATTAAATTTAGCGTCGAATGCTCTTCGTGAATACTAAATTTGGTTCAGCAGATTGGTTAAAATCGGGAGTCATAATAGGCGAATTTTACCATTTACTGAAAAGTATGTTTCACAAGTCTTTACCTCAAAAACAGTGATTCCAAATGAAAAATGTCGAATTATATTCTGCATTTATGATACGCCTATTCTTTTAATTTCATTCCTCTGCATAGATACACGCAAAAACCAATAAGCAGTCGTAGCACTGATTTTCCACTATGTTTCTATTTTTTAAGCTACACTATACAAGCGTAGTTCTACGTTGAGACGAAACTTACCTATTTTTTAAAAAATTACTGTGTATGTTCGATGAGTGACCTAAACCTACCACTGGCGGGAGCCATGCAGCATATGGGAATACTGTATGTCTTTAGGGTGTGAAATCCAATAGCTGCAATTGAATTTCTATGGTTTAACGCCTATTCATCTAAGGTAACATCGCCTCTCTCAACCTTTAATGTTTTTCAAAATCAGCGCAGAGATCTCCTAGGGTCTCTTTTCCCGCCGCCAGAAAGAGACAAGCTTGCTATAGAGATCCCCAGTCTTGGTGTAAATATTGTACATAGGTAGGGACATATTTATTTTATCTTTCTTTCTTTATTTATTTCGATATTATATAATTTAATTTAAGCATTAGTTAATGTCCTAAATTGAAAAATATAGTAACAATTGATTGTAAAAACAGTTATTCTATCTCAGATGCTAATTAATAATACCTAGTCTTATTTCTTTCGTTTTAGTTATAGATATACCTTACAGTCTACAGTCCTTCTGTAATCTTATCTGAACTAGTATGGGCATTGTAATTTAAAAAAATGACTCCCATTAATTGAAAAACAAACGGAATTTATGTCAATTTTAATATATAGTACGCTCAGACATAAGATAAAGAAGGTACTCTACTATAGCAGAAATACTCTAATTAGAGTGATGGCCGACGACCCGAAGGACTAACCGCTCTCATCCTGTAAAGGATTAATTGAGTTAGTCGCTCTTCCAAAAGATCTCTTTATATATTCCCTCCTTTCAGTAGATTTCCCCCCTTTTTTTTCAGGGTTGCCTAGTCACAAAAAAAAAAAAAAAAGAAGAATTTTATTTACCTAGCTTGTCTATTGGCTCCTCTGTCTAATGCTCCGGTAGCTGATCCCGTCGCTAAAGAAAGTGTATGAAATAAACAGCAAAGAACCAGGGGATGGATATATTTTTATTAATTAAAATGTTTTAGTTTTTATCACGGTGCCCTGCAGGGATTTTTATTCCGTTTATTTTAGGTTCGTAAATGGGATTCCTTTGAAGCTCTGTATGATGTAATTATATCTGCGCCAAAGGCACTTTCGCATTGCATGGGATCATAAAAAATTCTTTGTAATTAATTCTTTACCATAATTTATTAGAAAACGGAAAAAAAAAAGGTGTTTGAATGAATTAAACTTTCTTCCATTCCCTTTTCATCATAAGACTGAAACAGCGTCATAAAGCCACTTTTTATTGTACTGATACCATTGAAACATGTTTTATGAGCTTTAAAATAGGACATATCAGCACCATCTATAAAATTTTAGTTACGGATATATAGTTGACCGTTGATGAAATATAGAATATGATGATTATGTTACGTATAAAAAAGAATTGATAATTAAAAATAAACACATATAAGCTATACAAAACTGAATAAATCTTAAGCCATAGTGGTCTATCCAATGAATGCTCAAAAGAGGGGTGTGGGCGGAAATGGCGGAAAATCCGAAATTGGCCGCGTCTTTGTTTGGACTAGTTTAGAGGTAAACATACTAATAATCCTGAGATCCAGGAACAGAGACAAAGAATGGATGGAGGAGACGGTCATATTTTTGGGTTTTTCGTTAATTTCTCGAAAACGGTTGGTAGTAACTTAAAACATTGCATGTAAAAATTTGAAGAGCATTAAATTTTCTACAAGAATGTTCATATTAATTTTTTTATATCTGTTATTGTTTAAGAAATATGCACTCTTCAAAGTAATAAACGATAAAGACAAGAAAAAGTGTAGTCCAGTGTAGTATAGAGTCAAAAATTATTTTTTTTCAAATATGTTACTACTTTGAAGAACGCATATTTCATAAACTAAAAAAAAAAAAAAAAATTAATGGGAACATTCTTGCAGGAAATTTGATGCTCTTCAATTTTTTGCATAAAATTAGTTGTACTAGGACCTCCTCCCTTTCTTTGTATTCGTCTTAGCTCCCAGATCCCAGAACTTTTAGTATGTTTACCTCTTAACTTGTCCAAACAAAGCCCTGAAGTCAACTTAGGCCGTGCCGTCACTTCCGTATATAACCTCCTCATTGACTGGCCTATACAAATTACACAGGATTGTTAAGTAGGAGAAATTGGTTAAAAATGTAAATATTATTTACATTTTATATTATTTTGTTTCCTTAGCCCTGTAGAAGGCCGAAACGTCGGCAAACATAAACAGTAAAAACTTATTTACTTTTTTTTTAACCACACTTTTAACCATAATATCCTAAATCATTTTAAATACAAGAAAATTTCACACCATTTTATTTCCTCTTATATATAGTAAGTCGTAGAGAAGAGATCCCTCGTGTTCGAGACAAATAAATATGATTAATTTCATTTCAGATATCTTATAGCCGGGAAAAAAGAAATGTTTGAACCAAGTCCATTGATAATTTCCAACCTCATTTAACATTAGATTAATCTAAATTTCGATTCTTTACTTGTTTTACTATTACAGGTAAACTAACAGGTGACAGAGGGTGTTGTCCTGAGCGACTCTTTTTTCCAAACAAAGGACCAGGAGCTCCTTACAAGGTTACAGGATTTCCACCCTTCATTACAGTTTGCGGAAGGATATATTCCCATAAGGCTTAGGATAAGTCTTCTCTTTATCACGAACCGAGACTGGATTAATGGATTCCACTATTTACAGAGAATATGACTTTGTTTGTAACTAAATATGTGTAAGTTCTAGAAGTAAAATAAATATATAAAGGAGTGAAGATTCATATGACAGTTAAAAATAAAATTACAGTATTCGGTAGCACTGGTAGAATTTAACCTGAATGTCAATATGCTCCGTATTTATTAGAATATTCTAGTATATAGCCGTGGTCCGGTCCCATAGACGGTTGTAATCACAGGGGAGAATGAAAAACACAATAGTTATTTATTTAGTCTTAATTTGTTGATAAATTTATTATTTATTGAGCCTTATTTATTTATGCCTCCCCACTATAAATTTGTCTACATATATTCTCTACCAGATATTCATAAATTTTCTATTGATATAACATAAAAATAGATGTATAGGATATAATTATATATTTATAACCTAAGTATAGTTTATAAAAATAGATATGACATAAATATAGTACCCGAAATACTGAACGTTTGGATGAGACAAAACGTTTACTCCTTGCAGTTCCGATAATTTTTCCTTGGTCAAACGAGAACGATGTGCAGAGGCATTGTCGCCTTACAAAATGGCTTGGTTTCTGTTGACTGTAGTACTTTGTACTTTGCACTCAAAACTGCATAAACTCTGTTTAGCTGTTGACAGTAAAGGTTTGAGTCCCTAATAAGGCCGATAAATCACGAGTAATTGCATGTGGGTTCTGGTACACACATTCAAGAAGAACATCATCATCAACGATCGATGGGCGACCTGATCTAGGTTGTGCGGTAGTATTTCGATGGATAATGGACTCTCCTTCTATTGCACAAATTTCTTCGGCGACTGATTTACGCTTAAACCTTTTTTCCAATAATGTCTCAAACGACCGCCAATCACGATTTTTTTTTCTTTTGACCTTATACGTGCTTTTTAAAAATGTACATGACCCCATAAAGCCAACTCAAGTCACAAGAAAATAAAGGATTATTCAAAGTAAACATTGACATAAATAGTAGGAACAAAAACATTCTTATGAAATAATTATGAGAGCTGGAATAAGGGTTGTGTTCATGCATAAGGACTTTTGTAACAACCTAGTACGGTCATTCAGACGATAATGAAAAGAAACTCACTAGCTTCTCAGCAGAGAACCAGTTCTGCCTGTTTTCCATTCCAACGAAAACATACCAGTATCAGTTGACATCCGGGATTGATAAATTATTTGCCACTTCTATAAATTTGTTTTATTGAAAACTAGTTTCGAATGTTATACATTCATCCTCAGTTCTAAAAACACACAAAAAATTCAAAAATAAGTTATTCAAAATATACAAACAATTCAAAAATAAGCGATTCAAAATATTCTGAATTGCTTATTTTTGAATTTTTTGTGTGTTTTTAAAACTGAGGATGAATATATAATATTCGAAATTAGTTTTCAATAAAACAAATTTATAGAATTGGCAAATAATTAATTTATCAATCCCTTATTAAACTTTATTAATGCACGGTATATCTACTTTGTTAATACACGGTGAAATCCACTTGGTACATGGTGAAAATTTGGTCAATAATGTCAATCCGGATCAGTTTAAGGCCAAAATAATCTCTTTATGGGAGATGTAAGGTACACTAATGGTGTATAAGCTGACTCTGTTCGCTACTAATCGTACATACCGAACTAGAATTTTCGCATCACGAAGAAAAGGGTTATTAGTTGGACCAGAAAGGTTTATGTTGTAAATTGAAAGAACTAAAGCACAACTGATATATTATGAAACTCATTTGTGCTAGCTCTGTAGTATTGGCAGGATGTATCGATGCTTAGGACGCACATCACAAGTCAGTTATAGAGCGCGAATTGAGAGGAAGAAATTGGAGCAGGAATGAATTTAAGGCTCATACAGACGGTAAAAATGGAACAGGTGAAAGAATGTTTCACAGGCCTGATTGGCAGGAAAAAAGAAAAGCCCATGGAAGAGCTAACATTTCGATAGGAAAATAAAAATAATAGAAACTTGTCAGCCCAGTTTGTCTCAGACTATTAAAACCGTAGCTAATAAAATTGATGATGAATCAGACCGGAGATAAATCTAATGTAGTTTCGAGAAAAACTACTATATGGCATGGTTTCAGAATTTATCAGTGGCAAGTTACGGTTAAGTCAAATATTCATCGTAAACCAAGAGGCGTTGAACGGTATATGTTATCTTGTTTCGGTCGTAGAAGGAAAACCCTTCCCAGAACTGAGACAGTAATACCCTGCTATCCACATTGACAGCCTAAGACTAATAAAGTCTGGATTTAACAGTAAGCAATCAGTTGTCTCCTACCTAGCCACAGCTCCCAACTAATATTGCTTGTTCAACCTAGGTCTTTGTTACTATAGTAATTATTTAAAAATGAGGAAACTCTTATACTTATTGGCATTTACAGTTCTTAAAGTTATAAATATTAAGTCGTCGAATGAAATCGTGTATAGCATAAAAGAAATATTTTAAATCTAATTCACTAAAAATAGACATTTATTTTATATAATATAAAGTAATTTATATAATATAATATAAAGTAAAATTTAATATAAAGTATAATAAAATATAATATAAAGTAAAATTTATATAATATAAAGTAAATAAATGTATTCAATCGTCTAATTTATAATACGATCGTTCATGAAAAAGCGAATCTAATAGCCTCACTATTTTGTTTTAGCTTTGGCGTTTCTGTTTCGCCTGTGGAACTCGCGTGTACTTTATTGTTCATTTCATTGGTTAGGAACTTGTTTATGTAAGCTGCAAGGTATAGTTTCGGAGCGTAAAAGTGATAGGTTGTGATTTAACTTTTTCAAATTTAATTTTCGATTTATTTATTGGCCAACAGCTGCATCCTAAATTCTACAGTCACATTTCACAACCCTAAGTCGTAAGGCGATACATCCAGTCCTGTAGTATTCTTTAATAATATTTCAATTACCTGTGTTGAAGAGATCTGGACTCCATCTTGATAAACGGCTTACTTAGAATCCTGATACTAGAGTGAAACGACCAGAAACCTACTCGTAGATTCCGATTACTGCAGCACTTGCTTTTATATATATATATATATATATATATATATATATATATATATATATATATATATATATATATATATATATATTTAACTTTAAGATATACTTACATTACATATATGCTTGTATATCATGTATTTCGATATAGTAAATAATTATGAAATTTTTTTTAATTCATTTGTTACAATAAGAACTACAAGAACTATTAAAATCTATGTCAAATTTAAATTTGTTAATACAGCAATGCTCAACCTGTTTCGCTTAGAATTTCGCCGAGCTTACTTATTGTTAGAGATAACAGAGTGTAATATTGACCATGGTTGGCCTTGGAAATTGTTTTCGTTGTTACAGAGGACAAACAGTCCAATTAGGCAGCCTTTTACACACTCTGTACTAGTTGTTTTGGCCTTACACTGTCCTAATATTTGCTTTTTGGAACCCTCGGGCGCTGTGGACTCTGTTAAAGATGGGATTCATTACCAACATGACGAAGAGGAAATAGTTGGCAAAATACCGTAAGAGTCAATTGGGAATTGGTTATTAAAAGAACGAGATTATTTGGTCAGAAAAGATATCCTCTGAAATGGATAATTTTCACTAAAAATCACAGTTTTAGAGCTAGAATATTAGAAAATAAAGCTATATTAAGTAATCAATTGAGACTGTGGTTGAGTTTGCAAGAGGTTCTTGCACACAACACGAGTCATAGCGCCGGATAAGCAAGTACAAGTAAAATATAAAGTTTTAAGAATTACAGTATTCATTTTTACTACCTACAGTGACAATAAATAACTTATAGATGATTTGGAAATGAAATTAACGTTGTATCCGAGCGACGAGCCGGTGCACAAATAATGTATGCTGACCGGAAGGCAATCAGTACCCCCTCCAACACGCAAGCCTCCACTCCTCTTTTTGGGATAGTTCAGGGGGTTCACTGCTCAAGTTGTGCGGCTTGCATTTGTCAGAGTGAAGTTTCTCTTGATTTATTTAATCTTTAATAAATATCTTCTATGTGATTAGAAATAGAATGACAAATGCATCGAATGCATAGAATGTAAATGCATTTACAAATAGAATGACCGCAAATATGAATAAATGGAATAATAAAATATAATTCGTTTAAATAATAGCAAAAGAAAAAAAACGAAGCGTTAAATAAATAAAAAGATTTAATTTCCAGATATTTTTATTAAAAACTTATGGATCTTCGGGCATTTAGAAGAAATGTCCTTTATCCATAATAAAAATCTCATATAATTTTTAAGAAGTTCATATAAAAGAAAATTCCTATATATCTCAGTGTTTATTTTTTTAATAATTAATTGGATTATGAGATTACAATTCAAGAAAATGTAACTATAAAGATTTATTTATTTTTAATATCGCGAGGGCCATTTACATTTAAATTACAAATTTGAATTCCTGTTTGGAATAAAATTGGATGTGACTTTTTCACGATTACTTTTATTGGTGTGATAACGTTTGTTGTTAATCAGTTTAGGGGAAAGTTAAGGTTTGAGTTCTCAAACTAACTGCTATTAAGTGTCAATCGATTAGTTTGAGAATTCAACCCTTAACTTTCTCAGATAGAGTGAGTCTTGCAAAGCTGTATGTAGTGGATCTATAAATAATATTTTAGAAGTTTGAAAATTTAATTGAATTTTTCTGATAAATGTTAATTATGCACATATAAATTTTAATACTTTAATTTGTTATAAATTTGTAAAATAACGGTGATTAAACTTTCTTTTTACTGAGTGATCAATGATTCGGGAAAAAAGTTTGCTGGGTCACTCAGTGAATCACGATCTGCATCTCCCCTTTCTGTTGTGATTCCTAGAAAGAGCGTTTTTACTTTTCCTTACAATTTATTTATTTATTCCATGCATATATTTGTAATCTTACCATGGGTAAATTACCATCGATGGGCGAGGAATGGGAAGGAATTTTAAAGATAATATAATATAGTATAACGAGGTTTGCAAGAGATTCCGGAAAATACTTCCAAAACACAAAATGAGAATATAATTTATGACTATACTTCGAACAGGCTGTAGATTTAAAACTTCCATACCATTCAAACCAGCAACACCATTTTCCATATTGATGAAATATCTGATGTGGACAACACATGACTTCCTTGCACGCCAATTAAACTATAAATCGGTGGCTCAAAAAGTGATCCTGAATTTGGTTACTAGTTTCCGAAGATTACAGTATCTCAAAAACGACATTCGGCGTCGCGACATCCATCGATTGACACACACACAAACGCTCTTGTTTCAGGAGGTCTCATTCCGTTATTATACTACATTTTCTTTCAGTAGGTAACAAGTTCCCAAGAGATTTTTCGACGGTTTTAACATTTTAAGAGGAAGAAACCGCTTAACATATATCTAATTCTCTTGCTGGAGACTTGTGCATCTCACAAATGGGGAGGAAAACAAGTATTTTACACTCAATTTTAACACTTAAAACAACTAATAAAATTTTTTATTTAGAGTGGAAAAAAAATGGCATTTGTAACCTTTATTACAGAAACATATGATCTCTGTTGAAATTTGAATATAATTTTTGATGTGTTTAGTATGACCTTCAAGTAAAGTACCCTTTTCGGCTCACCAATTTTAACCAACATCCAATAAAGACATTAATATCGATATAAAAGTTGTATTTACCAAATTTTAAGAAGTTTTGCATTGTATTTAAATATAATTGTTGATGAAAATCAATTATGACCTTCTAGCAAAGTACCACTTCCGATAATCATGTAGTGACCAAAAAAGAAGGTTCAAAACTAGATTTTATTTTATTTTAACAAAATTTTAACCGTTTTTGAGTTATGCAATATACGAACGTACGTACGTACATATTTTACGACGAAACTGGTCAAATTGGATTCAGGGATAGTCAAAATGGATATTTCCGTTTAAATCTGAAAACCGATAATGTTCGCGATTGCAATACTTTCATTACTGCGTATAAGGAAGTAAAAAGTAATTCATCTGATTAGAAATAATTCAAATAATTAAAAAGTAATTCATCTGATTAGAAATAATTCAAGTAATTAAAAAGTAATTCATCTGATTAGAAATAATTCTAATAATTCTAGAGTCTATATGAAAAAAAAAGAAACGGCTCTTCTTTTCTGTTTGACTTTTGCTATTAAGTCTTTTCGCAAGTGACCCTCCAGTGGTTGAGGACTGATTGGAGAGGTCAACTGTCAATTGGACTCAGCGTCATCTCGAAGATCGGGGGAGCCCTGAGGTCAAATGTTATCTTTACAATTATTATTCCTCATGAATCTATGTCCCTCAAGAGGTTCAAATGTCTGGAGAAATATTAAACAAAATCTTGTATAGCTGGAAATGATTGTTTTGATAGATTAATTATACTTTCAAAACCTGGTAATCAAAAAATAAATTATTTGTTAATAATTTAACTTATATAATTCAAATTTTTTTTATTTGAAAAATAAATGTGTTTTAAGCTGATAATTCGATTTTTTAGTAACAAATATTGTAAAAATAGCAATAATATTATGATATATATTATATAGTATATTTATTATAATATAATAATAATAATAATAATATATTTATTTGTTTTTGGTGCAATCCCCATACAAATAGAGTTAGCCAGTACAGTTAAGGTGTAGATGCTAATATGAAAAAGACAAACATTATCTATAAATATAAATTATTTATAAATTATCTAATAATAATAATTGATTATTTATAATCAACGAACAGTTAATTGACATTGTTTTCAGTATGGACTAATGGCTTATTGTGTATAGGTGATCAGTTTTTCTTAAACTAATTTGGTCTTTATATAATTTAAGTAAGGCAATAAAAATAGTGTTTATTGTTACAAGAGAATTTTATTTATTTGTTTATTTATTTCTTAAGACGGAGAGTTTATATCGATAAAACTTTGATATATGAACGAATCCAAATTTAAAAATAAGTATGACAATAAACAGGGTGCGACAAAAGTAACAGGCACATTTCTAAGCTAAATAAAATTCAAACCAAGCTTATGAAACAAAATTGTATACAATCATCTGAAAGTACATAAAATGTCATTTTAGTTACAGTAATTAATCAATTAATTAATTGATATTACTTACAGTAATTAATTCGTTTTAAAAATAATGTCAGATAAGCACTCCACAGTGTGCTTACGTACTTATCTGACATATTGTTAGATATAGCCAGCCACTTTCTGACGAATTGTTTGTTTTAGTTGGTCAATATTGCAAGGAAGATGATGGTATAACTTTGATTTGAGGTAGCCTTAAAGGAAAAAATCACAAGGGCTCAAGTAGAGAAGACCAACCAATGTACCACCCTCGTAACAACGCCACTCAATCAACTTATTTTAAGAACAAATTAATTACTGTAACTAAAATTGATTAATTAATACATGTAACTAAAATGGGATTGTATGTACTTTCAGATGAGAATTTAAAATAAAATGTTCATATACTAAATTTGTATTTCATTTAGTCTTAAAATGTGTTACTTACTTTTGCCGCACCCTGTATTTTCGTGGTCCAAGCTACGTGATTCCTGTTCGCACAAAAATAAATAAATAATAATAATAAATAAATAAAAGTTCCCAATATTTAATAAATAAAAGTTCCCAATATTTTTATCATACATTTACAAGGTCGTGAGATTAGTTTGGTTACCAAATATAAAAGTTGGAAGGGGGAGGGTACATTGTTATTTTCGGAAATTTAAAGAGATAAAAAATCATAATTGATTTGAGCCTAAGAAGGGCTTAGGAGGTGATGGGACAACAACAGCTGTTTTTTCTTAAACCAGGTAAATTAAGAGAGGTCTCATTAGATAGTTTATTTATTTTTATCAGATTAATGTATTTCTTTTATCTAACGGAGTTGAGTAAAATGGCCGAAGCACCAATCGATCTTTTTTTGTTTTTGTAGGGGATTATGATAGCGTTGCACCAAATATGTTGATTTTAAGGAAAGCGAGGCTGCATTAGGTTCTTTCAAGAGTGAAAGTACTGAAAGTCTCTGTTGAAAATATTCTTTCTTTGAGCTCTTGAGATCCAAATATAAAGAATCTGACCATGGAATTATCCACCTAACATTATCAACACGCCTCTTTCATCAAAATAATTGTTTCCAAGCCCCATACATAAAAGTTACCCAAACTGATTTGACCTCAAGTGTCGAACAAGTAATCGGTGCTTATCCTGAGGAGCCAAGTGACATACCAAAGTTTTGACTGGTAACTCTCCATGGACTGATCCGCCCTAAGTAGAGGACTTAATCCAAGGCGATCGCCTGAAGATTGCCGTTAAAATTTGATCAAGCCGCCTCTCGGAGCCTATTATCATCGGGAGCTATGAATATGCACGGCTGGGGGTGGCCTTACCTGAATATACATTAGTCAATTTGCCGCCTCCTCCAATTTCAGCGGCCCCTCAGCGCACTTGCGCACCGCAAATATATCTGTACCCTAATGAGCCGAGCAGATGCGCCAGCCTCCATGCAAATTATCTATCAAGCTGGAAATATGATCCAAACAGTGAGATTGGATTACTGGCTATGATGATGATCCACCAAATGTGGATGGCACCACTTTCCATTCGACAAAATTAGATCAAACGCATGCGGTGTCGTATGATATCATCTAAATGTCTGAAGGATGATATTAACAGTAACAATTTTGACAAACAAATAATAATTGTACTGAGTTAGTTATTTTCGATAGTTAACATCTTATACATCCAAAAAGACAAATTAAAGTTAGAAAGAAGTAAAAAGTGTAGCAATAACTTAAATAGTTCCATCGATTTTAAAATCAGTTTATGGATAAAGTTTCAAATCGACCGTTCAATAAACTATTAAGTTTATTATTTTATCAAATTTCTATTTTTTTTTGTATTATCTTTTTTAATACGAGAACAGCCTCTTCCATTTGCAAAAGAACACAATCCAAATCAAGTATTATTTTATAAATATTTATGTATTATTTTATATATATATATATATATATATATATATATATATATATATATATATATATATATATATATATATATTTATGTATATATGAAACAAAGAGGCAAAGATTATTGTTTGGAAGATTCCAGAACTAATCATAAAGTCTCTAAACACCCATAAATAACTAACCAGTCAACATTATGCCAATGCAGGTATCGTGAGTTTAGAAAAAAGATAAGATCACACAAATACAGACATAGCACATCTCAAATCAACAGTTAAAAAAAGATACAAAAAAGATACATAAAAAAGATACAAAAAGTTGGAAGGGGGAGGGTACATTGTTATTTTCGGAAATTTAAAGAGATAAAAAATCATAATTGATTTGAGCCTAAGAAGGGCTTAGGAGGTGATGGGACAACAACAGCTGTTTTTTCTTAAACCAGGTAAATTAAGAGAGGTCTCATTAGATAGTTTATTTATTTTTATCAGATTAATGTATTTCTTTTATCTAACGGAGTTGAGTAAAATGGCCGAAGCACCAATCGATCTTTTTTTGTTTTTGTAGGGGATTATGATAGCGTTGCACCAAATATGTTGATTTTAAGGAAAGCGAGGCTGCATTAGGTTCTTTCAAGAGTGAAAGTACTGAAAGTCTCTGTTGAAAATATTCTTTCTTTGAGCTCTTGAGATCCAAATATAAAGAATCTGACCATGGAATTATCCACCTAACATTATCAACACGCCTCTTTCATCAAAATAATTGTTTCCAAGCCCCATACATAAAAGTTACCCAAACTGATTTGACCTCAAGTGTCGAACAAGTAATCGGAGGAGCCAAGTGACATACCAAAGTTTTGACTGGTAACTCTCCATGGACTGATCCGCCCTAAGTAGAGGACTTAATCCAAGGCGATCGCCTGAAGATTGCCGTTAAAATTTGATCAAGCCGCCTCTCGGAGCCTATTATCATCGGGAGCTATGAATATGCACGGCTGGGGGTGGCCTTACCTGAATATACATTAGTCAATTTGCCGCCTCCTCCAATTTCAGCGGCCCCTCAGCGCACTTGCGCACCGCAAATATATCTGTACCCTAATGAGCCGAGCAGATGCGCCAGCCTCCATGCAAATTATCTATCAAGCTGGAAATATGATCCAAACAGTGAGATTGGATTACTGGCTATGATGATGATCCACCAAATGTGGATGGCACCACTTTCCATTCGACAAAATTAGATCAAACGCATGCGGTGTCGTATGATATCATCTAAATGTCTGAAGGATGATATTAACAGTAACAATTTTGACAAACAAATAATAATTGTACTGAGTTAGTTATTTTCGATAGTTAACATCTTATACATCCAAAAAGACAAATTAAAGTTAGAAAGAAGTAAAAAGTGTAGCAATAACTTAAATAGTTCCATCGATTTTAAAATCAGTTTATGGATAAAGTTTCAAATCGACCGTTCAATAAACTATTAAGTTTATTATTTTATCAAATTTCTATTTTTTTTTTGTATTATCTTTTTTAATACGAGAACAGCCTCTTCCATTTGCAAAAGAACACAATCCAAATCAAGTATTATTTTATAAATATTTATGTATTATTTTATATATATATATATATATATATATATATATATATATATATATATATATATATATATATATATATATATATTTATGTATATATGAAACAAAGAGGCAAAGATTATTGTTTGGAAGATTCCAGAACTAATCATAAAGTCTCTAAACACCCATAAATAACTAACCAGTCAACATTATGCCAATGCAGGTATCGTGAGTTTAGAAAAAAGATAAGATCACACAAATACAGACATAGCACATCTCAAATCAACAGTTAAAAAAAGATACAGAAACAAACAGAAGAAAACAGTTAAAAGACTGTTGAAATAAGATGTGCAATCTCTGTTATGCATTTGAGAGATCTCAATTTTTTGCGATCTGATGATGTCTGAACCTCCCTCTCTCCCTCTCTCGCTCTCTCCATATATATATATATATTTTTTTTTTTTTTTTTTTTTTTTTTTTTTTTTTTTTTCTTTGGCACTATAGACCATGGAGATCTTTAGCCTCGCGACGTGGTATTCTTACAGACATTTATTGCTTGCGGGAGCACAGACAATCTGGAAGGGGTCATCCAACCTCACGTTGCTACGAATTATGGTTTCCATGGTGCAGCGGCAGACTATCCATAGCTCCATTACCGGTCCCTTTAGAGCCAATTCGGCAGTGTCCTTCCTACCGAATCACTTGGGTTCAAGGACAGATACTAACCGGTCAAGATCCACGGATTATGGCTGCTAGGGGTCAGCAGGAGCAGGTATCATGACTCTGCATATTTCTTTCTCCGAAGCAGACCGTCCATGGACCGAACCACCGGGCGGCTATTTTGCGTCCTGGAAAACCACAACGCGATTCACAATTTAGGTAAACGGGGTAGGAACATAACTCCTATGCCCATATATATGTATAAGTTATGAAGGCTTATAGAATAGTCATGATGGAGAAATATTTACTTTATTGAAACTATTTTTGAAAAAATTGGAGATATTTTACATATTTTTTCTAATCTATTAAAATTCTAAATATCCGACAATTATTTACAACTAACGGCATTTATGAATGCCGAACAGATTAAATTACAAATTTAGGAACTAAAATCAATAGGAATACACTTGTTATAGCAAACAGAGTACAAATAATATGATATCATAAATTATGTAACCGAAGTACAAGGCACATGTCAACTTATTGGAGAATGGGATCCAGTCGTAACCTCAGGCGTTCTTGGTAACAGCGGTGGCCGATGTGATGGCTTGCCGGTTGTATTTGTCATAGGCGTTTCCAAGAGCCTTCAGTATGGGCCCGATGTACTCCAAGGACCTGGAAGAAGAACGAAGTATCATCAATACATCTCAATACATAAAGAAGAGGCCAAAAGCGAAATTTAATTAACTTAACGATCTATTATTCTATTATCCAAATCGTCTAAACTGAAAATTTAACTGAAAGAACCTCTTTGGCACGTAAAAAACAAAACTCTGCATACCGCCCAACAAAAGAACCTTCACCCCAATTTTCAGCAAGGCGTGTATTGACAAATCCGATCCGTCCGTGATGAATTAAATATAGACTCCGCTTCCTCCATGTTAATTGAAGCTCGGAGAAGAACCCTCGGATCAATGATTGATGTTAATATTTCGTTATTCAATTATTCAGATGGCCTTGGTTCGGGGGCATCTACATTATGGATGGGATCCAACCCCTCTTTACTCTGACTTAGGTAAGTCATCCCTGTCTTCATAATGATCAGAAGTAGCATCCGAAACAAGACAGCATAATTTGTAACTATATTATTATTTACTTTAAAGAAATAATGTCAGCATTTCTTTGTATTAAACATTAAACTTTCTTCCTAGCCAAAGTCGAAGTTTGGTTGGATCCAATTCGAAATACCTTATGTTTTAAATACTTAAGTAAAGTATCCAAGTGTTTATCCTTCATATTCCATTATTAACTCAAACATCTTTAGGTAAATATTACAAAAGTATGTTCGTTATAACTTGAGTCTTAGGTATTTATGTTGTATATCTGCTCTCCTGCCAGCGTCAAGATTGCATCTATAGTGAGACCAGACTATTCCGAGACTGAGGGATTGATTAATGTTGACTTAGTCCAGAACTAAGCTTATCCTGATGCAGCAACCGGCCCAATAAGTTACTATTGACTACGACAGGCGTATCAGGTTTACTATTACGTAAAACACAACATCCGTAGACCACTAGCTAAGTTAACGGGGATGCTTTTATTTTAATTCCGGCTAAAGCCGCTCTCTCCAAAAAAAAAAACATTTGTTTTCTTGAATTGGCTCATTTTTGTTTCTATGAATGATCTGAGCCGAATAAATAAACAAACAAGTAATTAAAGCGAGTTCTGTAACGGTTACATTGTTCAACTTTTTCTTCACAGTACCTTGCTAAAAATCATATCAATTTTTTACAGTACAAAGAATGAATAAATACAATTGAGAGAGTAGGATCTATCTGGATGGTGTGTTAAATGTCTACAGCTTTAAGTTCATTTAAATGAAAAAACCATAAATTCATCAAAGACTCAGGAGTTAAATTAACACATCACGTTGAAAATAGCATCAAATTAAATATATATATGAAGCACTTGAAATAATAAAATCCTTCAAATCCAATCCACATTTTTGCTTAAATGACTAAATAAATATCTCCAATAGTCCAATCTTAAATTTATTCCCATCTACAACAGAAAATTCAATTACTCACCGGCATTACTGGAAAAACCCCGACCCTTAAACCGTTTACCTGTTAACATCCCACCTTTCTTTCATTGTTAGTTCAGTGCGAGAAGAAACCATTACAAACTTTTCTGTTTGATATAATCTATTTAAATCTTGATGAGTACCAACATGTATTTGATTTCTTGTCTTAATTAAATTCATAATTCATAAATGTTTTATAATACTGATTTATATTACATCTAATTTAATATGTATAATAAACTATATTTTAAATTGCTTATTTTTTTTTTGTGTGTTTTTAGAACTGAAGATGAATATATAACATCCGCCACAAATTTGGACGGACTCTGCATATTACGATCCTCACAACCGAAACGAAGTTATGACCAAAGTTCCATAAGTGTAAAATTTTGGTGTTTATTTTTCCTGAATTATTACCATAAAACACGAATTTATTCCGTGATGAGCCATGATATTATCGGATAATTTAACAAAGTTAATAATATATCTCTCGCTGGCTGGGGGACATTAAATGAATTAGTATCATTTCAACTAGAGCCCCAATTAGGGAGCATTAGGCAAAGAGGTGCGTTCTGTCGCTGGTCCGTGCCACCGTGTGTATGATCGATGAGGGCGGTATCCACTTTCAAAAGAGTCTCGTCAGTTAATAATAGGTTATTATATCACCTGCTAATTACTGCTTGTCGCTTGGTAGTTTAGAGCTTATTGGGTTAAAGATAATTATTGGTTGTTGAAGAAGCTAACAGGTTATAATGTCTGGCAGTATTGTATTTAGGATGACTGTCCAGAACAAATCAATATGTAAGGTATTTCTATATCTTTGTATAGAAGTAATATTTGCAGAACACGAATTTCGAAGATTGATATTTACATAATGGAAAAGGAGGAAACAAATACTGACGTAAATAAATTAAACAACTTATCTGATAAGAAAGAGCAATGTAGAACGTTATTCTAGAAGAGCTATTTAAAAATTTCAGATATTTTAAATATAAATTATTAATTTTAAATAAATTGTTCCTGTCAAAAAATTTAAAATAATTTCAATGTCCCAAAATCGAATGTTTTACAGCTACCTCTTTGCTTTAGATGACTAAAATATTTACTATATTATTTTCGTTGCGCTTTTTTATAATATTTATGAAATTATTTTCCCTCTCAATGTTACATTAAATCGTTGGTTCAACAATCATGGAAGAGAATGAGTTGTTAATAGGTTTATTGTCAGGTGTATGTGTATGATGGTCACACGTCATTCGTGACAAATCTAATTTAAATTTTCTTGAACGGGCCTATACTATTTCTTTACTGAACTAACTGCTTGCTTATCTTCACCATCAATTAAGAAGATATCATCGGATGATTTAACAAAGTTAATAATATATCTCTTGATGGCTGGAGGAATTAATTTACATCAAATCCACGTCTACAGGATTCTTAGTCATCCGAAGCGTAACCATGGAACTTCAGAATTATTCTAGTAAAATTCAGTAATTCTGAAAAATTGCTTTCTAAATCAAGCAATAACTGGTAAACTGGCAAAATATAAAAACAAAAAAGCTCAGTATCATACAAATTTTGTCAACTACGGTAATCCGAATTTGTTTAGGCATTAATATAATGAAGATACCCCAGTCCTTAAAAGTATCAAATTTCATAATGACTAAATAAAAGGGCTGATTATTCAGTAAGGTTAAGCTTCTTCTTGAAGAACGGTTACACAAGAAGTGGATTTCCAGCATCCATGCTCAACCACAAGAATTTTCCCAGCCCAATGAATGGCCTTTTTGCGCAGCTCATAATTGCTGGGTCGATCAACGACTGATATAAACGAAAATAAATTTTCAGCTGGACTCAAACCTATGTTCCATAGTTATTTTTATTCTTATTTTTTCTAAACTAAATTCAATGTTTCGTATCATTCCTTAAATCCTGCAACTTTAATATATTGTTATTGTTTATACTTTTCTACGGGATATTTTATTTTTAAATAGAAAAAGTTGAATTATTCTATTCTTACATTAAAAGCTTAAACCTTAATATAATCTTACCAACTTTTTCACAATTGCAATAGAAATATATTCACTCAAACAAACCACTCTCCATCGATTCTATTTCTAATTTCCACTTAAAATTTTAAAAATATATTTCTGTAGTACTGCGGTTAGTTCTCTGCATCTACTCCCACGATTTGGCAACTCCAGATTTTTGTTAAATTTCGAAGCATATATTTTAAATTCATATAAAAATTTAAACATAAAAAAAAAAAAAGCTTAGTACCTCTTCTGGTAGACGGGGTTGTTGTAAGTTCCCTGCTGATATCCTGTATAGTCATTGTAGCTGGGTCCAGAGGAATATCCTGAAATATGAATGCATGTCATTATTAAGTTAAAGTAAACTTGTACAAGAACAAAATGATCCATGAAATTGAATAATCCGATATGGGAAAGCGGCCATCCAGGAATTTCCCTTTGTCATGTAAAATTCGAGACTGCTAATCTAGACAGAGCTGGAAGGCCCTACTTACCATTCCGTCCGCGTTACCTCATTTGTTATAAGAGCGGCCTACAAAGCCACTAAAACTTCTTGTGGTCTCGGAAATAGTTTTCGGATGTATGCTGAATATTCTATCGGCGATGGGTAAAAACAGATGTTAAAGTTCCTTCTATCTTTTTTCAAGCGAATATTATGGAACACAGGGTTGAATATAGTTATATGGGATCAATAAAAAAATATAAGCCCTTTACAAGCTATATAATTCAATAACTATCAAGGCTACGGTAAGAATAACCATCAAAACAGACAAACAGATTTTAGATACTAAGTTTTTCGGACTTAAATAATAATAATAGAAAGTTTAATAAAAAGTACTCGAAGGTTCGCCACCTACTTACCTCCTCGGAGCTGGGTTCTGTAATATCGTAAGGTCGATTCGCTTTAACACGATCCTACGTCTCGGATTCCCGTCCGTTTTAAGGGATTCGCTCATTATTAGAACCTACACTTTATAACCACCGTGATGCTATTACTTCGAATATATGCAAGGACCATACCAAATTCCGTGCTTTGCAGCCTCCTGGCATTAATGGACTTATCGTTCTTCGGATCAAATATTCTACGTAATACTTTTTTTTCAAAGGCCTGAAGGCTTGAAAGTAAGCGACCACGTATCGCAGTCATGTTGGAAGTATAATATATTTGTAATTACAACTTTCAGGTTCCTCAAAATTAGGGGCCAACAAACTGGAAATTTTGCAACTGAGTAATAACAAGCATTACTCGCCATCGGTCTTAAAACCCTCTATAAAAAATATATATATATGTTGCTTCCTCAGTACCGATGTTTGGGAAGCCTTGTATTTTGCGTATACTTTTCCAATGTCCGTTTCTGAAGACAGGAATCAAAATGTCAAATAAACGGAAGAGACGGTCACTTTACTTTTTAATATTCCATCCAATTTAAATAAAAAATAATTAAATAAAGAAAGCTAATTTTTCCACTCCAAGAAAGGCAACCACGATAGTGTTAATTAACACCATTATGAATAATTATGTTCGATTTTTATGTTTAAATAAATGATTCATATGTTAACGTTTTGATGAAAAAATATATTCAATTACCTTGGTATCCAGCGGAGTCACAGTTGCCGAAAAATGTGCAGAGCTTGAGGCCGAAGATGGGAGCCAAGATGAGAGCAAGAGCACCGACCGCCAAGAATGCACCAGCAACGATCCCGCCGTTGGTAATGAAGGTCGTCAGTGCGTTGGGGATGCTGAAGTCACCTAGGAACAGGAATAGTTAGAATGGTGTTATCGTCATGTCTGCGACTTGGCTAGGAGGGTTACTTAATAGATATACTTGTGTACGCAATGCAATTGTTTTATCTTTAGGTCATCATGTATGCAAAAACTAAAAATCATGATACTGAAAATCATGAAAAATCATTTTTTTTTTCTTAAGCTTTCAAATCAGAAGCCTTGAGTAAACAAGCAATGGCCATTGGTTGAGCATAGACGCTGACCACATCACTTTCTTGTATAAAATATGTGAAACACTTACAAACTATTGAACCCAAGATCATTCATTGGATTATATTGTTACAGGTTTGTTATACTTTATAGTTCAGTTAATAATAATAATAATAAAATGTCTAACAAACCCGAAAGTTCGATGCGTATACCACCAATCGCTGTCTATAAACCTCCACCCACTAACCAAACTCAAATTCGGTCTATCCTTTGGGCATTTATCATTCGGTTCTAAGTTCATTAGCATTTTGGGATTAGTTTATTACTGAGCCTAACGGCTATTTACGCCCATTTTAACCGTCGCGATAATTATAACTGATTTATTGCTATTAATGAATAATAAATTTAAATTTTTATTTAAATATCTGAAATACATCAATTTTGCTCTCAAAATCCATTTTTAGAATTTCTATCATCATCATATTCAATCCTCACTGAACCGCTTAGGCAGTGTGAGAAGGAAGTCTGTAGAGCCCTCAACAGCTCTGTCGGTCTTATACTAGTGCCGTCGTTTATTTCATTGAAGTCCTCTTTTCTGGAAGCCTTCCTTTATTTCATCTTCCCATTTAGTTCTAAGTTGTTCTTTTCCTCGTTTCCTCTCTTCTTAGGCTTGATAGGCTTCGCTAGCAACTCGTAGGTTTCCAAGCCATCTCAGTCGATTTTCCTCAATTACATCATTGTTCAACATTGAGGTTCGATCTGGTAGTGGTGTTACAGATTCGATTTCTTCTTATTTATCCTCTATCTTTAGGAAATATCTCATTTCTGACGTTTGTATTCTCGAGTGATGTTCCTTTGTCAGTGTCCATGACTCCAAAGAGTACGTCATATTGGGAAGAAATTTTGACGTAATCACGGCCACTTTTGTTTTCTATTCCACCTCTCGCTTGTTTAGAAATTCCTCTATTCCAACATTCTGCTCGCAGCTGCGATTCGCTCAATCAGCTCTGAATCAATGTTGTCACCAGGTATTTGAAGTTTTCCACTTGTTCAAGGACTTTGTCTTCGACTCTAATGACACGTAATATTCTCCTTGGCTTCTTCCTCACCCTCCTTAATTTCGTTTTCGTCGGGTATAAGCTTCATAAACTACATATTTTAGTTAATCGCGATCATCAATAAAAGTATTAATGCCTTCTAGTATTCAACATCGTTGTTATGTTTCATTGGACCTAATTTTTGATATTATTTTCGATCTTTAGTATATTATATGTATTTCTAACCTTCTGGCACACGAGTATAAAGCAATCAAGAGCCGAGTTCTTTTCACTTCCAAAAATTAAGCGAAATCATATTCCGTCATTGGATTGACAAACAAGAGTAATGTGAAACTGTAAATTTGGGCCACGTAATCTGATCTTTTTGAAACATTGCGGGAAAGCTTTTCATATTTTCAATTCCGAAGTTTTTGCGAGAGATCTTTTGTTGCATCACTATAATTCAATATAAAAGATAAAGCCATTTTGAATCCCTCGAAAGGAGATCCTAATTCACTAAAACAAACGCTCGTCTTCATCAGAGGGCGGAAGCGGGGGAAACGGTATACCAAAAAAGAGACTAGCTCACTTTGACTAATTCGTTGCGGAGAGCGGTCGAGTTTTTACCCCCTCCCACTCCCTATCGTACCCTCTCCCTCTCCCTCCTCACAGCGTGTGTGGTAGGTAATTGGCGAGCGAGATCCTTTCATGCCGTCTTCCGAGTTCCGGTTCAACGGCAGGCTGCAATACTTGGGAGGTTGTAATTACACCGTTCGTCTTTCCGGTCTCCAGCCCCGCTCTCGTATCCCGCACAATTGTTCAAAGGCCAAAGGAAAACCAAGGGATTAATTTTGACAGCAACGCTACGCAGGATTCCTCTAAAGCGGCTTTTTAACCATAAGTTCAATTTACTTGTAAATGTTTAAATGATGTTCGAAATTAATCTCATTTTTTCTAATTAAGGAAGCCATCACATTAGCCTAAATTTGAAATTTTTATTTTTTCGAAAAAGAAGCAAATACCTCCTTTCCACAAAAACTAATATATTTCGAATAGTTTGTGACTTACTTGGGTGGGCAGTACTCTGTGGAATAACGTTCTTGTCATGCTCATCGATTTCTGGCTGCTTGTTTCCATCATCAGCGCGGACGAACGCCGCCATGAAGCAGAGGGCGATGGCCAAGAAGACAGAGTTTCTGAAGTTCATTCTATAAACATTGTTTGAAATAAGATAGTTAAATTTCTAAATAAAAATGTAAAAAGCTACATTTATAATTAGTAACTTGACCAATAGACATAGTCTATAATTTTAAAAGAGAATTTAACTCTGAAAATTCACTTCCATTCTGGAGACATTCAATACATTTTTATATTTATATTATTTTTATATATACCTTAATTGAAAATCACTATTGTTTGGTTATTTACCTGCACTGCAAGTTGGTGTGAGTTTAAAGCAGAACAATGCTAAGACCACACTGTTCGACTTTGGTTAGGCGCGTTAGACTTAAACAGTGTATAGAAAATTCAATACGGAAAAAAACTAATAAATAATGAAAAACCCATTTTTATTCATTATTCTATAATTTAGTGAATAAATTTATACTCTCGTTCTCATCCCCGTTTCTTATATCGAATCGAAAGTCGAACTGTGTGGACATGGGTTATGGCCTATTCCAGAATGGCGGTCAACTCCGTATTTCGTCATCAATAACTGATTAGATCGGTCTTATAAAGGATTATTTATGTTATTTACGTAATATTTAGTTTGCGATTTATGAAATAGAATTTAAGTTTAATTGTAGCAATCAGTGATTGGGGAAGGCGAAAGGCATGAATATATTATTTTCCCTTACCTATATATGAAATATACAGTTAGGGGAAATATCGCGATCGTGAAAATTTTCTAATTCGAATTTTTCAACGGAAATACACGTTTTAAGGTTTCCTGAATCGAAATAACCAAGTCTGGCAAAATGGTCTGTGCGTATGTGAACAGCCTAGTTCAAAAACGAAAATTCATAAGAAACTAAAAATACGTATTTAAGATAGGTATATTCATGGGATGTTACAGCAACTTTTATATCAAAATCGACTGACCGAAAGTGCCACTTTATTTTTCTTTATTTCGGAGTTTTACCCATACCAACTGGATTGGCCTTAGCATTGGTCATAAACTAGTAAACAATATATGATACTAGTAATAATATAATAAAATACAACTGATACCAGTCCATAAAGAAGCATTAAAAAATAACAATAATCATAAATAAAATAAATAAAACGATGTCAAGTGACTTTTAAATGGTAGTTAGTTGTGACTTATATATGAAATAAACAATTTAGTTTTTCTTTTGAATTCACAAAAAGAATCTTTGGACCGTAATCAAGAAATAAATTTTAAAAAACTAACAAATTTGGAACCTGGCATTTCCAAGTTGGTGATAGTAAAGAGCATGATACAAATTTTGAAAATTACTTTATTAATTAACTTTTCGTCGTTGGAATCTTCCACTATATTTCAATAATAATTTATGTCTCTTGTTTTAATTTTTCCGTTTCATTAATTAAATATATTTCAGATTGGTTAAAATTAAAGGAAGATACAATTTTTTTTTATATTTTTTCAGTATCTACTTTTCAAATTGAACTAGAGAAAACATAAATTATAAAATCTTAAAAATAACAGCATTTTTTTCTATATACCAATGCTCCGAGAGCTAGAACGGTCCGACTTAATCCGGGATCGATTTCAGCCGAAGACGAAGTAAAAAAGGCTTAAAAAAAAGTTGGCCAGACTGACGAAGAACGATAAAGGCCTGGATGGAGACAATAACTATGTAAGGGTAGCTGAAGATATGGCCCAGCTATTGTTAACTTTAATTCCTGGATTCCTATTGATCCAAAACTTTTCTCCTAGTCAGTTCAATTTGTAATTTATATTAACGATTTGGAATTTCATTTGAGGTAATTGTTCTTCGTTTAGCAAGAATGTAGACGGACCAAGGTTTTGATTATATATATACATATATATATATATATATATATATATATATATATATATATATATATATATATATATATATATTTCAGATTTCAATCTGAGACCTTTTTGGTCACTGCTTAATCACCGGAAGTGGTACTTTACTTGAAGGTCATAATTGATTTCCATCAAAAATTATATTAAAATACATTGCAAAACTTCTCAAATTTGGGATTTGTAATTTATGTATTGATTTAAATAACATACTAGATTTTGGTATAAATTGGAAAACCGGAAGCGGTACTTTACTTGAAGGTCATATGAGACTTTCATCAAAAATTATATTAAAATATAATATAAAGCATCTCAAATTTGATAAATAGGACTTTTATATCGATATGAATGTATTTACTATATTTTGGTTAAAATTGGTGAGCCGAAAAGGGTACTTTACTTGAAGGTCATAAGCTTACATCAAAAATTATATTTAAATTAAATACATAAATTAAATGTTTCGATAATAAAGATTACAAACGCAATTTGGTTTTCAATCCAATTAAACGTTTTTATTACTTGTTTTAAATGTTAAAATTGAGTGTAAATTACTGGTTTCCCTGCCTATTTGTGTGTGTGTGTCAATGGATGGATGTCGCAACGACGAGTGTCGTTTTTGAGATACAGCAATCTTCAGAAACTAGTAACCAAATTCAGGATCACTTTTTGAGCCACCAATTTATAGTTTAATATGCGTACAGGGAAGTCATGTGTTGTCCACAAATTTTAAAATATTTTAAAATAAATTTTCAGGTGTAATGTATAAAAATATTTTATGTATAAAATATATATTAAATCATCTTTAGAAATAAACCATGAATTGTATGTTTAGCTATAAAAATCAGCATTATGATTATTTTAAAACAACCGATTATGATAACATAAATGTTTTATTTATTAGATTATTGCAGGCAATCCTCAGCTAAGTGAAATGTTTGCCTGTTTTAATTTATTCACATTTAACTTCGTAAAATATAAAAGAAGCAACTGATTCTAGAAATACTTGTTTAATGAGTCAACTGCCGTGATTGTATCTGAAGGTTTTTCAGTCTTGAGAATTGTTGCTAAGAATATTTTTGAAGTCATGTCTTTTGAATCTATATTTCAGTATTGCTTGTTATTTAAAGATTCATCCATATAAGATCTAAAAAATGCTGGATGAGAGCTTCTATTTAAAGAGAACAAAACAATTATATCGATTTTAGGGATGCTCGAGAAACATTTTGTAGAGACTTACTTCCGAAGGGAAAAACAAAGTACTCTAAACAATCATGGCGATTACGCAGACAAGTGATATTCATGAAAAGCACTTGCAATAATTCTCCTACCCTTCGTATCTTTCTCGATTGATACAACTCTTAAAAAGCTGCTTTGCCTTTTCACTTGTTGGGGCCCTGTCGATTTTTCCTATGAAAAAAAGAAGGGGAGGAAAATAAAGTAGAGAAGTGAAAGCTCCCTCTACTCTCCCCTCCTCTCGCCCTCCCCCATTCCCGACTAAATGAGGAACTCTCGTAATCCTAATCGAGGTGTTTAAAAACTTCTGCACTCCGATACAGGCTCGCCGCTCTTCAGTTGTCCGCCCTCAGCAACTTCTGGGGCTTTGTTGTTCTACATTGATCCCTTGTCAAGACTCTTTCTTATAATCCGCTAAACCGTTGTCAGGGATTTTCTTTTTGTCTTAGAGAAAAAATATTAAAATATTTCAAATAAGTGCCTACGGCATTTTATTTGGGGCTAGTATAAAGTCAACCTAAGAGACTTAATATGAAAATTTAGATTGAGGTATACTGATTAATTATATAAGGATAAAGCTGTTACGCTTACGGATACGCGAATGATTTGGATCTGCTCTCCTCAGATCCTTTAACACTTCAGATGATGATTAGCCAAATGGAGGTCTATTTAACAAAATGGAAATTTAACAATAAAACTATCAAAATCACAGATAATGATATACAGAAATCGAGGAAAACTCCCGAAATTCGAGAAATTGAAATTAAGATACTGAAATGGTGAATAACTATAAATAATTAGGAATCTGATTAACGCCCGGATTGTCTGTGGACAGGAGTGCGAATAGATTGGGGCAACGGGGGCACTGCAAGGTCAAATTTAAAAAGAACAAAAAATACACAAGCATCTGGCGACAAACTCTACGAAACGAAAAAAAAAATCCATCCACCCGTGGCATAGAAGCACAGACCAATGGTCGGAAACGAGTTTTTTTTTTTATAAAACGTAAAATAAATCCACAAAAAAAAAGTCTATGCCATCACTGCAGCTCAAGCTTCTTGTTTTCAAGATTGTGATTCGACCGTGTCTACAATATGTTGCAATTCATCTTCTGAAAAATTCCAAGTATCGGATTAAGACAGTTTCCAAATGGGTAATGATTGGAGATTTCAAGGATCTGAATCAATAAATTTTCTTTAAACTCTAATACTTCTAAATAAACAAATTTGTCCTTCCATCATTTAACAATTCCGAAGTATTGATTTGTTAATTCGTTCATAAACTACAGCATAATTACATGAATTACGTTATCATTAAAAACGGCACTTGGAAGATAAAATATTAAATTTGACGTCAAAATAATAGAACATTTACTATGAATAAGAATCTTTTAATCTTTTACCACCACTCATAATACCATTCTACCAGTATAATCTACGTTACCAAGCCCCTGATTGTGCATTGTAATTCTTAAAAATCATCCTCTCTTTAAATTCTTGATACCTTTACTCGTGATCATTCTCCGGATCTCAGGGTTTAATTTATAATTTATATAATAATCTAGCCGTGGAAATAGTTTATAGCATTAGGAGAGACTAGTGGTAGGAAATATGACAGCCTTTGAGGGTAGATACAGATGGAATAGAGTAGCGGTAGCAGGGACCTTTGATCTGATTGCTTATTAATATAGTGCCAGTCTTCATGCTACATTTAATAATTTACCTGACAAACAAATGACCGGGCGACAGTGCTTTGTCCCGTCTCTTGTCGGGGACTCATGGCCAAAGTCGTATTTGACGTGTCAATCTAGTTCCCTGTAGGTCAGGGCGTGGTACCCTGTTGTTTAAGTAATGGTTGGAGGCACAACATTCGTTTAAATAAGTAACATTTTGAAAGAAAAAAAGAAAAACAATTTTTTAAAAAACGACTTTAACGATACACTGCAAAAAATATATATTTTTTTTATTTCCTATTAATATTTAATTATTTATTTGATTTTGTGAATGTGTGTAGTTTTTTCAGAACCCCAAAATTCATTTCCGGATGTTTATATCGGTTTCTGTAATGAGTTATGTAATAATGTTTTGTTTTGAAAGCTTAGAGGGGGTTGATTGTCAAGTAGAAGGGTCAGTTGTCTGTAACTTTAAGTTCTAGTTGTTTACCTCTGATATTTCTACTCTAAGTGTACGGTATAGGTGCAATCCGAAATATTTTATGTTTTCTGTAGGTACAGTTATTCGCAGCGTAAATGTTACATAAATAGATTTTCGGGGTGTTGGTCAATTTTTCATATTTATAACTGTTTATTCGGGTCAATATTAACATAAAATTAAAGCAATATACTCTATTCACTGATAGCCGCCTTGATCACCCCCCAATCACTTCTCCCCTTTATTGAACCCACAATTATATATATCCTTTAAATTTGTAATAAATAAAGTATTCCATTGACAGCAGTGGCAAACGCATACCGCTGCGTAATACAACTGCTGTCACAGCTGGTATTGCCTCTACGGCAAAGCAGGGAGAGGGGGAAGAAAATCACCTTGATGACCAAACTAAGTTAACGTTGGATTTTGTTTTTTAAGTGATTAAATTATACTGTATAAAACGACACAGAAATTCATAGGTCCTAAAATATCTTATATCCTATTCACCAATACTTATGATTATTATTTCTTCAGGAATGTAACCCAAAGGAAAAAAAATCAATGTAAACAATTTGACGATTTCAAATAAATATTAAAAAAATACATTTTAATAGTAAATAATATTGTATATATATATATATATATATATATATATATATATATATATATATATATATATATATATATATATATATATATATATATATATATATATATATATATATATATTCCATCAGCTCAACTCACCTGATGCCTGTTTCCCACTTAGATCAAGGAAGACACTAAACTTCGAAGCCACCCCTGAAGATATATATAGTAGCCAGAGTTACCTGAAGGGCAAAAACTAGGGGTTGAAATGTGCCACTCCGTCTGGTATGCTGGCTGGAGCTAGGTAGAATTCCGAAACCCCGTTCGCTTACGTAGTCCAGCAGATGATAAAATATACAAAGGCTAAACTTTTCCGAAGCCTAGGGTATTTTCCAACTTTTCCTCTGAATTCCCCTTTTTCCTGTATCAATGCTTTTTGTTTTGTTATTTGATACTTCTTTTTTTTTCTTTTTCTTTTTTTTTTTTAGAGCGAAGAAGTATCACCAGTTATTCAGCGATTTATTGAATTATTTCAACTGAAAAAAAAATAGTCGAAAAGTGATTTCGAACTTACAATTAGATTATTTACATTGTATATTCGTAATTTATTTAATTCCGTTGGAAGGTCATAAAAGCAGTCGTAATAAAACAATTACAGTTTTAACTATACTTGAAAAATTCAAACGTTAACAGTTTTTTTTTTTAAATACTCTGTTTGTTCAACGAGAGACTGAAAATTTGAGATAGTTGAAATTCATATAATCGAGGTCTTAAAATAATCACATATATTTAAACTATGAGATTTAATTAAGGCAATAAAATCAGCGTATTGATTATTTTCAAATAGATTTCTTATGTCATAATTGTTTTTAATTACCCATGTGCTTTGCTTTTGATATATCTGACCGCTAAGCTACATTTTTCCTTATTATATTTTATTCGTATATGCGCAAACGTTTTAAATAAATAGCCAATTATTAAATTTTAAATATTTGAAGAAGGAGGAGAGCCCCTTCACACAGGTAGGAAGATAAAATTTGACTAATCGGCTGCCATTTTGAAACAAAATGGCGGATGATAATATTGAGTTCCGAGAATCAACCTGGATGACCTGCGACTTTGATGCCCAATCTGAAAAAAAAATCGGCGAGGTAGTCTTGGATAAAAGCCGCGGGATGGACAGATTTTTTGTGATGTTCTATTTTTGGATTCTACGTATCTTGAAACGTAAAACCTCAAATTTTCAATTTTTTTTTTCGAATTGACCTTTTTTTTTGTTTGTCGATTACAAAAGTACATTATTGAAAATAAATGACAAAAAAAAATCTCCATAAAAAAATAAGATAGCCACTTTACTAATTTTAACTAGCGATTTGAACATATATACTATATAATTAAATACGAGCATAAATGTTGTCAAAAAATATATCTAATTTTCTGAAAGCGTTTATGTTTATTATTAGGATATCGTATACACTTTATAAACACTTTATTTCTTCAATTAATCGATTCGAAACCGATAGAACTTGTTACCATATCCAACAATATCTGCATATTTCTATAGGGATCCAAATACCTTGTAACTGACGTTTTCGTAATCAAACTTTCTATTTATTATAACAATTTTTAACCCGCTTTAATTCTTCTATCGCGCTTCATTTCAATTGAATAGTACCTAGTATGTCCGTTTTGTGGTATCAGAATGGACAAAAGAAAATTTTTAAATTGAAGCAATTTATCGATGACCTACAGTCCAGCATAAAGAGCGTACACGTCAGTCCATTAACACAACATGAAAATCCAGTTTGAAAATAATTGAAAACTGACCCTTTGTTTCCTAAACTAGGATTTATTTTATTTCTTATTACTCTGTGCTTTTAATTAAATTCCCACTGACTATTGTTTTTAGCGAATGATATAAGCAATTTGTTAAACGTTAAATCTTAATTATTTTTTTTTTTTTAATCAATAAACTATAATGCAAAACTTTTCAAATTTGGTATATAAGACTGATATATCAATATAAAAGACATGCTTGATTTTAGATAAAATTGACAAACCGGGAGTTGTACTTTACTTGAAGGTCATACTAGATTTTCTTCAAAAATTATATGAAAATAAAATACCATACTTCCCAAATTTGATATATAATACTTTTATGTTAATATAAATAGTATTCTATATTTTTTTGTTAAAATTGAATAACCGAAAGTGGTACTTTATTTGAAGGATTTTTTACTTCCTTGTGCGTAGTAAAGAATGTAATAAAATTGCGAAATTTGTCGGTACTTTAATTGAAATACCAAACTGTTTTTTAATATTGAAATGGTAGAAGGTCATGTGCTGACACATCAGATTTTTTAATTGATTCTCTATCAATTTTAGAGATAAAAGCATCAAATTAATGTTTTTAAAAATAAAATTCTGAGTCTACAGCATCTAAAATCGTTTATGAGATACTGCTATCTTCGGAAGCTAGTAACCAAATTCAGGATAACATTTTGGGCCACCGATTTATAGTTTAATAGGCGTACAAGGAAGTCATGTGGTCCACACAACATGTTTATTTGTTTGATATTGTAAATATTGCATACATATGAAATTTAAAATACCTGTATAGTTTTTTATTTTCAATCATTAAATTAAAATCTTTTTACTAATCAGAGCAATATCTCAAAAAAGAAAAAAAAATTAATTACTATTTTTTGGAGCTTAAATACGGACAACTTTTAAATGTCCCGTCCTGGAACTAAAGAAAGAACCCCGCAGTATTTTATATATAAAGTGGTTTCAGTCAAATGCTCTGTAACGTTGCAGGAATCTATTTTTTTTGAGGAAAAGTTCGACAGGATTTTGAGTTGTTCGCGAATTAAGGTCTCATTTTACAATGGAAGAGCATCGGATACAATAACGTATTCAGCGATGTATATATATATATATATATATATATATATATATATATATATATATATATATATATATATATATATATATATATATATATATACTCCTTGTGTATGTGGATGTACTATACTATTTATCTGAACCAGCTAGAATTTAAATTAATACATAGTTGAATACGCTATTGTATCCGATTCTCTACGATTCCGGTATAGGTAAAATGAGAACTTAATACACCAATAACTCAAAATCCTGTCATAGAATTTTTTTTTTGCCCATGGAGACTTTTGCTCAGACTGCAAAACTAGCTCCCTGCAAAGTTTCTGAGCGTTTGGTTGAAACCACTTTTTGTATTTTATATTGTAGGATTATTTAGACCCCTTTACAACGGACACCGCTCTAACGGAAGCAGACAGCCAAATTTTCTTTGCCGAGAGATAAATTGGCCTCTCTGAGCGAACACTTACAAAATGTTAGAATTAAGAACATCATTTCCACCGTGAAACCTCCTAGTGATCAAAAGTCAGTTATGTTGTTTTGATATTATTAGAAAAAATATTTAATCTCCTATGCGCTAGTGAAAAGCACTCATGTTTTAAAAAATCGTGGCATGCATTAAATTGATAGAAAAGAATCCTTCTATTGTTTGCTTTTATCGCATTCACAACATGTGACCCATATAATTCTTCCAAGGCTTGTCCCATCTTTCTCGGTAACGGTTTTACTTTAAAAGCAGTTAACGGAAATACTTTTAGCAAACAAAACACGAAGACAGTTTTTTTAATCCAAAAAACGATGGTTTATCATGAAAAAGAAATCGTGAATTCAAATTTTAAGAAAACAAAACAGAAATCAATTTTTTTTTTTTTTAAAAGAACTAATACACTTAAAATAAATACTATAAATATTAATACACCTAAAAAGAATTAATACACTCATGCTAATACACTTCATTCCAATCCACATTCCACTTTATTCTGATCCACCTTATTCCAATCCGCGATCTCGCTTCATATATTTAGATGTTTATTCTTGGAAGATACCGACATTCCAAAGTTTTAATCACGTTATAAATTATGCGTTAAGAGAGTCAAAGTGATTTTTTTATGTGATAGTAGTTTTTTCTCTATTTATTTACTGGTATTTGAGAGACATAAGGTTTTTTTCAAAGCTTCCCATAATATCTTAATATTAATTTTATCAATTACTATTACTTTTTACGTTCAATGGCGCTACCGTCCGATGTGGACCTTGGCCTCCTCAATGAGCCTTCGCCAGGAAGCTCGGTCTTGTGCAGCCGCTTTCCAATATTGATTAATTATTTTATTAATTAATAGACAGAGAATTTTGGGGCCTCTCTTAGATACATCAGAATAAGTAAGACCTCCAAATTCATGGAGTTCTCTGATAAATCCCTTTTCCCCCTTCTATTCCACCATCCAATGGTTCTTCCTTATATGTTAATGGCATTGTTTGCATAAGTCATTCATCTGTTTCACGCGGAGGGACTGGGATTTGATGGGGTGCGCTTCTCGTGAATAGTTGAACAATTAGAAAAGTATGATGTCATCTTCTTGTGGCTTTCTGCCATTCCGGGCTTAATCCACACCATTACACATTAATCAACTTCAAACATTAATAAGATATTTATAATAGATGATAACCGTTAGTTTATCATTAGGGGAAAAAATCAAATAATGAAATAATGTTAAATTTAATGCAAACATAATTTTTAATAATTTATTGGATTTAATTATTTCTAAAACATTGAAATGTTTAAAAAACGCTTATGCCTAGAAATAAAGTTTCGACAATACTAGAAACCAGCGATAAAAATCATAACGATTTTATTTTAACTATTAGTTCACATAGTATTTAAAATTACAGAACAAGGAATTAGTTGTTTAACCCGATCTATAACATTCAGCTGTTCATAAATATGTTCCCTTCTGCATTTCTTATTAATAATTCCAATTTAGCCATTTGATTTCAGCACTCTTCAAGCCCCTCCAGCCAGATTTGTTTCTAAACTACGTTCAAATAAAAATATCAATTTTTTTGCCCTTTTTAAGTCAGCAGCACATGAAATTTAAAGTTCCCTGGAGGGAAAACGGACTTTAGGAAAATATCAAAAATTAAATAAAAGTTTAATTTAAAAAAAAAAAAAAGGATAAAAACTGTTTGATTTGTTAATTATTTCATATGAACTTATGATATTATGCATTACATTTATTATTTATAAATCTATACATTTGTCGCTGATCATGCTGAGCTAAAATGTATAAGTCATTATATTATATAATCATGCTCAGATTGTGTATATATAAATTAATGCAGATCATCGTAAATATTTAATTCAGACATTTTATAACTTCAGAGGATATCTATAAATACCTGAATTCCGAAAGGGATCTTTAAATATAAAGAAACATTAGAATAAGATAGAATATATAGTGAAATACTTTGAGCTATTGAAGGGGCAGTAATTAGTGTTTGCCTAAATAAAACTCAGAATTTTGTAATAATTAGGTCTTTGAATAAATTAAACAAATATAGTTAGTTATATCTCAATAAATATAAATTAAAAAGTTATAATCTCCGGTAAAACTTTAAAACGTTACGACAGTTTAGCTCTGGCGTACAAATATATTGTTCAAGTTACCCTAAAATGCAAATGCCATTCAGGCTGAAAATTCAGTAAAAAATTTTATGTACAAATCTATAAAATATAATTGTGTAAAACTAGTTAAATGGAAAGAAGAAAAGTTCTAGCATTTATCAATGGAATAAACACTTATTTCACAAATATTCCTTTAGTTGTTATTCTTACATTACAACACCGTTATGGAGTATTCTCAAGATGCTCTTTTTAATCATTCTCTTTTTAATATTGTCATTATCAGTATCTCACTGATAGAAAATATGTATTGCACACTCCTAGCAATAGTTCTGCAGTATAAAGAATAAAGTTTATAAAAAAGCAGACTAAATTAATCACGGATAAAATTAGACAATAGGAGCACATAGGACAGAAGAATAACACATAATGATTAAAAAGAGAGCACTTTGAGAATGGGAGAGTACCCCGCTGGTGGAGTAATATAAGAATAACAAATAAAGGAACATTTTTGTTATAATAAAAGATTTTATTCCACTGAAATATAGTTATAAAATACCAATACAGTCACAGAATTCATTTTTCAAGAATGCACCAAAAAGCGTTTATTCGATTGTTTCCAACTCTCGACTCCCTTTCAATTTGAAAACCAAACTTTCCCTTTAGAAATGGTCCAACGTAAGTGATGATTGTTACTGTAACAGAAATAAAAAAAAAAAAAAAATATGAATAATGTATTAACTTTTACAATAATAATCAGGATGTATAAATGATTAATCATCTTGCCTTTAAATCATAATTTATATCATATTAGACTGTAATCAAACCTTAGATTGTTTCATCTCAGATAATTTGCCATATAGGATTTTTGTCTCTTAAAATTTAATTTTTTAAACGTTAATTTAAAACAGTTGATTTATATTAATGAATTAACCAATACCGGTTTGTTTTTTGTTTTTTTTTTAATTACAAGAAATATCCTTCCCCTAGAAAGTACACTCAGCATACCTCATGTCACTGACAAATATACGTTTCCAGATATTTAGCTGATTTTGCATTAATAATTATTGTATGAATTAGCTTGTACACAAAACGTATTTTTTTCTATTTTTATTCTACAAACCATTTTCTATCGTTATCTAACTGCGGAGGTAGCCGCGAGCCTTTAAAAGGCAAGTCCTGTAATTACATCTATTGACTATTTTTTCAACGTCTAGTCAAAAGAGGGCAGGCCCCACCCTTAGGGAAGGTCAATATCACAAAAAAAAAACTAATAGCTTTACAGTTAACAGCCCTTGGATATTAGCTACCTGCCAGGTACCCAAAGGGTGAATTCCACCTCTGGTTTTTAAATATTCTCAACAGTCAAAAAATAAAATTAATTTTTTTTTCTGAATTTCTTTGAGAAGTGAATGTGAAAAAAAAAAGTATTTCCTTTGAACTAATGGTCTACAAATAAAAAACTTATATCTTTTTTGAACTTACAATTTGCAACTTTTCGGCACCCGTCATGCCATTTTCAAGAGTCTCTCAATTGATACAAAATCAATCAAAAATCAAAAATTATTTTCAATTAAAGCTTGATTCTATTTTTAAGGTTGTTCCTCATGTTTTTTTAGATTTATTTTTTTCAATAATAAATGAGCAAAGCTTTATGACAATTTATAATGTAAAAATCTGGTGCGTTGAGATATTATGTTTTTGATATATACATATATTTTCATTCAGTGGATTTGGCCAAATCAGGCGCTCTCGGCTGTTTTCGATTTCCTATTGTTTCTATACGATCTTGATTACTGTTACATGTAGTCAACACCAGCCCAATGTTTAGTTTTCTGAGTGGTGTCCAAATTCATAAAGTCGACTTAAAGGCCAAAGCATCCGAATTGGCAGATATTTATGTATAAGACCTTAGCAAGGAAGAATTTCTTTTTGAAATTGAAAGTTTCATACACCATGCGTTGGCTATAGACTTGGGAGATGCCACTGCATCATCCAAATTAAGTTTAATTTATAAAAATAAACTGGAAGAGGAGTATCCCAATCTTACTAAAGCCTTGAGAATATTCGCAACCATCCCAGTTCCTGTTTCTTCTGCAAGCTAAAACTGATTAAAAGTTATTTAAGGAGCACGATTGCTCAACAAAGGTTAACAAATCTAAGTATGATATCCATAGGCTTAACATTTCTGCTGCAAAATAGATCTCGGAAAGTGAAATCTTAATGTTATTATTTGTGCATGTTCATCATATTAATATTTTATTTTTTGTTTGTTTGACTGGTTATTTCTTTGTTTAGACGTTAATTCAGTCAATAAAATGTGTTAATGCTTTGATATGATATTCATTTAGAAATATATTACTTGAAATGCAATTATAAAAAGTTGATTTTTTTATTTTAGAGGAGGTATGAAAGAAAGAGTGGCAAAATTAAGCTTGCCCCTCCCTGGAAAAAATCCTAAATCCGGTTCTAGAAATAGGAGTCAAAATGTCGGTATGTTTTTAAGGTTTTGAGAACCTCTACAGACTCTCCAAATTGAGTTAGGTTGGCAATTTATTTATGAGTTGACATCCGCATGATGGTATATAAGGAACAATCTAATTAGAGATTTTCCACTTCTATAATTTTTTTTTTTTTATTGAAAACTAGTTTCGAATGTTATACATTCATCTTCAGTTCTAAAAACACGCAAAAATCTGAATTGCTTATTTTTGAATTTTTATGTGTTTTTAGAACTGAAGATGAACGTACAACAATCGAAACTAGTTTTAAATAAAAACAAAATTATAGAAGTAGCAAATAATTTATCAATCCCTAATTAGTTTGAATATGAATTGAGTTGGTGTTAGAGAACTGCCTTTCGGGGGTTACACCTTTTTCTCCCATCCCCGCCATTTTAATATTTTTAAATTTCCATTTTATTTACAATTAAAGATAATTTAAAATACGATCTTAGTGACGGAGCTCTGCTGCTCACGATTTCTATTTTTATTTTTTTGGCACTATAATCTACTTGCACTAACAATAAGTCGAAAACACAGGAATATATTTCATAATGACAATGTAATTTTGGCTATATCATTTTAAATACTATCGTGACTCAATTCATGTCTATAGACATGTCTATAGTGGCTCAAATTTTAACAGATCATGACAACAATTTTGCAAACGACCTCATTTTTTTTTTTTTTCTAACAACAGCAGAGAAATCATTAATTCTGATCTCAGGTGCATTCCCAGTTGGCTAATAGAGGCTGGAGGAGAGATTTATTAAGGGTAGTTTTAAAAGAACGTTCCATTTCAAAGCCGGGTCATCCGTCACTCAAACGGAATTACTAACTTCTCCACTTACATATACGAAGCAAACAAAAAATTAAATAAATAAAAAAATAAAATAAAAATTATATATAATATCACCTGGTATTTGAGCTAGTGTTGGTACAAGCTAGTGTAAGTTACTCCTAGTACATGATTGGATACAATAAAGTAGTCATAGATTCTTCATTCTTTTTGAATCTTCTGATGAACCCCATCAATGATTAAACTCATTCAATATCCATTTATGAATAAAATTATGACAATTTATTTTTATTTTATTATTTTTATCTTTAAGCTTTGGTATAATGGTTCAAAAACACTCTATATTCCTCTATTTTCATAAATCAAATAATAGATATGTCGTATAATAGAATGATACACTTTAGAGCAGTCTTCAAGCTCCCATTTCATGCATTTTGTGTATCGCACTTTTCTTGTGCCTTGTATCTGGCGTATGTCAGTATAGCTGAGTTCCTCTTTTTTCTTTCCATGCCGTGTCTGCTTCCTAAGCACCAACACCTTCTTAAAAGGCTTAACGTCTGAAGTATATCAAGTTTGTTTGGATGTAAAAGAAACGCCTTCTTCTTTTTTTGGAAAAAATTGAGTGAAACTTGAAGGAGCAGCTACTTCGTAGTTGTAGAAGGATGGTAACCTGTGTTAGTGTAGACGAATTTGATGCTTTCGATTACACAATAAATATATTTTTGATACAATAAGACCACCTTATTAAGGCCAGGGCCTTAAATGAAACAAGACATGGAATATATGCTCCGCTTGCGGTTGAAAATCTGTCCCGTCGCCATACTGGAACTTTGATAGAACTTCGACGTGTAGTGGTGCAAGTTATTTGCATAACAAGCGCACAGTAATGTAAAGTAAGAATCCCCTTATTAGTACATATAATATCACAATAGTGAGTGAAACGGTATATCGTTTATTTAAAATTTTAATAAAGACCCGAAATTTGAATCACTTTTGAAAAAAATAAAAAAACAGTTCTCCTGACGAAGTGATAGTATTTACTAACCTAAAATTTTAGTACATGGTGTATACAGTGTTGCCACTTCAGCCAATTTACTCGTTGGTGAAATATAGTGGTTCATTTAAAAAATAAAGCTCGTTGGATACCGTGTCCCTACTGAAAATGTACCCCGTCTCCAGTGTACATTGGGAGAAGTGCGTACCCGTCGCTTACTTGGATAATAGCGTTAAGCCTCTCGATGGTTCACTCAAATAGGTCTATGCTAAATATATAACGCTAAAAGCGATTATTAAAATAATTTTGTAAAAATCATTAAAATCCTTAACATTTTTTTTTTCTGGAAGGTAAAGTTATTTCGGAAAATGAAAACAGCAAGTTGGGTGGGGCTTGATTATTCGCGTAATCTCGTCTAACGTCTTTCATTATTCGTTAGATCGGTTTTTGTGCTTTAATATCCGCTATACCAAAACGCTCAGAAAATTATCTAGCTGGAACCCTAACGAAGTCATATTAGTATTGTGTGAAGATCCCGAAGAACGCACTGTTACGTTTCTGAATCGGTAATTGTTTATAAACTTCAAAATACGGAGAGTAATACAAAGTTGGCACACCGATCACCAACCTCCCGCTCTGACTTCCAGTGCACAACTGTGTGTGTATATATATATTGCTAAAGCCACTACAAGTTTTAATAATCCCTTTTAAGTTTTTATATACATATGGAACAACGCTTCGAACGTATATATGTCCATTTCAATACAGTATAGGTAACATATGTAAAGGTAAAATTTGGAAGATCTCACACAATGTCCTGTTTTTATCCTCATGTAGCTTGCCTATTAGTAGCAATAAGTGTACCAGAAAATATCCTTTCCCTACTGTAACTAAGAAGCTAACTTAGGCCCCAACGACCGTAACCGGGGTACAGCTATAATTCCATTAGCCAAATGGTTCCTAATTTGACAGTCATAATGAGAAATAATGTTGGCCGGTGGTACATTAAGGCGGTGCAGAGCCGGACCAAAGTAATGCCAACATGAGCACCAACACCACTAGTACCTTGTCGCCCATCCTACCACCAGGTAAAGTCCTATACAGTACATAATATAATTTTAAACTATATATATATATATATATATATATATATATATATATATATATATATATATATATATATATATATATATAACACTGAAACAAATATGAAAATTTAAAAAAAATATATTTGAAGATAGCATTGTACATTTTTTTTTTAATATCGTATTTCCCAGGATTCCAAGATAGTGATCATAATATATTTGATGATAGATAATAGAATTGAATATAAAACTGTAAACCACGGCAGTAATTTCAAAAATCCCGTTAATGGAACACACACAAATAAAACGAGAGTAATAATACCTCGAATAATACCTAATAATAATACGAATAATATCTCGAAAATAAAAAGAATATTTATACGGTTAAAGAATTGTCTACTACGTAGAAGCTTAATAAAAAAAATGGAATGGATTTTGGTTATATTCGTTGACGTGTGTAGGTTGTAGTTGAAATTATATAAATAAGTTTATAGTGTCATATTTGAAGTGAAGTTTAACCAACAAAGTTTAGCAATAATGCTATAGCAATAAACTTTTTGATACAAGAAATTATGAGTATATATATTATACAATATCTTATATTGCTCAACGATAAGTTTCGAGCTAATCTCATATAAAAACTTCGTAGGAGTAGAGTTAGTTTCTTCTGATCCATGCCAAGCCACCGAAGTCAAGTAATTCCCTAAAACAAAGTTTCTTAGCAGTTAATGAAGAAGTTTATATAAGTCAGCTATTTGACTACTAAAATCTCTTGTGGAGGCGCCGACAGGAGATTTTATAAGACTTTTTAGACAACATTTAGAAAGTCATAAATAGAGCGTTTTCCTGCAATTGCAATTTTTTTGTTATTGCTTGAAAGAGATCGGGGAGAAGATATTTACACGAATTAAGGCACTCTGATTAACACATGTAAGCTTTTTTTGCACATTTTAAACAATTTTGGGTAAATTGCACGTTTTATGTTTTGACTGCATTAAATTGCACTTTTAGCTGTAATTAAAAAAAAATTTGTAAATTGCTTGAAAATATAAACATTGAACCAAAATTACATAGAAAAGATTCACGAAGTAATACGTTAATGTTTATAGAACATTAAACATAATCCAATTTTCTGGAAAATTCTGGAACTGAAACTGAAAATTTAAGTTTGTTTTGCTCTTTTTAGATTCCTGGAAAGCCAGTAAATCTTTATCACTTCCTTTAATGTTCTACAGTGCTACACTCAGTCAATAGTTGGCAAAATAATTATGCATACACACAGATTTTCATTTTGTTTTTTAAGTATAAACGACGTAAATAGAAGAATTTTATTTTTCGTTGCAGATTTTTGCACGTTTTACATTTTTTTTGCTGCACGAAATCCGGCTTCTGGTCATAGCAAAGGTTCTAACCATGCAAATTTTCAGCTCAATATCTTTCATTCCGTGGTTGAACCCTTATTTGACTGGACTAAAAAGAGACCAGCAAGAGACCAGGACAAACCAGTCCGTTTTCGGCTTTTTCAGAGATGGAAAGGGTTGAAAATTTTACCATCAGGATTAAAGTTTATAATAGTATTAAAAATATAATGCATTGTTTCTAAAAACGGACTTTATTTTTCTTTGCCTTTTAATGATTCCTGTCTTTATTTTTCATTTTTACATCTCGTTTAGAGTTTCGCTAGGCAATAGGGACATTTTGGTATTAAACTAATTTTTCTACCTTCATCAGAACCAGAGATATAAAATAAAAAGTGCTTTGAAAACTTCCCGATTTTCTTCCGGAGCTTCTGGGTCGTGTTGGTCCCTAATCTTCTAATTAATTATTTCATTAATTTTTGCTAACATTTTTTTATTAAAATTATGAGCAGCAAAATAAAATTCAAACTTGGCGTTTACTTCCTCTTAAATCTATCTTTATTCATTATTTTAAACCCAAAAAAGAATCAATTTGGAAGCTGTGAAACACCTTTAAGCTGTGGACATAAAACCAAATTTAAAAGAAAGTGCGGAAAAGCGAGGTAAGTAGTAGCTAATGGGACGACACTCAATCCAATCTTTAGAAACTCCTGTCGATCTGGCATCAGTCTCTTCCTACTAGAAATAGTTCAGTGGCGCTTCTAATACAAAGGCCAACAGTTGTTTTTGAGCCGGGGTATTTGGAGCCGATTCCATATGAATTTGGTGCCCTGAATTCAATATGGCATTAGTTTTTGCCTAGGAGGTCAAATTTCTAAGATATAACGTTTTAGTGAAATGTACGTTTTACATATTAGGTTAAATCCATGAATCAAATCTAAAAATTAAACATGAAATTTGTATAACTAATTTACACAAATATTATTCAAAAATATCATTATATTATACAAATATTATGAGTATATACTAATATTATTACATATACAAAGATAGTACCAAGTCATCGATGGAACAAACTAGTCACTCAACACTTCGACAGCTTCTTTTTCTTGGCCTTCTTGAATATATCTTGGAACAGACCCTTTGTAAACTCTAGCAATAATCTGCCATCATGTGCGTATCCCATCTTCCTTGATAGTGGTCCTCCATAATTTTAATATCTTGATGAGATCTTTCACCTTGCCTCTAAATGCCCGAGAAAATGACCCAGAAAGCTGTATAAACAGTACACCTTAATACTCATGTTGCACCCAAGAGATTTGAACTTTTTAAGTATATCGTTTACTAGTTCAGCATGGTTTTCTGCTTTTCGTTGGCCCAAAAAATTTCCGACAACCACAACACATGAAGTCCAGGATTTTCGCTCAGAATGCTTTACGATTGTTTGGTCCTTAATGAATTTTCTTGGTATGGTCCGTTCTTATCAAGACCCTTTACAAACTGCTTCATCAGACCCAGCTTGATATGCACGACCATGTCTTCTCTATTAGACCACTCTTGTCTAATCCATTGGTGTGTTTTGTCTCTGCTATCCCAGAGGCACAAGAATAAGGATATTTGGTGTTGCCACTTTGCTGTCCTAGGAGAAAGTTTACCATTTATAAGTCCACACAAATCACCCATTGATGCTTACAATACCTTATCTTCTCCAAGACCAATGCTATGGTGCTAAACGTTTCTTTCATTGTCGTTGAGTGAGCAATTGGTATTGAACCATATTTGTCCCCAATTTGTAGAAGAACACATTTGAAGCTTCGCTTTTAGCTATCAATAAATAGGCGCCTATCATTTGGAAAATATTCAGGAAGACTCACTTTTTCCAGAAGTCCTCTAATATCGTGACAAAATACAAGATTTTCTTCTTGGTTCGTTTTTCCAGTAAATTTTTGACGTTCAACCTAGAAGCCAGTAATTCAGAAGCTTCTTTTGATAGGTTAAGATCTCTGACGAGGTCATTTAACGCATCCTGGTTGAAACGTTGAGGTATTGTTAACATCCCCTCATAATCACTGTCATCTTCATTAGTATCAGAAGGGTGACTATAAGGGCAACACTCGTCCTCAGAAAGCTCTGGAAGCTGGTGAAATGCTGGGATCGGTACTTCCTCTGAGTGAGGGACCGGGCGTCTTGCAGAGAATAAATCTGGATGCAGTCCAGGTGCCTCGGTTGTTTCGATTGATTCCAGCAATATTTACTAGACAGAAAACAGTCATCGATGTTGTTTTTGGGTTCTCTCCAAACCACCGCTACGCCGAATTTCAAACTTTTTCTTTTCCCGCTATACCATTAGCGTAAATTTCTGTACAAGTTTTACAAGCCTACTAGTTCAGCAAAAGTCCATTTCTCAAAGAAATCAGTTCAAGTTAAGGGATAAAACTATCTGGAATTCACTTCCTCATCAATTATAAAACAGCATTCCAGTTCAATCCCATCCCCTCCAACCTACTTTGATGTATCGACCCCCACGTACTAGTCTCGGTTACCGAAACGGGCAAAAGTCAAAAATAGCCGTGCAATTTCGACAAAATACGAATCCGACTAGGGCATCATCACTTAACCATCTTACAATCTTAGGAAGGATTTCTTATACTCACATATTAAAAAGAAAATTATTATCATTTAACAATTAATTTTCAAATTACTATTATATAGTTTTTTCTTTTATTCAAAACAACTTATCATTTAGAACTGTAAATTAGTAGAAATAAGAGTTTTTAAATTGAAATTTATAAAACCATTGCCATCATAATATTCAATCGATCTTCTCTTAATTAAAATCTTAAATACTTAAAATGAAATAATAAATATCAATCGAGCTAATAGTTGAAGGTCATAAGCCGTTTTGTTTTAATCAGGAAGGAGACCTTATATATCAGAAATCAGCGACGTAAGTTCGCTAAGGTGAAGTATAACAAGTTGTTAAGGTATTTGAGTTGTTAAGTTCCAACCTGTTGATAAAGTTGTATCTTTTAACTTTTACAGTACAGCTGTATCGGTGTTTATCTGCAAGTAGGTTTTTTTTTTCTGTTTTATTTTGTTCCGCTAGCGGAATCTACAGAAGTCGTTCTTCAAAATACTCTGTGATTTAAGTTTATCTTGAGCTTTTTCTATTTTTTAAGCGCCTGTCCGCACTCACCCAGCAAAGCCTGACAGTAGGGACAAGTGCAGACCTCTGTTGTGTGGCAATTATGTCTGGTGTACACTTACCCATACTATCATGTTTTGTAGAGACAACTACGGACTAGCGAATTAAAATAAAAAAACTAAAATTAAATGTGAATCTCAGACAAGCTTTAAGTTTTTTCGATGATTACACAAGTATAACAATCCTTCGGAAACCGAAATATTTTGCACTTGCCCCAAAACCGATCTTGCTTGAATAATGAGTCCTCCTGATACCTAATACGCACTTACTCTTTAAAGTAGGGGCAAGTGCATATTAAGCACTATTCAATTAAATTATCAATCTCATCAAAATGGACGTGGTTGAAACGTAGGCTTGAATGTAATATTTAAACGTAATCGTCTAAAGAACATTTAAAAAAATAAAAGAGAAATCATCTAGCTTCAAAAATAAAAATTGTATAGCCCTTTAAAGTGGAACATTGTAAAATTTAGTACGCACTTGTCTTTCATCACCCTAGCTCTTTTGTATCCTAATTTTAGATGCGTGCGATTCTCTTGAAACTCGAGGCTCATCTCTGCAATGAAAATGGCAAATGTAACAAAATAAAAGGTCAATTTCTAAAGATACTTTCTTCCAGTCAAATCTTCATAACTTTTAATCAAGAACCATAACATGTACATGTTCATTTCTGACGTTATTACACAACGAGCGCTGCTCATGTCTATTCAGGTTGGGTAAACAGGGTCTAACCAGTTGCGGGAAGGTGGGAACAAGAGCCCAAGTACTAAGTGTTATAATTGGCTTAAGATATAAAGGAAAAGGGAACTTGTAGCGGGAGGTGACAGTTGTGTTGAAGTTTCCAGTAAATATTGGAGCGGCGGTTGGCTTCAGTATACAGTTCTACCGTGTGCAAGGTGTCAGGCCAAACTTCCCTCCGAGGCTCAATAATGCAAACCTCGCCCGTTCTCCCTCCCCACTCCCGATATAACTAATTAAGTGGCCTCTTTTCGGATCCATTACCATCCGGATTTACTTTATCATTAGCATTGAAACATAGCTGAAATAACTTATTTTTCAAATAATATTTTCATAATTTGCTATTAACTCTTCTATATAAAACGATAATAAAGCTTACTAAGAAAGCCACTGGGTGTGCATACTAAGAAATCAATTATGGTTTCCTTATTTTAAATAATCTAAAAAAAAACTATAAAATTAGATCAATATTATAGCACCAATCTTCATCAATGACTAAAAATGCAAAATTAGATGCATCGCTAAATTAGATATTATAGTCTTGCGCAACAACTCGTTACCGAGTCCAGACCGCCTTCGCCAGTCGACTCTATACAGCATATGTCTCTCCGGTTTCGAACATTGAGTAGGGTTCTTGGATCTTTCATCTTATGCAATAGCCTCCATCGGTTCGGTCTCCCAACTCTCCTTGCACTGGCGAAACTTGAATAGGTGCAGTGTTGCAGGGCACCCAGATACCACCCTCAGAGGGCGTCAACAAAAAAAAAAAAAAACCCTGGAAATATCGATGGGAGGATTAAAAATTCCGTTTATATCAAGTTTGATTCAACTCTAAGAAGTAAAAAAAAAAAAAAAGGAATGCGGTGGTAAAGGGAATCTTATGGCTTAATGTTTTTTATCACTGTGTTAGCTCTTTTGTTTGCTTTTGGAAAATTCTAAAACCGAGTAAACTGAAGAAACCACGCCATTAGCGCAGCACCTACTTTCACTTTTCGTCCCTCCTCTAACAATGCAATTTTATGTTGTTTTTTTTTGTCTCATCATTTCACTATGTTTTGTAATGCCACAAACAAATATTCCATCTCTCTTGCACCCTTTTTTCTCTCACCTACAGTTGCTTGTGAGTGTTTTAAGTGGCTTAAATGTAAAGAAATGATGTATAAATATTAATTTCAAAATATGTACAGATTGGTTTATTACAAAGTAAAGTGAAAACAAAAACAGATGAAACAAAAGTGAAGAGAAGCACAATATACGCATGGGTGAAAATATTTTAATGTGCTGAATTGAAATTAGAAACAAAAATGCGGTCAATTTTATCTAATAGATAGACAAATACAGAATGATGGTTGCCACAAATAAAAAGTGAGCTATATATTTCTCAACTAAATTTCTAAAAATTATAGCGATGATACACAAAAAAAATATGTTAATAAGCCAAAAGGATAGGGCAGTACAAAAAGATTGTCAACTCATATAGCTCATCAACCAGAGTATTACACAATATTATTTTTTTCAGAATTAACCAGTTTGTAACAATAATAAATAAAAGAGAATGAAATGAAAAAAGTGCCCAGGTCAATACCGTAAGTCTTTAATCCATGGAATGTGTGCTAGATACAATTTTTTTGCATAATGCATTGGCTATTTCATGCCATTCCATACAATATAAAAAATGATTATAAATGCAAATTAGTTGTTAGATTTTATTACTTCGGCTTATTTTCTAATTGCAGAGAGCACATAATTACCATCTAGTTGATAGTAACAAAATTATTATTATTATTTAAATATTATGAATTTTAACAGACAAACCAAAAAAGTAAATAGATAATAAAAATATGTAAAATGAATCTGAGTACTTTTTGAACACAAGAGCAGTTTAAACTGGCTCAAACAATATTATTATTGGAAAAATAGGTTGTAAAACTGTAATTTAGAGTAATTAATCTGAGTAATTATTAAGACTTTCGATGACTCACCTTCAATCAACTCCAAACTATAGTAGCTTCTGGACACCATAACCAATTAAAATTAATTTTTTTTATTGATGGTTTACAGTATATTAAATCAAGAAGGAGATGGTCTGGGTGGTGGACAAGAATAAAATAAAACAGTGGTTCCTATTTTACTTTATTCTTGACTATCTCCTTCTCAATGAAAATTAAAATTAACATTGAGCTTTAAGAGAATAAAACACTGATTGTAATCGGCAGTTTTTAGAGTTTTGCTTAAAAAGATTTCTTCAATTTGGTTGTACAACAATAATTTTAAAAATCATGGTTTAATATTATTCATTTTACAGCTCTTGATACAACAACGGCACTGGCCATGGTACAGATTACTGCAATAGTTGTTGTGATGGCCACTCTATTCACAGGCGGCATTTTAAGCAGGTACTTGAGCTCAACAATACAAGAAAATCACATCCCAAAGCACAGCCTATGGGTTCAGCTCAAGGGAAAGTAAGTGGCAATAAATGAAAACAATAATAATAGACTAATAAAAAGTATATAGAGGGCAAATAATGATCCATTAATTGTCTGCATAGGATAAACAATTATTGCAGGATTGTATATAAAATATAAAACAATTTAAATATTTTTCTAAAACAAAATTTGTATTTGTCAGCTGCAGTATATTTAAATTTAATCTTTGAGTAAAAACACTTAAAAATAGACAAACATATTAGCATACTGTTTTTAATTATGCTTAACAGCTTTTATTTAAAAATATCAACAATGAATGATTTGATTGGCACGATGCTAAACGAGTAATATGAAATAAATGTTATCCACCATGGTTCCACCCTATCTCCTAGGTGGGTTACTTCTGTAGAGTGACTGACCGAAATGACATCGAGTAAGGAACTGTTTGTTTAATATTATTCCACTTATTACCACATCATGTCAAAGCCCAAAGGAGAAAAACAAATAATAAAACACGAATGAATTTTATAATTATATCAGAAATTAATCAAAATATGATTTGTCGTTTCTATAGAATTCTTCCAATGAACAAATTTATAAATTTTCTCTTCATAAAAACTCTGAGTCAGAAAGGAAATAAACTTCTCAGAGGAACTTTGCATCACATCATCAGTTATAGCAATCAGCTTTTTAGATAAAAGACGAAGGTGTTGAAACCAGGTGATCAAACATCACTGGTTTGATGGGTTGCGGAGAAATTCATTTTGAGTCTGCATGGTCAATCTCGAAATCAATAATCATTAAATATATTTCCAATTTTTTCCCATGACCATAAAGTAAGCTTTCTTACCCATATGTAGTTTATATACAAAATGAATTGAAAACATGGATCTAAAAGAAAAATATAGATAAACCTTATAAATACCATAAAATATAAAATATAAATATAAATACCAAACCTTACTCTTTTTATGGACGACAAATATTTAGAAAGTACAATAGTACCCTAAATAAATTCAAATTACCCATTTTCAATGTTTAGTACCCATTGATAGAAGTCGTTTATATGGTGTCAACCTCAAGAAATGATTTGGTTCGATCTTCTTTTTTTTTTAAGTCCACTTTTACTTGGGATCTGTCAAACACATAGCATTTTAATTCAACAATATGAAGAAAAAATATTTTTTTATTTATAATATTTAGAAAGTTTCATTTTTATTCAATGGACACAGCTTGAATCATTATTACTCAAAATTGACTCAAATCCCCAATACATGTCCTTTATTTTCTTTAAAATATCTCGACTATGAATTAATCTTGGATAATGTTTTTAAATATTTGAAAACTTATATCATAAGATTGTTTATCAGTAAACAGTGATATTCACATTGGAGCCAGTGATAACCATAGCTGTGTTAGTAAATTTTCATTTTTTTTTTTTTTCAATAAAGTGAATCTTTTTTAAATATACTTAAATGATATATCGTCGGTTCGGTAGTAAAAATGATCAACTGCATTTTTGTGAAAATAAAAGTTTGTAGCTATTTACCTGTGTGAAATTATCAATAATCATTAGTTAACTATTGCTAATTTCACAAATTTGTAAATAATGAAGCATAAATTTAGTTTATGCACAGGTAAACAGCAATCACTTTTACCTCCAAACCGAAGATATGTATATTTTAATTTGAATTTTTCATATGATGGAACATTATGTATTATATATATTAGCTACAGTGTGAATAATATATCTTCCTATATTAATTTTGATTTATTGATTTTCACATAATTTTTTGTTTCAGGGCATCTTTCTCCCATCATCAGAAAATCTAGATTACAAGAATAATTAAGAATTCATTTATAATTAATTATTAAACCAAATTAGCACGCAAACATTAATTTCATATAATATCTTATTTTACCACATATCTACAGCCTTCATAGAAAATTTAAAAAAAAGTACTGAAAATAGAAAATTAAAAGAAGCAATAAATATAATTAAAAATATTAAAAAGGAAGTTAATTTCATAATGGATACAAAAAACATTAATACAAATTACGCAATCATCAATGAATTAAATATTGTTAAGAAGTTGGTGAAGGTGCGGTAAATGAAGAACACAGTAATATGTACGGTGAGCCAACGATTCGGCCAAAGTTTTAGGCCATCATTATGGCATATATACGGTTGAGCGCCAACTAATGCATTATGATTAAAAGCATACTTAGAAAATTAAAATTTAATTAAAAAATAAGAATTAGAAATACCACTAAAAAGAAAAAACAAAGCAAATGCTAATAGTAGCAAAATAAGGCCAATGGTAGAGAAAAGGATTTAAATGAGTAGACAATAAAGGCAACAGTCCAAAGCTTGGCATGAAAGTGAAAAGAGCCAATAATTGGAGTATTCCTTACAAAATATCTAATTTTAAAAACACAAAATATAATGTTTATGGATTAATAGAATCAAAGAAATAATATGAAGGCCGTGGATATGAAGTGAAATAAGATTTGTATGAAATTAATGTTTGCTTATTAATGCGGAATAATTAATTGTAAATGAGTTCTTGATTATTGTTATAATCTAGATGCTCTGATGGTGGGGAAAAAAATACCCCAAAGCTTTGAAAAAATTATGTGAAAATCAATAAAGAAAAATTAATAACAAATTACATATGTTTGATATAAATTTATCATTTAAGTACATTTACAAAAAAAATGACAATTCAGTTACACCATTATGGTTTTCACTGGCACATTTAATATTCTTCCACTTATCATTATAAGTTATAATTTCATTTTTTCTCTAAGGGGGCTCATTTTTATTTTGTCCTCTATTGCAGGGATTTCTTGATAGAAAGTAACTAGAGTTTAAGAAGACTGTCACAAACTAGAATATATGAAGGTTGTCCCAATCTCTGAGGAAGTCCCCTGTAACAGAGGTTGAAATATTAGAAGAAAATTGACCCCATAGAGAATAACCATAAACTTATAAGGTTTATCAGGGTCTGTTATTGTTTTGTTTTATTTTATTTATTCTTTTTTTTTATCTAGTTTTTTTTAGCAAGTTTTTTTTTAAATATTTTTTTCTCTTTGAGTTTACTGCAAGCAAATTGCATGTTTTTAATTTTTATTGTAAGAAAATGTGTTATATTCTTTGCTCCTAAATTCCTCTCTTATAAGGAACTTCTTCATATATTTCTGCCTCTAAGTTAATGTACTTGGTGTGGTTTTTGATAACAAGAAGAACTTTTTCAAAAATATATTTGCAGTGTTTCCACTTGATCTTATATTCTAAAACCCTAAAGTTGTGCTCTGTAGCATACAGATGATCTCACAGTATACAGCAATTAATATGATCCACTGTTTATTTTTTACCTAGTATATATTCATCATCAATATGGCACAACCCAGTTTTAAGTCCTGTCGAATTCTAGCAGCTTCTGCTAATTGTCTATATTAAATGCAAATTCCATCCATTTACTTACATCCAGAATAATCTTAGCGTTCTCAGCCACATTATCAAAATATCTCAGATTAGGCCTTCATTCTGGTCCAATTCTGTAGGCTAAAAATATAAGGAGCTTCTTTGGCATTTATTCCTCTAGTATTCTTGAAACATATTCTGATGACCTCAACCTGCTAAAAATTATAATCTGGGCGGCAACAGGTTTAGAAAATAAGGAACATGATTCTTGGTTGGAGAATCTTCTCCATTGCCCAGTATCTTGGACTCCTCTATATATTCTCTCCAGGAACATCTTCCTAAAATCTATAAGAGAATGATCATTCTGTACAAATATCTAAGTCCCACAACCATAGGTGAGCACTGGGCATATCAAGGTTTAATATGGTTGAGTCATAGTTTGACTAGATAGAGTCAATTAGCAGTTCTCTTCTTAATTTCAGCTGCTATATTATTATCACTTGTAGTTACAAGTTAGTCAGTTGACTAATGAACCCATTTAAATGAATAGCTTCATTATCTCAAAATTATACAGGCCAATAAGCACAATATATCCAGGTCATCACGAAGTATTTTGTCTTCTCTTGATTGGTCTAATAGGCAAGCTCTCCTCATAAGTTCAATCAATGCCAATAATGCTTCTCAAACATCCCTCATTGAACATCCAATGATGTAAAAGTTTTCTTGGGAGTGGGATACATTTGTAAAATAAATTTCTAGCCAGTATTTCTGCCATTCTGATAGTATATTCCAGAGCTAAGATAAAAAGGATGAAAACTAATGAATCAGCATAGTAAAATCCTTTACTTGCAATAAATTCCTCAGACTGGTCTCATTAATTTGGACCTTTGGACCATATATTTCATTCCTATCATTATTGATTCAATCACTATATTATTTATTTATTTATTTTGATGAGGTATTATTTTATTACCTTTATTTCAATGTTCACTAATGAATTTTTCAGCTTGATATTACTTATATATAATTAGTAATAAAAATAATAAGTTATAAATGAAACATAAATATTTAGCAATATTACATGTTTTGACAGATTTTGATATTTTTAATGCTCATTTTTAAAGCACAAAAATTATGATGTTTAGAAATCAGTGTCCACCTTTCACTATATCAAGGATATCAAAGACATACACCATATATGCATACATACATACACTTGCTTAACTTATTCATTGAATGAGACATAACTTTTTATTTAATAATTACATAATAAATCTAAAATTCAAAGTTCTGCATTTTGAAAATATTACCTTATTTATTAAACTTTATTAAAAATATATTAAATTAAAACTACAACATTGAGGTATATGATGAAAAACCTGGCATAGTGTACTTTTTCAAATTAATAATCTTAGTTCTAGGTTAAAAATAAAAATATAACAAAAAAATTGCTGAGTTCTTATCAATTATTTCTCATACCAAAATCTGAATATACTTTAAAAATTATATCTGAAAATTCTAACAACTTTCTTTGGTATGGCTTTCTTTGACTTTTATCATTTTTCTCAAAGATAAAGTTCATTATAAAGAACAAAATATAACTTGAACCCATTGTCGGAAAAAAAAAAAAAAAAATGACTATAACCCCTTTATCCAACATATGAATAATAATGTTTACAACTTTGACTGATGTCAGCTTTATAGAATTATTGGAATTTCTACCACTTATGTTTTTGACTTCACCATTTACACAAGATGAATAAATTATTCATTTAGGACAGCTGTGGTGGACCTTTTGTAATATACAATTAATCAATTATTCACTATGGACAAAGAAATATAATAACTAAAATAAATATATATATGGACAGAAAAATTGGGAATCAAAACAAAAAAGGTAGATACTTGGTGCAAGTAAATCCACAAATATTCAAAATTTTATAATTAATTTTCATAAAAATTATAAGTAAAGATTTTTTTGAACTTATTATCATTGCATAAACATAAAAAAAATATATATATATATATATATATATATATATATATATATATATATATATATATATATATATATAGATCTAAAAAACTAATAAAATCATTTAAAATTATTCTACAATTAAAAACGCTTAAAATAACTATAATTAGTTATAATAAAATTATTACCTTACTAAAGTACTTCTTAATGAGAGATAATTCTTAGCTGAAAATCTATAATACATTTCATTAATTAAAAAAAATATATAATTGTTCATTTAGCAGAAAATCTTAATAGAATTTACTGTTTTCATATGTCTATAAAATTTTATAAGTCAAATACCTAAACACTATGCCATATTAATCCTTCAATATCAATATAAAGCTTGCCGTCTTCTCTTTAACTTGCAAATCTTGGTTTTAGTTAGTTCTTCTTGTAATTTTTCTTGGATGATATTTTCAATAATTTCGGTAAACGAAGTTCTGTACGATTCTAAGACCCAAGAAATTATTTCAGATTGTAAGCCATCCAGAAAACCTAGACCAGTGATGTTAACGAGTATCCCACTCATCTGTCTTATTTCTAGTTTAGATACAGACACAATACACTGAGGAACAAAAGTCAAAGTGATTTCCATAAATAATGAATTATTGGTAACAGTTACATTAACTGAGCCGGATTCATAAATACCAATTATGGAGGCAGTGTATTTTTTGAAAGTAACTTGCATTTGAGAAAAAGTAACAGTCATGGAAATTGCTATTTTATTCAACTCAGGAGAATGAGTGACGTTAACATCGCCTTGTCTTTTTATAGTTGCAGGATTGGTGAATTCACCATCAGTTGCATTGAATTGTCCCGTTAAAGGTATTCCAATGACGTCATATTCGAAGCCAGTACTCAAGGGAGGTATCACAACAACTGTTTCATGATGCGTTTTTAAATAGAACTTCAGCTCTTCTAAGATAACATCCATTATTAAGTCATACATAGTATCGTGCCCAACCTCATTTCTAGCTATATTATAGGAATTTGGTGAAAAACTTGCTTCATTATAACCAAGTAATAAAGAAACACAAATCACAGAGAGAAGCATGCTTTAGAAATGATCACTGATACTGATAAACAAAAGAATGAAAGAAAGAAATCAGTAAACTGGTTAAAGGTCACTGATATCCCCTCCCTGACCCATTACTACTAAGGATTCAACCCCAATGAGTCAACATCAGTAATAGCCATAATAACAAAACAATTTAATATTTATTGATTTTCAATGAATATTTAATATATTTCAAATGATACAAGCACTTCAATTTTTAAACTATTGTATTTTCTAGCGAAAAAAATTTAATAGTTATAAAAACGATAAGAAATGAAATGGAATAGATAATACAGATAGATAATATAAAATAGTTTTATTTTATATTAACTATAAAAGTAATGGCTTATTTATGAAAGAAAAGTTGTTGCCATTAAATATATTAATCGGTAACCACTTTTGTTGGCAAGGATTCCAAAATATATTTATTTTTTCAAATTAAATTTAAAAAAAAATTCATATACTTTATGAAAATAAAGCAAATGTAAAAATTTCAAAATTTTTCACATTTTATTCTAAATAAATAATGAAAAATAAAATCAACCTTCTCATGAATAAAATCAAACATTTAACTTTTATTCCAAAAAAAAAAATATGTTGATACAAAAGTTTTTTTAAACTTTTATTTTTTTTTTGCAAATAATCTTAACAGTGATTTAGAAAGAATTAGTAATTCTAGTTTTGGTATTACTTATAATTGGTTTCTTATAAAGACCATTTTTGTTTCCACTTTAAACTAAATGCACCTTTCCACATAATTAAAACAAGGAGCCAAATAAGAATGGCATGACAACAACTATGTTATTCACAATATATGAAAAGATATACATACAAAAATATTGCTTAGGTACAAAAAAAAAAATGAACAAGTTATTGACAAAATTTGAAAGTTTAACTCTTTATTTCCTTGAAACCTTTTTTTATTGATACAAATAAAATTACAATCAAGCTAAAGCTTAAAACTAAGAAAGTTGAAAGTTACATCAATCATCGGTCAACCATCAGTTGAAATCAAAATAATCATATCATTTAATTTTATTTGTGATTTCAACTTTATTCAGTTTCGTATATATTTTATATGATTTTAATTTCATCTATTCTATTTGTTTAATTAAACAATTAATTTAGTAAGATTCTGCTAAGTTATAAGTATAAATTGTAACTGCTATACCATTTCTTTCACAGAAACCAGCATCATAAATATGAAAAGGGATATCATCCATTGATCAATAAGTTTGCAGAATACTATTGTCACTCAGAAGGAGATTTATTTTAAGAAATATGTAAAATAAATGATTTTATAAGTAAAGGCAAAACTAATGTATGAAAACTAATTCATTAATTGATCCAAACCCTTCACAATCAATTTAAGAGGCAGTATGTTATAAGTAATAAAACATCCTAATAGCAAACAAATCAACATTAATAATTATTGGCCTCGCATTATTCATTTGTTTATTTTAAGGCATCGTAACTACTATGCTTAAAGTGCATGATTATTACAAAGATACAGTGATTACGACTGAATGTGATATTTGTGAAGGGTTTTAAAAATATTAAAGATTTTGTTCTCAACCATCCTGAATGGAAAATCTCTTATATTTAATTAACATATATTTAATAATTATTAATTAGTCATGAAATGTAATCAAGAAAATATTATAACAATAAAAAAACATTTTAAATATGCATTTACGTACAGTTTAAAGATTGTATTAAGTATAAGAAATATGACTTTTCAACAAATAACCCTAATTCTAAACGTTGTTTATTGCTCTTTAAATAGTACAATTCTGTTAGACATTGTTCTAAACTTTTGTTCAATAATTTTGTCATTAAATGTTTTTATGTTATTAAATGATAGATTTTCGTTTTATAAAAGTGTGCCTCTGGCCTGAAACTAATAGAGATAGTGATCCTCTTCGTTTAAAAAATGTTCCAAATTGCAGAACAAATTTTTATCAACACACTGTTGAATAATTATGCTCAATATATGTTTGTTTCCCAGCTTAATTATTAGTTTAGTATTTTCTTTCGTCCAGAAAATTAGTTCACAAATTTTGCAAATTGCAATTTTTTTTTTTTCGGAATCAGTTAGAAAACTAGCGGAAAATAAAAGGGAAAGATTAGTGTCGTTTGGATTATAGTTTTATGTTATTCACATTAAAATAAATATTGATTATTTTTGAGGAACATAAGGCGTACTTACAAATGAAAATTGGCGGTTGAATACTTTTATCCAATTCTCTGGTACTGCAGCCAACAGCGATAGAGCAAAGCATGTTTTCAACAGAATGCCTCCCTTTTTTTTCTCCCTCTCTTCTATAATGACCATTTAGAACAAAATAATTGAAAACATAAACAATTCATGTCTAAAGTTAATCCTTGTTAAGTAAATCTCAAAGAGATTCTTGCTATCACACTATAATCAAATATCCAATTAAAAAAAGAAATAAAAGGAAAAGAAATCCACTAAACAAAAATTAATTAAATAAATAAATCCTATATTCTATAGGATAGATTCTTTAAAGGATATCCTATATTTTTGGCCGATGCCTATTCCTGAGAGTAATTATACAAATTCCATTAAAATGATGTAACACAGGTAATTACAGAGTAAAGAAAATTAGGCTAGAGTAAAACAAAATTTCAGTATTGACTGTTACCTAACCACAGAATCAAGTATATACATAGATCAACATTACTTATACTATCTTCATCTATCAGGTCTAATAAATTAGACCTCATCATTAGTAAGCAGATCATATATTTGCAAGTATATAAATTAAATTATATAATTGAACGGTCAAGTAAATGATGGTGAAAAGTAATATTTTTCGAGTTCTGATAAAACTGAATTCAAATCATCTATGCAAGGCAGTTGTGTGTCACCACTTGACACCTTTATCAATTCAGTTCTAAATCAACTACTGAGTTTTTGTGAATGGAACTATGAAATATTAAAAATACATCACTTTACACCCTTATCCACAGCAATAATTCAGTTTTTCCAAAAATGTAGCCTATCACCTTCATCCACACTGCCCTCGAATAAAATGTAATAAAAAACAGAATAAATAAAACTCATTTTAATATCCGAGGGAAATAAGAATAATATTTGTTTCATTTTGGGCCTACAATATAAGACACAACAAAACATCATAACTTAGATTTTGTAAAGTAATCTCTTTATTTTCAACTTTGAAATGTTTAACAGAGCGTGCTTAAAGTCAATATTGAAATGTTTCGACCTATACCCCTTATAGGCATGCCAAAAGCCTCATAACTTTTGAAGTTACAATAATTGCTTCAATCCAAGTTTAGTAGGAAATAATAATGACTTCCACACAATAACATTATTTAGTTCATAAAACAATAATGCTGACATTTCGGGGATGTGCCCTCACATCAGGATATAATTCTTGTTTACATCAATAATGTCACAATTGTCAATAGATATATAATTACTGTTTTGTCACATTTTTAAAATTAATCCCACAACTTGGTTATTAGCTCATACTCGTCTGTTCTGTTTCTATTTAGGAATCTTATGAACTTATTGTTATTTCAGGAACCTAATAAAGAATGTTATTGGAAAGTCATAATTGCTCATCCTTTTAAATGGAAGTTATTACAGTTTTACAGTCTTTCTAACTCAGTACTTGGTATAGATAAAAGTTATTTAGGAAATAATTATGTACAAATCGAATAAGTTTTTTTACGATCATTGGCACTATGTTTTTCAGTTGAGCTGGATTAAAAAATAAAATTATAATGTTATTGTTTTATTTATTCTATTCTTCCCCTCCCTCCACTGCTAATAAAATGATTAAAATAATCTGTAGAATAGAGAAGTATAGAATGGGTGAGGAATCAGAGATCAGACAACTTCAGAGATCCACATTTTAATTATGTTTTTAACAGAAGCATAATTTAAAAAAGAAATCATATCAATAAGACTCAAAAATAGATATGTAGTTCAAAATATGTTTATTGGGGAGTTTTAGCCACAGATTCAGCATAGAATCAGTCATTTATATCCAGTATATAAATATATTAACTTAAAAATTATCAATTTTTAACTTAATATATGAATATACTAAAATTAGTAATTGATAATTAGAAACTAATAGATAATTAATAACAGATAAAAGCGAAACCTTATCAATATCTATATTACTGATCAAAAAGGTGATCAATATATTTTCATAAAATTGTTCAGTTATACCGATATCAATATTAAAATATAAAAAACAATAATACTTTTTAAAGCAAAGACATTGACCCTCTGCACAAATGTAGTCTAATTCTCAGATATTAATATAAGATTGATATAAATATTGAGATGCTATTATTTTTATATACTTAAATTAAAAACTATAATCAGTCATTCCAAACAACTGATAGATTGGCGGGTGCACAAAAAAAAAAAATTTTAATTTTAAGTCTAATTACGCTTTTTTTCAATCCAATTATAACTGAAATTTTTTTAAAACCTTTTAATGGGATTGCCCATTACAATTTCAATAAAAATTAAGATACTAATTTGAGAATTACAGCTGATTTTTATATTGTGATGGGTACACTGTTTTTTTATTTATTAATTAAAAGAATCAACCATTATAACCAGTCTCAGTTTCTTTATTGTATTACGACAAGAAGTAACTTTCGACGCATTGGGCCATATTCATCTGAAATTTAAGATAAGTTGCTAAGATTTCTTTTGACAATTGTAGCAATTCTATTTTAATTATATATTTGTCTATATGTTGATTGTAAATTTCAGATGAATTTGGCGCAATGCACTCACAGTTGATTTTTTTAATATTAAAAATTAAAAACAAACATTCTGAACAATTTAATAAGCAGAGAAAGAGATTTAAATTTCAGTTTAAAACTACAATTTAACTCAACAAAATGTTTTCCAAGAAGCTATATATTGCATAAATATTTATGACATGTTCCTCCAATCAATGTGAAATATTACAGTATTTATGTCACATTTATGTCTAGCCTGTGAAAATTAGTAGTGTGAAATTGCATAGGCAAAAGAGAGCCTGCAGAAAATGGTTAAAGGGGATACATATCGACTAGTAATTGAGTTAAATAGTAACTCAATGACCATAAAGAGAACTACAGAGAATTCTAACTCTTAACCTAAAGCTAAAAGAGAATTTAAAAGTACTATTATCAGTTCAAGATAACCTAATCTAACTATCTTAGTAGCTCTAACAGGATCCTTAATATTCTCATTGATTACAGCCATTCTTCAACAAAATTAGGTAGTTGTATAATTACAAAATATCTTCAGGAACACTACAATAAAGAAAATTAAAAAGAACAGAAATTTTAAATACTATAAATGAACAAAATATACATATATTATTAGATTCCATTATGGTTCTAAAAAACATAGCATATATATTGAATAAACATTATCTATCATCCCTAATGATTAATGAACAAAAAATCGGACAACAAATAATCAAGTACAATAGAAATACTTTATGTAATAATAAAAACAATTGGAAAATTAAATTACTTAAATAATAATGGCAATGAAATTTATGATGAGCACAAGACTTAATTCATACATTTACATGTAATAAATGCCACATACGATATTTTGTTATCGTCATAACAGTTTATATTTTCCTATCCCTTCCCCTCCTCTAAAAAAAAATAAATAAATAAATATAAATCAGTATATGTTGTCAAAACAACATAGTACATTGCATCATTAGACTAATTCAGAAAATTATAACAACATATGAACACAACTAAAAATAAACCTGCTATTATCCTACTTGTCTCATGTTTTTCGAGATTTAGATTTTTTCTTCTGGAAATTCGACTCTAAAAAGCTGTCAGAACCTGAATCCTCAGACTGCGATGCTCTGGTTGGTATCCTTGTTTGCATTGCAAGTGTCAGAAGGCTCCATGCCTTCTCTTTATTATATATAATGGCGGTGAAGAGAAGTATAAGAGGCAATACTAAGTAAGACGACTGCGAGAGTTCAGGTTCCTTCAGACGTGGCTTAGGAGAGAACACAAGTCGAATAAGCTTAAATGATGAGTTTGCTTTGAAGTGGACAGGCCTGTTTGTATAGGAATGTGTAGACTGAGATAGAGTAGATTCCAACCTCACAATGTAAGATCTGCCATCTGCTGGCAATGGTGGGAATGGAACTACAATTGTCTTTAACGAATAACCACTAGCAGATGGCTTGTAATCAGAGAGTTTGATGACATGAATTGTGGAATCTGGAGCTTCTTCTGAAGACAGTCGAACCCGAAGAGTCTTCAGGTCTTCAGGCCTTTCTGGGGTAATGTGAAGTACAACATCTGTCCTCCATTCAGGCCTCAATGCATATAAATGCAGGTCTTCTACATCTGAAGCTTCAATCTGCAACAAAATTATAAAAATATGAGCTGTGAGAAAATTATAATTTTAAAAGTAATAGGTAAAGTATGGAAAAAATGAACAGGTTTCCTTCGTACAATACTATGCATATAAAATATCAAACACAAGGGTTAATTCAACACCAAGTTTCTTTTTAATTGAGAAGGTTATGTACCAAGATTCATCAAAATCGGTCAAGTGTTTCCAAAGTTCTAATACTCAATCAATTACAAACACATTGGATCTAGAGTCACCTTTATGACCTGTTACAACTTTTCTCTACTCAAGATGACAGGCTGCCAGTTGTCATAACGATTTTATTGCACTTAGCTACGTCCTTCCATTGGATCTAAGGTCATTCTCTTCCTCTTTTTTATTTCAAAGTCAGCACCTGCTTTATGGCCATGTGGCCTGACCAATTCAATCGGGGAATTTTTATTTTCAAGGTGATGGTTTGTTAACCTAAGAGAGGAGCCTTAAATAATCTGGATCAATTACATTTTAAGTAGGATTTTTGGTGATCCATCTTAAGACAGTGATAAACCATATTTGGAGAACCTCAGTACTACCTTTTGCTTCCTTAACCAAAACAAATCAATTTATGAACTCAAAAAATTGTATTTTGACACTTAATATAATAATATATTATATTTTAACACTTGAAAGAAGGCTACTAAAAATATTTAGGTTAAAGAAACCCACTTTTATTATAGGAAATCCTCCAAATAGAAATAAAAATAATATTTTAATCTTACCTTAATAGTGATATTTTCTGGAGTAGCTCTTGAAATGTGTTGATTAACATCTGCACCTTCCTTTACACGTACATTATATCCACACTAAAAAAAAAAACAGAAAATTTAATCATTTATTTATCTTTTGAACCAAGATTAAATTTGATAACCGCTATAATTAAGTTAAGAAATACACTAATAAAACAACGTCAAAAACATTTCGTCATAATAATCCTTCTTGAGAGAAACTAATGAAATATTAACTAGATGTATTTTTATTATGTAAAAATAAGTACAATACATACCCCAGGCTGAAGACCTCTGATCCTAAAATGGCCATTATTTCCTGAAGTCGCTTCTTCCTGATATAAGTTGCACTTATCTAAACCAACAGCTTCGACAACAACCCCTCCCTCACCTTCACCATTCAGTGAGGTGACCAATCCATGACCGCTGTAAGCAACTCTCTCACCGCTAAAGAAATAGAAAATTACAATTATTATAAATTATATGTTTACATATTTATAATAATAATAATAAATTATATATGATAAATTTTGAGTAAAATCTATCATAGCCTAGAAAGAATGTAGATTAGAATAATATGAAACACAATAATTTTGGGTAGCTGGCTTGGAAACACAATAAACCAATCTGTCCAAGAGAGACAAAATTTTTCATTTTAAAAATTGTTATTAGTCTCCAAATTTCTAAATGATTAAGAAAGAATAATTTGTTTATTGCAGCCTTCTGCCTTCAACTAAATGCCTTAAAGAATTATGAGTCACAAAAATCATTGTAAATAATTGCAAATAAGTCTACAAAGATTTGTTTTGGCAACATTTTGAGGATTAATAATATATCACTACTATATATTATTACGGTACTATAGATCCCTTTTACGGCTCTCTGGAGCAATGGGTTTTGATGAATGAGGTATCAAAAGAAAGGGAATTTCACGGAGAAGTGATGAATCCTAATTTCAACTGTTAAATTTGTACTAGTGCTTAAATAAAAGTGATGAAAAAAATAGGTTTCAAAACTCGACGATTTGGAGTTGGCAGATCGAGATGGGACGGGTTGAGTTTTAAAGATATCGACACGAGCATCAAGGCCATTGATCCATCCTCTTAAAGCCCCAAAACCTACCGTTTTCAAGATAACACGTGTATAAGTGACGTCATGGCAACTTTATATCAATTTGAGTCGGTTTACAAAAACTTTTAATGAGTGGGAAATTATATATTGTTTCCCCAACCCTAAAGGGTGCTGTATTAATATGAATACTACACATAGAAAATAGTATAGCTGAATCTAATTGCCTAGTTGTTTTAACTTTAAAATGCGTTATCACAAAATTATAAAATTGCCACTTGAACCCCTTGGTTTCTAACCCCCCTCAATTTTATTGGCAAATGCAAAATAAGTAAATCAAAAAAATGTTTACAATAAGAAGAAAAACACAAAATATTTATAATCAAATCTTAAACATCTCCTAATGACATTGAAGAAGTATGTAACTTAAATTTCATAAAAAATGTTTTTCTAAATAAGCCCTCCGGAGCCTAAACTCAATAGGTAAACAACTTAAGGAAGAACTTTTTAGTGCGCAATAACCTAATGATAACCTTTTGTTATTGAAATAACAATCAACTCACGAATTAGAGCACGCAACTGTTAGAATGTAAAATAAATGAAAATGGTATAACTGCTCAATTGAAGAGATGTTTTCCAGCGGGGTAAGCTAATTATTTATTAAGTATGAACTGTAACTTCAACATAGTCATTACAAACTATGTAGGTTCACCAAATGTGTGTGTTAAATAAATTTTTTTGGTAATATTATATTGTTTACACGAATAAATACGTTTCCCTAGCATCCCTTATACTTTTAATGTATTAGGAATTAGAAGAATGATTAATATCTAATGCGAGAGTTCTCGCTCGGTTATTCTAGTAAAAATAAAATTATTTCAATTGAAATAACAATACTGATACAAGCCACATCTTCTCCATCTCTTCAGATTGATTATCTACATTCAATTTCAAACAATTCATAAGAAATTAATAAAATAATCCAATTTATTCTGCAAAGCATCTAAGCTACCTGATTACAATAAAAATAAAAATACCAATACACATTATGCTAATTTTTACCTCAAAGTAAACTGTACCGTAGCACCTTCGTCAACACTGATAATTTTACTGGTCGGATGAAAACGATACTCTTTCATCATAGGTCTTAAAAAGTATTCGCCAGGACTAAGTGATAGGAAGGACATAACACCTTTTGTATCAGTATGAGCATTACGGCGATAATCTTTACCACCTGACAGAGACAACAAAACACCCTGAAAAAAATAATTTAATATAACAATATAATATAAACAATATTTGATATAACAAACCATTCAAGATCAAGATGATCAGTAAAATCAAATTACAATTGAGGGGGTAAAAAGCCAAGGGGTACAAGTGTTGTTTTTTTTAATTATAGAGTTAAATGCGATTACGGATATTTAATGCATACAAAAAGTTTTTCAAAAGCAATATTCCGCAAGATTCAAGACATGTCAATAGAGCCATAATGTAAGTATGTTACTAACTAAAACATTTTAGTTGTTTTAACTTTAAAATGCGTTATCACAAAATTATAAAATTGCCACTTGAACCCCTTGGTTTCTAACCCCCCTCAATTTTATTGGCAAATGCAAAATAAGTAAATCAAAAAAATGTTTACAATAAGAAGAAAAACACAAAATATTTATAATCAAATCTTAAACATCTCCTAATGACATTGAAGAAGTATGTAACTTAAATTTCATAAAAAATGTTTTTCTAAATAAGCCCTCCGGAGCCTAAACTCAATAGGTAAACAACTTAAGGAAGAACTTTTTAGTGCGCAATAACCTAATGATAACCTTTTGTTATTGAAATAACAATCAACTCACGAATTAGAGCACGCAACTGTTAGAATGTAAAATAAATTAAAATGCTAAAAAATAAAATAAAATATGATATATTGGACAAGGAAGCTGTCTGCAATTATGTCAAGGAAAAATGCTTTCCTCCTCCTTTAGTGTAACCTCCAGATCTTTGCTCTGGACACAAGCTTCTCCTTTAAGTTGTTTGCCTATACATGTGTATATGCACTACCTTTCTCCCTCTCTCATGGTAACGGCGATTATAATTTGAAACTTTTCATCCCATTCCAAAAAATATTTTAAGTAGCTAACCTGAAGTGGTGATCCATCATTAACATCTTTGACTGTAACAACAATTTCAGCCAGTTTATGGGCACTGAAATGTCCTCGCATGGACTGTTCAGTAAGTACGTAACCTTCCTTAGCAGCAAGGAGCCTATCAAATAAAAATTAAATGAAAATCTATTTAAAAAGAGGTTTATCGTCGGAAAAGATCTAAAGCTGACTAAGTCAAATTTTCCTATTTCGAAATATAGGGTATTCTCTTTTATAATTTTTGCCATAAATTTTTATAATTATTAAATAAAACTTTAAAATTAATAACTTGCTCAGTTTTAGTTGTATGGTGATGGTTTATAATAAAAGATTGAAAATTATAAAATTGAAAAATTGCATCAAATATCTACAGAATATTGGGTGCATTTTACCTGTAATTTGACATTGCTTTAATTGGGGGAAATTTATAAGAGCCATCCTGAGCAGTATCTTGGGTATGAAGAACAGTTCCATCTTCATCAAGAATGCTGATCGAGACATTTATCAGCCCTTTGCTATCCCCAGTAGTCACTTTACCTGAAAACAAAACATTGGTTGAATATAATATAATGTCACAGAACAAAAAAAAAGAAATTATGATTTAAATATTTGTGAAAAACAACTTCCCATGACAATTATCTTATTTATAGTAATAATAATATAAATTGATCTTCCCTGATGATTTGAAATTATATAATACAAAAAAAATACAGTGGTTTTTGAAAAAAAATATTGCTTTGTCTATACATCTTATTTCACCCCTCAATATCACAAGCTGAATCTTTTTCAAGGAATCTGTAGCAATGATTCAATCAACAGCAGAGATAATAGGAGAACACAAAGCATTTCCAGTAAAAATCTTCCAGGATGTAGATACATTAAAAAAAAAAGGAAGGGAAAAAATAATTAAAATCAATCTAGTAGTTGAGGAAGCAACTTATTTAAAAAATAAGTTCAATTCTATTATAATAAAATAACTTCAGTTCTATTAAATCAAATAGAAGCAATCAATTTGAAATAAATATATATTTCTATGGATTACTATCAAGCTTTTCATGAAAAGTTTTGCTTTATTTCAAAACAGAAAACACGAGGAGATACTCCTTTCTAACATGATTCCATATGGAACAGATAATCTGTATAAATCTAAAGAGATGGTACACAAGAATCTTACAGAATATTAGTGATCAATGTTTTAAAAGGTAGAAAAACTACGGTATAAAGATATTTAGTCAAAGAAAATTTTTCAATTATAACCCCCACTACAGGAAAGAAATTGGAAAAAACTGTGTTCCTCGGCAGCATTCAAAAGCAATTAAGTGTCAATGAAAACTTGATACACAAACCATTAAATTGTTAAAATTATTTTATAAATAAAACTTATATAATTTAATTTAACTTTTTATTGTATAAAATACATGTCCATCATCATAAAACCCTCCTTGGTTATCTATAGTCACTATGCCTTTAATTTGTATAGTCTTATTTTTTTCAATTTTAATATTATAATAATTATACCAATTTCTTATATTATTCTCAACTTACAAATATTTATTTGTTTTATTTTTAACTATTATATAATCTTCCTCTTATATTTAATCTAACCTTAAGTGGTATGCAATAATAACCACTGCTATTTTTTTTACTCTTAAAATGTACATATAAAACTGCTATACAATAAGTTAAAAAGACAATATTTTTAAACACTTCACAGCCAGATAAGAATGTATTTAGTATATTATTGAAAAAAATTAGAAATCCTATGAATTCAAAAATATTACCAGAAATCACTTGTCCTTTTTCAGCATAGAACAAGGGCTTAGAGATATTAGCACAGTCCAGCGCCCCCTTTAACTGTACAGATTGAGGAGTAAATATAGAAAAACTAGCAGCAGGGCTAACAGTCACAAACTCCCCTTCAGCAAGTTGTAAAGACAGTTTATACTTCCAAATTCCTAATTTTTTGTCTTCGTAGAAAATTTTTCCAGGTACCTGTAATGAACTAATGCCTGTTTATTAGTAAATTAACAGAAAAATATTTAAATTTTTAATACATTTAAAAAATTCTACCAAAAATTTGTTTACTTTTCTGGTTGTTGTTCTTTATTTTTTGACTTGACTCGTACTGTAACCTTCAAATCATCAATTGGATGGCTGGATTCAATAGAAAAGGAATTAGCATGAGTGATAGCAAACAGTTCAACAGCCCCAGATACCCAACGGATCCTCGGTTCTTTATAACCATGGCAGCCAGTAGGTTCAAAAATATAAGATGAATATTTAGCAACACAGATATGCGTGCTACCAGGTGAAACATTCATTTCTAGCTTTTCTTTTTCATGACCCTCTGGCCAATATGATACCTGAAAATTTAAGTAAATATATTAAATTAGATTAATAAAGATAATTGAATTTCAACAAAATAATGAATTTTAGATAATTGAAATGACAACTAGAAAAAGATTTTCTTCTTAGTTAAGGGAACATTAGGCGTTTTTCCAGTGCTGTTTAAAGAAATTCATAGAGGATTTACAGATATGAATGGGATCCGAGGTCTAAAAGGAGGTATCACAAATAATTAAAATAAGTATAAACATCACACTTCAGTGTTGTTGTTTTTTTAGGCAACTACTCAAATAATACAATTTCAAAACTTTATATAAAGAATGGAAAATCTAACCTTAGTCTCATGGGATGACACAATGGTAGCTGTAAAGCCAGACTGTGCAAAATTAGGAACTTCTGTAATTTCTTTCATAATTGAGAGTGACATTGTTTCTTTTTCCCAGCACCAGCCAAGTCCTGGTTCAATGTACAGATCATAGTCTCCAGGTATGACATTGGTGAATTCATAATGTCCACCTGTTTAAAAAAAGATCACAATCATTTCATTATTATAAAATGATAATAATTGGTAAATTTCTTAAACCGATCTTTGAGTAGTAATTTCTTTTTTATCACTTAGCAAATAAAAATTGATCAAAATTTTTTATCCAAAATATAGGTCGATTCTACTGTGAATGTAGCCTTATGTTTCATAAATGAGAAGATACAAATATGATTACAAATAAAAGTGAATTAACAAAATAAATTAAGGATTTACTCCGTGCAACAGCTTGCTTTGATGGTCCCTTTCCTTTTGGTTTCAAATTGACAGTTATTGGAGGGCATGGAGACATACAAGCGATTCTACCTCTAAGTGTAGACCGCAGCTGTGAAAAATCTACATTGTCCAAACATTTGTCAACAACTTCGATATCTTTACTTGTAGGGGAAAATCTGCAAATATTACTTTGTATTTTACACTCATACCAATAATAATGATATAAATTAGTTATGATTACATAATTTAGTTAGTAATGATTAATAAATTTATTGAGTAATGATCATTATTAGCAATGATTACATTATTTTGGTAATATTGAATCATAATAAAATTTTATCATTCAAGATCCTCCAATAAATTAATTTATTTTAATGATCTTTAATACACAGTTTTTACATAAAAATTAAAAATATGTACAATATAAATATCAGAACAGTCATATATTAGAGGAGACAACAGACAAAAGAGTTATTTAATATTCAGCAATGTCCATAAAATTTTCATTATAAAGCACCTTGGGGAGAAAAACAATAAAAAATGTTTTTAATGGAGCAAACTCCAACTGTTTTGTTTTTCAAAACAGCAAACAATTCTTAATTTTTTTTCCTCCATATATTCATACCCTAATCTCTTTGTATAAGTAACCACACTGAGTGCTTCATTCAATCATAGTGAATAATATTCAAAATCTCTAGAAAGGTTTAATTAACACTTTCATATGGACCCACCCATTATTTGAAGAGACTGGCTTACACAGGTCCCTATTAAACATAATACTTAAAAAGGTTAAAATTATTAAAAACATGAAAAAATGATAAAAAACGAGACAGAGAGTTTCACTTAGTTTATTTTAAAAATAATGGGGGAACCTAATTATTGGATTATTAGAAAAATCCAACATTTTAAAAAAATATCTGCCTTTTCCTCATTTTTCCCAACCAGAAGACATTCGGTTCAGTTCATCACTGAATAAATGTTAACATCTTAGGCCAGGATCAATCATACACCACTCCCAGCTCAAGCACACGTCAACTTGCAATATAAATTTTAATATTCATTGGTTACCATGGGTCTGTGTTCTTAGGGATTGAATGAATTTCAAGGTGTAAGAGACAACTAAAATTTACTTGCAAATAATATAGATAATAAATAATGGGAGTTGTAAGGAATATCAAAGAATTACTTACAAGAGACCTTCATTCCTCTGCTTATCATCAATTGATGGAGTTATACTGTATCTTCCTTGTGATAAAAACATGCAATAATGACCAGCTTGATCAGTCATTATTTGGTCTGTCAAATGATCATTAGAGAATATTTTCAATTTATAAGGTCCAGAACTAGTAGTTGAATACAGGCGGCCACAAACCGAGTAACTTTTAGGGAACAGATCCGGCAAAATGGTAGATGTTATTTTGACATCAACTTCTTCAAAAATTACATTATCTGCTAAATCAAATCAAATAGAATTTAATAAGAACTGAGTTTATGAATCAGATTAATATGTACAGAAGAAATGGACTGAAGTTTAATATTATTAACAGAACTGAATGATCAAAAATTGGCATTACCACTAGTGACCTTGATTTTATAGTTTCCGGCCCTCATATTTTCTAAATTATAAGTACCATCTTCACTGGTTGTGGCAACTTCTTTGCCATTCAAAATAACTTTGGCATCGCTCATAGGCAATCCATTAGGAGACCAAAGCACTCTTCCACTAACAGTAAAACCTTTGACCTATCATATTTAATTATAAACCATTAATAAACAATATAATGAAATATTTATGAAAAATAAACAACTTTATTTACCTGAAATGAGGATGGAAGAGTGAGGCTACCATGGGAGACAGTAAAAGGGAGTTTCTTCGGATGCACATCAAATTTAGTACTTTTTGAACCTTTATAATAGGGAACCAAAACATAATCACCAGGAGGAAGGACAGGGAAAATAAAAACTCCTTTCATATTAGAGGAAACATGACAAACAGGTGATAAGTCTTTGAGATCTAATCCATCACCAGAAAAACCAGTTAGTGGACTAACATCACATCCTTTGACACTTATCTGTTAAAAAAATAATTTAGAAAATTACATTAACTAGCTGCATATGAATGAGTTTGATTAATAATTAGAATAAAACATACCCGTCTTTTGGAAAATAAAACAAAACTAACTCCTGTGATTGGCTGGTTATCACTTGTAACTGAACCTCTTACATCATACCCAATAACAGCCAATGTCGCCTCAGCAACCTTGCCATTATCCTTAAAAACTTTCACATCAGCTTCAGTTTTATTAAGTTTCCAACTGTAAATTTAATATAAAAAATCATAAATAGATCATAGATATTATAACACAAATAGAGAGAGTATGATGAATGGCACTTGCATTTGATGAGATATTTTTACTTTATAATCGCCTGGTAGAACAGGCGTAAACATGAAATCACCATTGCTAGAAGTTAAAGTGTGTAAAATGGGAGCTTCAGAATTGAGAGGATAAAGCTCCACAGTAATTCCTTTAGGGCCAATATCAAAACCAAAACTGACAACCTAAAAATATGTTAATATTAATAAACTAAAAAAAATGCAGGGACGGTTAGTTATTAAACATTAATGAAAAACATAAGTATGTATATTTCATTAATATATATATTAAAACACAATAGTTTACATCAGGAATTCATAGTAGTCGGTCACGATATACTTTTAAATTATGAATGATAATTCAGAAGGAGCAGGCCTTACGATACAAAGAGCCTGCTTTTTTTTTTTTTTTTTTTTTTTTTTTTTTTTTTTTTTTTTTTTTTTTTTTTTTTTTTTTTTTTTTTATGTTGAAGTGGCATTCGACAAGACTAGGCCTGAAACAGTCTGTAGACCTTAATAGATATATTTTTCCCCACTGTTAGGAGAAAATATATAGCCTGATAGGCAGATTGGTTAGATTCATACTAAAAAATAGAATTGCCGGTTTCAGAAAAAGGCAACACATTACAAGCACAAGCATTAACGGGATGCAGGAATTGCATCTCACCATTCAGAGCAAGTGCCTAGTAATGAGCGACTTACTAAGACTTGACGATGCTGAGATCTATGCTCAAGCATTGGCAGATGATGGTGCGATCCTCATTATAGGTAAGTTCATTATCAGTAAATCTATTAAAGACAGAATTTATCCTTTAAACCAAGAAGCAAAAGCTGTACGATTTTCTTTGGAAATCATCTCGAATCAAGCCGAATATTAAATATATAGAAATTATTTTGAATATCAAACTAAACTGGGGTCTTCATTTAGCAGAGAATAGAAGGAAGGCAACAATGGCCTTCTGGCTGGTAAGGCATGCTTTGCGCATCATCTGGGGTTTCATCATACCCAAAGATCATTTACAATAACAACCTTATTTAACATGCACCTCTCCTTATGAGAGGTGCATTTTGCATGACGGGCAAAATAAATCATAAAAAAAATGGTTCCCTTAACGAGCGACTCAGAAAAAAGTCCTCTCTTCAAGTCACCCACATATGTATGTGTGCTGGAACTTTCCTCGCCAGTACAAAAATTCAACAGAGAAAAACCTGTCTGTCTAGCAATTGTGCTAGTATTTTAGTGCCATTTGTGATTACATGGTGTTATACATTAATTTATGTATGTATATGAGAAAAATTGTTTCCCTAAATGAATGTTTTGCATTACGAGGGAGATTCTGGAACGAATAATGCTCGTTATACAAAGTTCCACGGCATAGGATACAGCAATCATAAGGCCTAGAATCCAATTTGGGCAGAAACGTAATCTGGCTGCAATAACAAAGTATTCTGTGGTGGACAGCACTAAATAGGAGCATTTGGCAACATATCTACTAAGGCTCTAGAAGTACTTCTTTCACTTTACCACTTCACCTATGGCTTAAAGATAGCTTATAGCTTATTTAAGTGACAAGAGCCAGGAGAACCTGCAGGTAACTTAGCAATAGCCAAAATTGAGGAAAAAGAGCTACCAATCTTATCATACTGCATCCCACTGCTTAAGATTCTAAAGTCAGCTACTTTTACCCAAGATTCGGGATTGAGCACAATGCCTAGTAGAAACACAAAAGAACAGCCCAGCCTCTTTTACAAGAATTGATCAACGAAAGAATTGAGTGTATTAATGGGTGTGATAGTCTTCATAGATAACCTAGACATTAATTTGAGTATCTAAGGAGCACAAGGCATCCTCCATTGAATGGTCGTAACATTTGGATTTCGGTAAAAAAACGAGCAAGATCGTTATGGAGGAACAATGGCTTTCCATTGGTTATCTTAAGGTAGGAAAAAAAGAACCAATAGCCCCATTTGCTGGACTTGTTTACCCTATCATTAGCAATAATAGTACTGCTGATTGTGACGTATTGTGAATTTAGTCCTGTTACAACACTATTGGAAGTTATTTTATGGAAATCTACAGACTTCATTTTGATTGACATTAGAGGAAACTTAAAACGATAAAAAAACTTCAATGTCTTCACTTCCATAAGATACTTAATACCACTTATAACAATAACAGTAAAAATATCTAAGCTGGGTTTTCAATTTGTCAGGAATCAAGAGTTGAGAAATATGAATAATGGAAAAGAAAGCAGCCAATTGAATTTAATAGAATGATGGAATGATATGAAGATACAGGTTTAAACTGAGTAGAATTGGCAAGGTAAAGTTAGCAACATATCTCTAACAATAATCCCAAACCCATTTCACTAATTTAAATTATTGCACATCCACGCAGTCACAATAGCCCCACTTCAATAATTTTATCACAGGAACTGTAGGAAAACATAAGCAAAGATCTTAAACATAAAGTTACTTAATAAACGTTAATTAGTTTTCATTCCTAGATTTGTACTTACCCTGCCAAATATAGCAAATCCCTTAAATTCAAAATTTATATCTTTTCCTTGACTACATGAATCTGTGACTCCATCAACTGAAAGATAAACTTCTGATGGATCAAAGCTCCAGCCGTCTGGAGGCACCACCTAGACAAACAATGATTAGCTGAATATAAACACTGCTAGGTTGTGGCTGTAACTATATATTGATACAATGAATGTAAATTACTAACTTTTAATATATATTCGCCCTTATCATATAATGGTAAAAAGTAATAACCGTTGTTAGGTGCACATTCTGTGTGATCCTTAAGACTACCTTGTTTAGTAAATCTGAAAATAAAATAAAACATAGTTTTAAACTGTCATGTACATGAAGATATAGTTATTACATACTGTAGAATAATTTAACTAATTAACGGCATCATAAATAAAATAAATTTGACAATATTCCAATGTTCCGCTCATGCATCCATAATTTTTTTATGTATACAAGGAAAGATTAAACACACTATATTAAATTATAATGAATGTAAAAACCAAGGAAATAACTTCACTAATTTATGAAACTACTACAAATGAATGAGAGTATACATTAAAATATTCCCAAGTCCTCTTCTATAAGTAACTATAATTAACGTGATGAGAAATAACTTATCTAAATTTATTAATTAAAAAACAATCTAAGAACATGTTGAAACTTACAATTTAACTTCTACATCTGAGAAACTGATCGGTATAGCACTTTTAATAAAGCCATTACAACCTAATACATCATCAGCCTTTATTATATAAATTATTTGTAGAAAAACTAGAAAAAATAAATAGTGCTGCATTATATTGAAAACAAAATCTACAACAGGTTATTGGTTATCATTCTAAAATTTGTTAACACCCGAGAAGGTTATCTTTCACACCTGATATCCTCTTATGACATAATAGCAGGTATTAGAAAAATAAGATTTATTATTTAGTCTTCAAAACATTTAATTATTTTAAATATTATTATTATTTTTGCTTTTAAACAATATTAATATTTTATAATTTCTAACTTATTTTATAATTTAACGTTATTACTCAAATTGAGTTGCTGTAAGCCGTTATTTTTAAGTAGTCGTTTCTAATGTTCCTGCTACGAAAACCTAGTATGTTCCAACTATATTATTGGAATTATTCGTTCGAAAATTGAATTAATTTATTGGCAATATAACTGCAAATAGCTAATTTTTTACAATTTGGTATAATTAACTGTAGTACAGCACAATCTGTCAAAGGATTCACTTTTATTTGTTGTTGGGCTCTAGAACTGGTTGGTGACCCGGTGAATAGCACATTCTTTCTGTCAGAGTTGGGCATATTTGTATTCGTAAATACGAATATGAATAAATCGATGAGAATGAAAATAGTACATGTCCAGTATTGGGAATTTTGGAAAAAACATTTTTTATGGATTTACATATAAAGAACTAGTCACAAGAACAGTTAAGCAGTTGAGCACAACACAGTTTTATTCTATTTAGAGGTAGGCTAAAAGGAAAATGAGTTAAAAATATTTTCGACTTTTCTTTCACTTTTTCTCTTGTATCTCATGAACAGGAATGAAATTTGACGGTTCAAACGATTTTCCGAGTATTAGAGGAAGACTAAAAGAAAAATTTTCGAATTTCCAATCATTTTTCTCTTTTTAACTCGGTAACGGGAATGGATTTTCACGGTTCAAACAATTTTCAAACTATTTAGAGGTAGACAGAAAGGAAAACGAGTTAAAAAAAAATCCGATTTTTTATTAGCTTTTCCTCTTATATTTCGTAAACGGTAAATCGATTTACATGGTTCCGATGATTTTCCGAATATATACAGGTTTGCCAAAAGGAAAACGAGTGTGAAAATGTTTCGACTTTTCATTCGCTTTTCTCCTATATGTAGTGAGAGAATGAATGGATTTTCACAGTTCAAACGATTTTCCGACTGTTTAGACGTAAATCAAAAGAAAAACGAGTGTAAAATATTTTTCGATATGGCTAAATCGTGACGAGCTGTAGATTTTAATGATAATATTTGTAATGATTCTTCTATAACATTGCCTTAATCAACTACATAGCGAGACGCGACTTCTTTATTTTCTGCTTCGGTTTATTTGGATTCAGGACCATAGCGCATGGTATTAACAAAATCAGTCGGCTTACGAGTTCTTGATAAAGGTAATATCTTGGTTAATTTTTTCTTTTTCATCTTTTGCTTTACGTTTTGGATTTCCAGAAGAATAATGTCGACTCATATCTCTAGCTCTGTTGCTCATATCTCTAGCTCGACTATCTCGGTTTGGGTAGAAGAATTCAGTAAAAGATGTGCAGCCACGCACCGGACTGCACTATAGAATACCCAATAAGAATAATAAATAAAGCTTAATTTTATTGGCAGCAGTGGCATACTTACTTCCCATGCGTAACTCCCTACTGCTGCCGAAACCCTGGATGCCAGAAATGGCCAGGTATGATAAAAAAAAGTCTGGGTGGAAAGAAAATGAATCTAAAAAAAAAATGTGACCCTCCTACTTTCTGCAAATATTCCATATGAATGCGGTCGTTTGAACAGCATTTTATGATATGACGATTCACTCAAAATGATACACTACAATAATAATTGCAGGTTTATTGATATGTATTACTCCTATATCCATAAAGCATTGAACTCTTGGTCACAGACCATCAGAAGAAAGGATAAAAGCAGACAACATTGTATATACATATTTATATATTTTAAGTTATCTAAATGAATGTTATAATTGAAACAAAAATAATTAAAAATGTACAATATGTCCGAGGCGACCGATTTGCAAAGATATTTTGTTTTATGAAATGTTTTTAGAATAACATTTATTTGGGGCCCGTAACATTTGCTACATCGGCTATATGTCTATTGCGGCCCTGATACTTGTGAATTAATGCGAGCGAATATTAAATCTATTTCGTATGGTTGGACATGCATAATTTTCTTTCTTAATTAATTAAGTACATTTTCCTAATGAAGATGCAATTTAAAATTAGACTAAACTATAAAATTATTACTGGCATAGTTTAGGCAAAATTTTTATTAAGTATAACACACAAAATTAAATTATTTGCCGATATTATTATTAATCTGAAAGATCAAGAAACAAGAAAGGTAGTTTTACGAGAAACTAAAGTGTAAGGTGAAGAGAGGAAGCGTTTAATAGGGATAAGTTCTAAGACGTATTCTTAGTAAAGTGACCAGATGTATAACAACGGAATGTAGAAGTGGAAACAAATATTTTATTTTTTTTATTATCAGTTATATATTGTAAACCAAAATGGAACTAGTAATATCACTTCTTTCTCTGGTCTCAATCGTAAAATCTCATAGACAACGAGTGTTTCAATTTTTCTTTTTTTTTTTTTTTAAAGAATTCTCTATTTGAAGATATTGGAAGCATGAACAGACTCATAATCACAGTTTCTTTCACATTGCTATTTGAAATACAACGAGGGTTGTAGCCATAACATTAAATAAGAACATGGAAAAGGTTATGTTTACACCGCATAGAAAATACGTATTTTAAAATGTTAAAACAAATCCTAAAAAAAGTAGGATTTGCAGTGCCATCTAATTTCAAATCTATAAATGTAAAAATGTAAATAATTTATAAACATCAAATTTAATCCAATTGGATTTATGGAATTTGTTGTACAATGGGAGACTATGTGGGATAGTCCCTCATAATGTGGAAGTTTGGTCACTTTAATTGCTAGTTAAGTAATCGACTTAAAAAATATTTGTATTACAATAGATTTTATAAGTATCAGTTTAATATGATCAATGCCAAAAGCGTGTGCTAGAAGCCCCATAACTCTTCCTGTTAATATAACAGGATTATTTCAGTAATCGGTTACCAGGCAGAACCGCTAACCTCTGGTATCAGGTTATTTAAATGGCCACGTTATTTTTGGCGCATCCTCTATATATAGTGTTCATAAGTTGATAAGATAATATCAGCTGTATTCAATCTGTCACTTTATTTTTATTTCCTAATACAATTATTGGGCTGGTAGATTATTATGGTTAAGTTATTCCAGGTTGTGTTGTTAGTTACATAAGATTAAAGACGATGCACTTTTCTATTCCTGATACTCAAGAGTGTACTGAAGATAATGGAACAGCATATACTGTAAGTTATCCTCATGTATAAAAAACAATTATGTTTCATTTAGTAGACTTTTAACATTTAAATTTTTTATTTAATGTTTGTGTTGAAGGGCTATAATATACATATCAATGGTGAATATCATTGTACAGTGCGATATAAACAACTCCATAATTTACATGAACAATTGAAGAAATATCATAATTCTGACGATTTTCCAGTCTTTCCTCCAAAGAAATTTTGGCCCCTTACAGTGGGCCAAATTGAAGAGCGCAGATATCTGTTGGAAAAGTATATTCAATCAGGTAATGTTTTTATCATGTATTTCTGTCATTTAATAGCCAATGACAATGTATCTTTTAATACCTTGTAATTTTTTGTAATACATAATGTCAAATTGGAAATAAGTAATTTTTATTGTAAATTTTAGTGGGACAGAATCCTCTGATATTGAATGCTGAATTATTCAATGCTTTTCTTCTTACTGCTCAGCAAGAATCTACTGGGGCACCTACTCATGAAGTTGTTTTAAATGTTTTTCTTATGAATGGTTACAAAGTTGAAGTCAACGCTAGTTCAAATGAACGGACTTACTCAGTCCTAGAAGTACATACATTAAAATCACTTCAAGCTCTATATTAGTGATAAGATTATTTTTTGTTTATTAATATAATGTTTTTTATTTTATTTTTTAGAAAGTATGCAATCAAATAAATTTGCCTAATATGTATGTATATTATTTTTCATTATTCTTAATTCAGAGGGAAGAAAATGGTGATTTAGTAGGTAAGTTGGTTGTCAATTTTTTTTTTTGTGTAGTGTTTTATGATTTTTTTAATTTTTCTGTTTATAATTTACAGTAATTCGAAAACTTCAAGACTTTGAATCCCCATACATATCACAAAAAAATATAAAAGGCAATCATAAAATTATGTTGAGAAAAAGGTGAGGTTTCTTTAATTTATATAATTTAATTAGTGTACTATTTTTCTTTGTATGGTTTCACAATTTAATTAAATTACAGAAATAATAGTGTTGAAGCATGTGTTAGGATTCTGTAAAACTTTGCTCTATTAGATTATTATTCTATTTTTGTTCAATTATTTTCAGTTACTGGGATATAGATTATGATTTGGAATTAATGCTAGATTCTGCAGCACTCAATGTAATGTATGTACAAACTGTTTCTGACATTGAAAGAGGCTGGATTCTATGTAACAGAGGAGTAAGAGAACAATTGGCAACACTGCAAGCCAGGGGAGCAAAGAAAGAGGTTCTTATTTATATTGTTATTCATGCAGTTGTAATCATTATAATAAATAGTATTATAGTAAACCTTTTAATTTAAAGTATTTAATGTGAATTTATGAACTACAATGTTACTTTAAATTGTTAGTTTAATGCCATTTAATTTTTTTGATATATCTATGTATAATATTCTAAATTTCATTTAATAAATTAAAACTCTCTATTATCTACTTCCTTCTAAAGCCTTGCACACATCTAGCGACAAATGTATGGAGCACGTGCATGGCTACATGTTGCAGCTTGGACTGTAAAGAATATGTCATAGGTTTCCTGATAGAAATGGGATACAAAATACATGTCGTGGAACAGGGTGGGAAGAGGCAGCTGTACTTTAAATAATGTTGGCATCCTAGGGTTAATTTTATCATTTTATAATAAAATGATAACAATAATAATTTTAGCATTATATGTAATGTTTAATAATATTGCATTCTAGGATTAATTATATTGTTTTATAATAAAATGGTAACAATAATTATATGGTATTCTATATAATGTTTAATAATATGGCATTCTAGGTTTCATTTCATCTTTTAATTTTAATTTTTCTAGAAGATTAATGGTATGGATTATACCTAGCCAAAATAGATTTCTTCTACAGTACCGTGTATATTTACTTCTTTTTTTTAGCTAATATCATCACTAAATTATTAACATGCATATTAATACAACATAGAACAAGTCGTTGTGACATGGTGCATCACTGTGTTGCATACTGATTCATTAGGTGTGGACACGAAACATTTGTAACAGTAGGGGACTCGTGTCTTTCGACAGTGTTGCATACATTGTCGCTAGGTGAAATTTGTTTAACCCATTTCTGCCCAATAATTGAAAATAATTTAATATTTTTGTTTTTCTATTTGTTTCATTAAAAATGCTCCAGGTCCCTTGAAAAAAATGTTGCATTTTCGCAATATTGGGCAGAAGAGGTCATATAAACAAAAAAATATTCTTTTAAGGTGTATATTCAAAATCATTCATTCATTGGATTATAAGTGGACATTTTTTGAAACAAGATATATGTAAAGGAACCTTACACTTTTCACACTCCTGCTCTGAAATGAACATTTAAAAAAAAAATGCAGATTACCCAAAAATGATGATTTTTTTTTCATCAATAATATTTGGGAAATTAAAATAAAACAAAGAAACTGTAAACAAATTTTTTTGCTCGTGCTTAGGAAAAAAATATTGAAGTTGATATTGCATTTTCGCAACTTTTGGCAGAAATGGGTTAATATATGTTTGTAATAATATTATCCATTAATAGGGATTTAATTGATAAATGTATGGTTGTTAATAAAATATGAGATTTATTAATTATTCAACTTTCTTTATATTTTTTTCTTTTCTTCGTCTTTTTTTTTTTTTTTTTTTTAATTTTTGGAAAAAACGTTATCAAAAGCATTTTTCCATTTTCAATTTATGAAGCTTTATTAATTAAGTGATGCTTATCTAAAAAAATAAGAATAGTAAAAAAAAACTATTTTGATATGGTTAATATGTTTCTTTTCATAGTTAAATAATATTAATTTTCCTTATTTTTTAATTTTTATTTTAATCTTCGGTTTGTTCTAGTATCTGGAGTTAGCAAGGACTCTTAAATATTATGGCTACATTCAGTTCAAACCCTGTGTATGTGATTACCCAGTTCCGGGTTCAAAAGTCATTATTAGTGCTGGTGATAAGGAGCTTAATCTTAGAGTAGAAATTCCTGGTGGTGAAATTAAGGAGGGTTCTTTTAAAGTAACCAGGATGCGATGCTGGAGGATAACAACCCATAATGTGATTTTCCTTTCTATGCATCATTTTAATTAAATATTTATTGATTCACACATTTTTCTCTCAGCAAAGTAATTGTATGAAGAGGTAGTTTTTTTTTTTATTAAGAAAGTAATGGATACCAAGCATTTTAAGTTCTGCTCTAAAAAATGTTATTTTATTCATACAATAATATAATTTGTATGTTGTTTTATACAAATATACTTTTATAAAGAATATTCAATTATTTAAATATATATATATATATATATATATATATATATATATTTTTTTTTTTTTTTTTTTTATTTATATAATGCAGATATAATTTAACAGCTTTAAATCTCAAATGAATCAGTTCAACTTTTAATTTAAATCCTTGGATGCTTTTAAAATTTCAAACAACTTTTCACACTGGTCAACCGACAAAGTGAAGGTTTACTTTATTTGATGCCGTTGAAAAGCTTTGGACAGCACACAATTGACCTTTTAGGCCAATGATATCTAAATGGACCGAATTAAATTAAGTTGGGAATTTATCTAAATCTTTCACTTTGATTAAGACAATTCTGTTATTATTTAAATGATACATGCCATTTCTATGGCTAAAATCATATTTCCTTTATATTTATTTAGAAACATATTTTTTATTTAATTATTTCCTTCAGTTTTTAGAATTAGTCTATGAATTATTTATTTTTCAGTCAGGTAATCTGCATACAGTAGTAGCACATGACCTAATTAAAAATAATTTAGATTTTTCAAAATTTTTACGTAATATCACTATTTTATTAAGTACTCTACAAAAATAAAAGTATCAATGAAATATTTATTGCCTTTATTATTTTTTTCAGGATATTATTGATAATGGTGAAGAGACAGTCCTTCGTAAGGATCCTGAGATGGATCTTTCATTTGAGTATCTGATGGCAAAAGAAAAATTGCAGTGGGTAACTGTAACTAGCGAACAAGCTATTTTGATGTCTGTGTGCCTCCAATCGATCGTGGATGAATTGATGCTGAAGAAAACAGGAGCAAGAATGAAGGAAGTAAGAAGGAGTTTTCTAATATTTCAAATAAATTATAATTTAATCATATTCATATCTCACCCAAGCATTATTGTGCCATAAGCAGATTTTTTATCTATGCAATAATTAATATTTTTATCTAAATAACAATGTATAAAATTGATTTCTGAAAATCATAAAATATCCTATCCTATCACTTATATTTTTTACTCATATTAATTACTGGATTCACATGTTTTGATGTATTATGTTATATTATATTTTATACTTTATTTCACATCATTCAATTTGAATTTGGAGCTAATTAATAAAATAATGAAAAACAACTTATTTTGAAAAATTAAAATTTCTTTATATTATTTTTAACTGGCATTAATTCCAGAATTGTAATTTGTGATAATTAACTGTCAACAATGCAATAACAATCAAAGATATAGTTTTTTATTTATATTCTTTTCATAGTAGCTCTATAGAAGGAATTTTGGTTTTGTTCTATTATATGCCCCTTTCCGTTTAGCATATCTATTTGTATTAAATGATATGCCTATAGAAATTAAATGCATGATGTAGTTTAATTTGGATATAAATTAAAAAGTTGATGGTCAAGGAGTCAAAATGAAGCCCCTAATTGTAGTATAAGAATTATTAATTTCTGGCTGTTTCAACTTACATTATTAGGCCTTTCTAACTCTAAAGAGCTGTGGTAAAATGCTGGTGGTTCAGCTTTGATGATGACCAAATCACCTCATGGTATAACTGTTGGTCAAAAGACAATATGTTTTTACCAAGATTTAATGCCAAAGAACCTTCATGGGTTGTATTGATACTATTTTTTATTATAATTGTTTTGTTATTTCATGGTAAGTGGATAAATAATCAATAAACAAAATTATGATTTAGCTTGCAGATTCGTGTTGTTTATAAAATAAAAGTTACCATTCTACATAAATGTATGTTTCTGTTTATAGCCACAAGACTATAGAGGAGGTTCATTTTGCTACATGAAACGAGATGGCAGTAGTCTTATTATTACCGTCAGTCAATCAAGTTCGACTGATACTCTTTCAAGCACTTCGGTAATTTATTTTTTTATATTATTAATTTTCTTATAAAAGAGAATAAGGATTGCTTGTTCTAAATATTATCAATCCTTGTTAAATTTTTAAGTAGTCATAAAATCTTAATTTATAAAATATCTATCTTTGTTCTTATTTGACTATAGATAACCATACTATAGACTGAAATCTCAAAATAGTTCTTATTTTTTACTATATTTTTAAAATATTTTCTGTAGACTGTATATCTTTGAGTTAGCCCATCCCCAGAATGCAACTTGTTAATTTAATCAGATCATAAGGATTTTTCCTTATATATATATATATATATATATATATATATATATATATATATATATATACTATTGTAAGTAGTCCATTCTTTGGTCTAATGGTGCTCTTATTGAATCGTCCTTGGCATTTGAAATGTGTGCTCAATGCTGAAATGAGGAATATGATGTTTTTTACCTATTTTATTTTTTTAAAGTTAAACCATACTTCATTATCAGAATTTGATGTAGAATAATCTTCTGTTTGCCAAAGTGATGGCATAATGACCTATGCTTGTAGTATCTATTGCTCTGTAGATAGTATGGTGATTGATGCTCTGTCTAGATGCCTGTCCGGTGATCATTTATCATTCTATTTAGGAATTCTGCAATTCCTCTATCTTATTCTCATTTCTTTCAAATTTTCCACTACTACTGATTCCTTTATCTTCTATGAAGTTTCTTACAGAAGAAGAAAACATTGCAGAACACAATTGTAAGTAGAACTATCTTTTTATAGCATTTTATTACTAGTGCATGTTTTATATTTCTAACTTCCATTCTCTCTCATTATTAGTCCTCTGATTCTTTTAATTTGAATCCAGCCACGCAGTGGGTTTACTATTTTTATGCCACAGGTATGAACAAAAAATATGCAGGTATAATGAAAATGATTAAATTCATAATTTTAAAATGTTTAAAGAAAAAGAATACTTATTAAACCTTTTCAGCAGAATTTATTGGCATTTTGAAAACTGAAATAAATAATTTTAAAAAAGAAAGTAGATAAAAAAAAAACATTAAATAAAAATAATGGATGATTTGCACCAGAAAATTGCAACACAACTATTATGGTTAAGAAAGTATGTATACAACATGGAGCAATGTAATTTAAACTTATATACCGTTTATATATAGCATATATAATATAATACCAGCATTTAAATTTAAAAAGGAATTATGGTGACATGGCGGATTCTCTCTTCTTCCATGGAACGTCTCATATTAATATGATATAATACCTAATAAATACTTCACTTACTTTCTAACTTATTAAAAAAATACATTCTGTATTAATTATTGTTATCATCAGCAAGACTAAATTATCATTGAAGTAGAGTCAAATGGATGATTAGCAAATAACAAGATTTTAATTATAAGTTTAAATTACATTGGCCCATATTGCGTGCAACTTTCTTAACCATATGTTGATGCCAATCATCTATTATTTTTAATTAATTTTTTTTCATCAACTTTCATTTTTAAATTATTTATTTTGATTTTCAAAGTGCCAATAAATTCTGCTAAAAAGGTTTGATAAGTATACTTTTTCTTTAAACATTTTAAAATTATGATTTTAATCATTTTCATTATACCTGTATATTTTTTTGTTTATATCTATAGTAAACCCATTGGGTGATTTGATTGAATTGAAATTAAAAGAATCAGAGTATTAATAATGGGAGAAAATGAAAGTTTGAAATATAAAGCATGCACTAGTAAGAAAATGTTACAAAATGATAGTTCTACTTACAGTTGTGTTCTGCTATGTTTTCTTCTTCTATAATAAACTTCATAGAAGGTAAAGGAAGCAGGAGTAATGGATAATGTGAAAGAAATGAGAATAAGATTGAGGAATTGCAGAATTCCTAAGTAAAAGAAGATACTGTACAGAAATGAGACATTTGAGATAGTAACATTGACAGATGAAAAAGTGATTGGCACTGATACAAGGATATAAAAGAGATGTACTCTCATGGTGAGTTGAGACAAGAGTGCTTACAGCAGATCGAGGACAAACTTACGTGGTTAGGAAGGCAGGTGGTGATGCAGACAAATGCCTATTGAATTTAGGATAAATTTCTTGGCTGACCATCACTTCGATATATTAACAATTTACGTACATTTTAACCCATTAGTTTCTTAGCATTAGCAATAACTTACAATTTCAATATTTCAGTTTGAATCCATAAATTTTCATCTATAAAGTTCAGTACTTTTGCAAAATACTAGATTATAGAAAAGTTTATTGATGATTTTTTTAAAAATTATTATCAAAAGATTATCATTGCTAGCTTGTGTGCCCTTTTCCCACCTACAGCTTTAATTTTTATTATTTTATTTCAACGTGTACCCAACTCCATCAATCTTCTATTGCTCTTGTTACCAATGGAACATTAATAATAAAGTTTTTAATCTATGATTTCTTTTGTAGGCCTGATTTATTGAGATAATGATTTCATTTAGTTAATTGATCATATTTAATGTTGCAGAACGGAACGAGTAGATCTCCTGTCAGAAGTGAGCCAACTATCTCAATGAGAAGGCTGTCCGAAAAACTCAGCAGCCTTACCGGAAAATCCAGCAAGAGCCAACCGTTGGTTGAAAATGACGCATTTGAAGGAATTGGAGACGATGATTTATAGTACAATTTTTTTTTACATTATTTGAAATATTTTCTCAAAGATATATTTTTATTGGTGCTAATATGTGAATTGTGAACTGGCAGCAATCAGCATATAAAAGTGTATATATATATATATATATATATATATATATATATATATATATATATATATATATTATAATCATTACTACTATTATTGAAATCAAGATTATAACAATCAATTTTATGTATTTTTAACAATTTTCAAAAATTGTTTTTTAAAAATTAAATTTTGTAATACGTACCTACCTATATATTTTGAAACTAACTGCCTGATATGTTGATGTATTCATCGATGAAAAAGTTATCTAGTTGAAATTATTGTGTTTCGACTAATAAATTTAAGATAACTGTTTAAACATTAGAAGAAAAAAACGTCATTGTACCTGTTTGATGTTAATGTGGTAACATATATTATTGTGATTTATATTTATAGATATAAATTGTCCGTCTAGATCTTACCCTGTATAATACTCTCAAAGGTTACAATGCTTCAATGGGTGCAACTGTGAAATAGGTTGTTATATGGTTGTCTAAAACCGAAATTCGTGATCGTTCCTAATATGTTTTGTATATTGTTGTAGTTCCTATTACTGTGGGCTGTTAAAAATTAATTGTTTGAATTTATTTTTTATTTTTATGAATCTTCATCTGGAAAAGATGCTTTTGTCAGAACAGGCATCCATAATTGTCATCTACCTGTGATGTGGTTTTCTAGATTTCCATTCTTTGAAATTTCTTTATTATATCATAAACTTAAGCAGGGGTCTCCAAACTTTTTAGTCTGAGGGCCATGCTAACTCCTCCACAGAGTCTCTAGAGCCAAGACCTAGCTAGCTCATCATATCATTAATTACAGCTAAAATGTTTCATTTTGTATATCAATTATTTTGTCAATTATTATCAATGTTTTTTAATTGGCTCTTAAATAAACGTAAACATTCGATTAATGTTTTGTGTGGTTTGCTTACATAGTATATTTTCCAATGGAATTAAAATTAACTACAGCAGGCCATATGGCTGATGCTCGTGGGCTGTAATTTGAAGACCCTTGGACTAAAATCAAACCAAAATAATTGTGTGAAATTATGCCAAAAGTGAGACTAAAGTTCTGAGTACTTTTTATGTGCTGGTATAAAAAATATTCATTTTGCAACCTCTTAGATATAAATTAGTTCGTAAAAATTGTTTTGTTCAGAATTCTTTAAAGTTAATTAATTAAGTTTATTAGCTCTTATTTAACATTTATTTTTGGAAGACCTATTCATTTGTATTGGTAATTTCTATTATATCTGTATCTTAAGTTGTTCATACCTGTACAGTGGATATTGTAGCTGCCTTGAATTGTGAAGAAGATTCTTGGTACTCCTACGAATTTTTTCCAAAAAGCTTTAAATCCGGAATGTTGTAAGCTTAACATAGCTAAGTAGTCTTGAAATACAGAAGGAGCAATCTGGTCTAAGGAATAGAATATTAAGTTGCTTGGGTCGACTACCTCACACCTTTATATAAATGTTTATTGAAGCATCATAGCAGTAATCATTTGATAGACTTAGTCTATTCCAGAGATATTCAATCATGTTTTATAGAGCCACTGGATCTTTATGACATGTTCATAAGTTGCCTTTACGACCTGCTTCCACCTCCCTTTATCCATGGCTACCAATCAACAAAACAATGAGATTTCACAAGTTCTTTCCAACGGAATCATGGTCATTCTCTTATCTTTTCATCTCTGCTTTGAACACTTGTTTTTTAAGGAACTCGGACCATTTGTCCTACCCTCCTCCGTCTGAGAGCCTTTTCTCTTTTCCTTGATGATTGTAGAATTGACAAGAGCCTTAATTCTTCTTTTTTCAACCATGCCCTTGTCCTGCCCTTCATCTCTTACAGTGCCCTAAATCATTCTCAATACTATACTTTTAAATGTCTTCATTCTGGATCCTAGGTACGAATGAAGTAGGTATAGAGTGAAAAAATAATACTTTATCAATTTAACACAGATGTACATAATTCTTTGTAAATAATTGTTTCTTGAGATGCACTCAATCAATCCCTCCTTGTCTTACTCATGCCAATACTTTTTATTTAATAAATCCAAAAATACATCTGTTTCAATTTTTAAATATGGCAATGGTGCTTTTTTATTTCATTCTGTGGGAGGCCTTAATGTATATTGATGATAAGGATGGTTTTATGCTTGGACAACAGGGTATTATCAAAGAGGAACCTTGTTAAAAATTGATAATTATTTCTTTTAACATCAAATATTTGCTAGATAATTTCTTAAATAAAAAACTAATAGTTTAATGACAGTTGTTGAAGTGATGAGCTTCTATTTGTAACATATTCGTTCACAATGCATCCATTGTTGTCAATACCTTTATTCCTTAAATTTTAAGAAAAGGACTTTAGAAACTATGTGCCAATCTCTCTTTATATGTTTATTTTTAATATAAATATTCCTTTTGTATTATTGTTTTTGAAATGAATAATCGAATGTCATTTTTTTACACTGTTTGTATTAATTGATATATTTACATTATTGTTAAAAAGCGGAGTACAATATCTATAGTGTTTGATGTGATAATCAGTTGTGAAAATGATATCTATATGTATTATTTTTATTTTGAATAACAATATAAATCTGTTTATGATTGATATATTCTAAATGTTATTGTTCTTATTATTTATTTTTGTTCTAATAATATAATTTCTGTTTGATTCCAATGCTCTCTATAAATGTTAAAACTCAGGTTTATTTGGACTGAATTTAATGAATACATATAACTGCAAAACTTTCTAGGCAATAATTATTCTTCCATATGACATTCCATTTTTACAACTTGGAATTTCTACTAAGTGTTGTCCATTTTATAAATTGTTTAAATCTAGTTTTTAATACAAATATTATATTGATACAATTTTTTTTTTTTATACATTGTGCCTTTTTAATTTCCTATTTGTCCGTAAGCTACCTTGTATCTTTCCAGGCCAAGTCAAGCCAGACTGCATCTTTCATTATCAGATTTCGGTACAAGAACCAATTGTGAAATATCAATCCTATAATACTACATTTTTACAGAATTTCTATATATATATATATATATATATATATATATATATATATATATATATATATATATATATATATATTTTAATACTTTTGAATTTGTTTTATTTTCTTGTTAACCTACAGAGTTGTAATCTTAAAAATATTCATATTTGAATATTTCAAAGTTTTTGAAGATTCTTTAAGATTTTGAAAATAGAGTTGCACAGCTTTCCTAATTCACAGTGTCTGTCAGTCGGGAAAACAATAAAAATCAGAAAAACTGAGCTCCTAGGAAAGTTTTTTTAAATAGTAAATACCAGCTATTAATATTACTATCAAGTAGAAAAAATAAACCATTAATTATCATGTGTAAAATTTAAGCAATAATAAAATAACCCTAAATCAAAACATTTTAAACTTACGTGAGTTCACAATTTTACAGGATTTTTTTTTTTTTTTTAGAATATTATCCTTATATTTGTTGTTTGCAATTCTTAAACACCCTGAATATATTTTTTATATATTTACATTTTTTCATAAGAGGCCCATATTAACCACTTTTCCCTTTAACGGATCTTCTAGATTTTAGGTCAGCTCTCAGGGCAAGAAAAAAAAGTAAAACAAAATTTGTTGTGTGGACAAAAAGAGTGTAGTTATTATTACGAAAAATGAAAGAGGGTTGAAATGAAGGAAGGCGCAAAATAATAAAATAGTATAGATGGATGGATAGCAGTAGAGTGATTGGGAAACAACTGCCGACTTTCTTTTCTAAGCATTTATAAATGGATTAAATTTTTTTTTTCCCCTCCAGGTCCAATTTCTTTTCTGATTTTGTTTTGTTTCTTTGCTAAGCATTTGCTCCTAAATTAAAAATTATTTATAAAACTGCATAAAAACTGGCCTCTGATTATTACATATCTTGGAGCTATTTTTGGATCAGCCAAATAAACACTACAGCCTTATAATAAAATAAACGATGAATATGTAATGTAATAATATCAGAAATGGAAGAGAAAGAAAAATCAAATACATTTTACTTAACTTTTATTACTTATTATACAGTTAATGTAGAAATATTGATTTTTTATTTTTTTTATTTATCAGTTATTAACATGTAGATTTTTTTTTTTTTGATAAAATTTCTGAATACAAACCATAATTACCTATACACTCATTACAAATATACATTTTTCAAAATATCTTTTGTGTCCAAAGTGAACTACTTACTAATTATTTAATCATTTAAACAGAAACATTTTTTTTTTCAGCTTTACATAGATAAAGAGAGGCGTATTTAGCACTAATGCCTAATGGAAAAAAAATTAATCCATTATGTATTTTACAATAAATTTTACAGCTCACTTACATATTTTATTCAAAAGCATTATTAGAAGTACAATAATTATATAATAGATTTATAATATTGCATATACAAAAATTATCATTTATTACCATAAAAATATTTATTTTTAAACATTTATATCATTGTTAATCTGCCAGCTACAATATGTAGAAGTAATAGAAAACAGTAAAACTAACATTATTGTTTAAAGCTTTAATTTAATTTTGTAATTAAAACTTTTTCGCTTTAAAAAAATGTTGGTTACATCGATCTCATTCCTCCACTGTTAATATCACATACTTTTCCGAAATATATTTATATATATTTATCATTTGATAATATAAAACACCTATCTGGCTATTGTATATGAGCAGCTTACAATTTATTAGGTGTATATTTCTTTATAATAATACTTCCTCTTAATCCTTTTGTGTACAGGCACTATAAACGTTGGGCTATACGTGCATATCAGTCACATTTTACATTCGGCTCGGAAAAAAAGTTCAGGCGTGCAAAACGCTTCAATCCGTACTCATTTACTTCTCATGTTTTAAAATTAACATGAAGTAAAAGGAATTGAAATAGTAGAAAGTAGCTCTAAGTTAAGCTTGGTGATTATGATGGCAGTCAACTTATATTTATTGAATTGATGTGAATGAAAGCTTATTATCACTTCTTTTTTTTTCTTTTTTTTTTTAGATTTTTTAATATATATTTTAAATAACTAGGTGAATTCTTTGGTTTATTCATACTTTTTGACTAAACTTTAGATCATTAAAATTTCAACTTATCAATTTCTAATCTATAATATTCCACTTTTTTATGTAGTTAATCACTGTCCAAGTTTACTTCTTCTTTGCTTCACGTTGGCTTGGTCTGAAAAAAAAAAATAAGAAAAATTAATTTTATAAAAATAAAAATTCAGACATTTTACAAGATTTATTGGGATCATCTACTAAATGTTAAAGTCAGATTATCGCTCTTACATAGCTTTGTATCTTTGATAAAAGAGGACTAGAATTTTTGCATGCGGGTCTTGATTATCGTAAAACTAAATATATTGTCTGTAGCTTGAAACAAAAAAAATCTTCCTAGCATAAATTTGCCCATTATTCGTATTGATTTCAAGTTTTTAACATTAAATTTAGCTCTGACAAATTATTTAAGCTGTGCATTTATGGAGAGAGGGTATGACATGATTAATGTAAAAAAAGTGAGAAACACTTTTCTTGCCAAAATCTATGCCGCAGATTTATTTCTTCTAAAATTTTTAATCAATTATGATATTTTTTTTACTTCAAACAGTTCAAGGATTCCCCTTTGCTCCACAAAAATTAAAAAAATTAGAATATCTTGGTGGTAATCGAACTAACGACCATATCGACTCGTAGTTAGCTTTGTATCTTTGATAAAAGAAAACTAGGACAACTAAAAACAACAGTAATCAGAACATTAAAGCCAACATTGTTTTAATGCAATGTACTTATTCATAATATAATAACTAAAGGAAGGAATTTTATAGTAAATATTGGTTACATTACCCTTTTGGCTCCATTGAATACCCATCAGATCCATCAGAATGGTCTTCATCATGCTCTATAAAATAAAATTCAATCATTATTCAATAGTATTTAACACCACTAATTCTTTTATTAATTCTGTTTAAATGAAATAAAGAATTTTGCCAAGCCATTATTCATAGCAGTAATTATCATTTGAATACCTTTAGTACAATAAACGATGAATTAAGATTGCAGAAGTTGAAGATTTGACTGATGCAGTTATCGTACTAACAAAATTACACACTCTAATATGCTCAGTTCTAATCTATATTATTAATCTATATAACAAGCTAAATGTGAAGGCTATAACATTTACCATTTTATACTCTGTATATGCTGGATAGGTAAAATAAACATTTCATTTTTTACTACTGTTCGAATGCAGACTTTTTTCTCATACCTTATATTTATATAATCCAGCTCCTTTTTACATAAGAAAATTTCTCTTTTAACACAATATATAATATTTTCGCCAATAACTAATATTTTCTGTTAGCTTTGAGTCATTTATAAATGTAAAACAGGCAAATACTGATAATCCCAAGATACAATGACATAATTTATGGAAATGTTGGATAAAGTTCCAGTTATCTTATTGGAAATACTAAAAAAATAAAAACATGAGCAATTTGGTTCAGAGATACCATCCCCGTTTTTGTTTTGTATTTTTTTGATGATAATTAATGTTAAAGTAAAACTAATCAATCTAATGCTTCAGTAATTGGTAAAAAAAAAAAGTGTTAAATAAGAAAAATATTCTCGATTAAATTAACTGTTGACGTTTAATAATTAAATTTTTGATAAGATTAACGGCAAAAGTGCAAATAAAATTTTAAATAAAAATTTGGGTATGATATTTTGATTATGATATTTTCTACATTTCCATTGTCAATGAGTTAACAAAAAATCGAAATATATATGTGTAGATAGGTACTGCAGTTTTATTATGAGCTTAATGAAATTTTGGCTTTCAACCAAGAATAGTAAGGTCACTGGCCCATATAACTTCGAAAGATGATTTGAAGCATGGAGATGCAAAAGAGGATAAATCCAAATTTGTACATTTTTCAGGAAACCTAAAACTTTGAATGATTGAGGTATTTACCCAAACTTTAAACACAAAATTAAATTGGATTAAGTACGTTCTGAGGTCTTAAGCACATTCTGTAAATGTACCTACCATAAAGAGGATGTTAAACAGTGCGGAAAACTTTAATAATATAAAAAATGATAAAACATGTATTTATCTCCTTTTGGATCTCCATGCATCAAAGTAGAATTTGGGCAGTTTGTTGGCGATAAATAAAACAAAATAACATTAAATTGAATCCGGAAGAAGGAGGAGTTTGCTTTTTATTTGTGGTAGGCCCATGGAATAATTTTCAATCTTCTCATTCTTGCTAGAATAGGTTGGTAACCTGTAGAATAACCCATTCTTCCAACCCTTGGAAAGCATAAGGATGCTAAACCACAATAAACAACAATGAAACAATTATTTTATCAGTTGCTAGGTAAAAATAAGCTTCCTATATTAACACTTTTTTTTCCACCATTTACATACAGATAAATTACTCAATCACCCATCAATCATCACTTGCACGATCTGAAAAACCCTTCATAAATCTAGTTAAATTACCTAGGTATTTTAAATTATTAGGTAATTGAACTAGTTTAATGATGTTTGTAGTTAACAAAAAAATGTATTTATAAGAATTCTTTTCAACTCATTAACAATGGACAATGCAGTTAAAATTAAAAAAAAAAAATACAGAAATGCAAGAAAAGTTTAACCGTAATCAATTGGTCTTAATTATCTTAATCAATTAAATCAATTGATCTATCATAACTAAAACATAAGCTAAAAGATTGACACTGGTACTCTAACTTATAAAAATTTTTGCTGTACATTTAAAATGTACTTTTTAAAATTAACTTTTTGTTTTAACATTTAAAAAAAAAACACCTGTTCTGCTCCATATTTATTTTTATACCCAAATATGAATAATTTTTAAAGTTTCAACATTTAATGCTTTAGCAATTGCCAGAATTAATTCGGATTTATATATTTTTTTTTACTTACTATAAATTATTGTAAATTATAAGTCAGTTCTGACATGCGACATTCACTTTATTAAACAACCTTTAAGAGTAAACGATCAAGACTGATTAATAATAGTAACATTAAATGTTAGTTAATTGTATTGACATACATAACTGTATATTATGCTCTTTCCTCTCTAAGGAAGCAGGCTGACTCAATAACAATTCATAACGCATGCTCAAGATGTTCTTGATGAAATTTCAGAATTAATTTCACAAGCAGCAGCAAAGGCTTTTATTTATTGGATTCAAATTTTTATGTTTAATGTTTTAGATAAAAAAGGTCTTATTTCCAAGACTATTGTTAAAATTATTACCTAACATATACAGTTGAATTAAATTCTCATGGATGATTCCAGCTTGTTATGATATGAAATAATATTTGCACCATACACTACCATAATTTTCATTTTTATTCTGCCAAACATTCAGGAGAGTTGTGCTCATTTTTATATAATAAGGCTTCAAATTTTATATAAAGTATAACATTGAGAAATCTATCTCATTAAGGATAAATAATTTAAAAAAAATAAATAATGATGTAATTAACATTATTTACTAATGAACCATTGTTTAAAACTGTTAAAATAAAATAAAAATTTAAAAAATGTAAATAGAACACGTCCTTAATTTAAAGTAACTAACCTAAATGTGTGTGCAGATTAAATCGCCAATCGTGTTCTGTCGGGTCAAACTCTGGTTCCTCATCCACACTTATATCGTATTTAAGTGGAGGCCTCCCACCTAATTCCAGGACAAAGCCAAGCAAACTAAAGCTCACAGTCTACTTTCTATTCTCAGTTATCCTCTAGAATATTTTCATAAATTGTCTAAAAATTACTTAGAGGATAATTGAGATAAATGCAGATACTCAAGTGCATATTAGCATGAATAGTATGGTTAGCTTAGTACATGCTAACTTAGCTTCTATTGGTACATACTATAAGCAGTTAAATATCTAAAACTGATAATAATTACTTCCTTATTGTTAAGATGATAGTAAAATTATTTAAACTAAATAGTTTCTCATGTATAGTGTAATATAGACAATAAAATCAATGTAATAATTTATATATATATAATCAATCTTTAAAAGATTTCATTAGTCGAAAAGACATGTTTATACATAAATGTTTAGACATGGTTACACATAGGCGCACACAAATGAAAGGTAAAGCTTTATTCAGTAAATCTGTCTTAGCTTAAACCAGAAAGTGCTAATAATTGTGACATGTTATGAATTTTGTACATCAATCTCTTCATGCACTTGAACAGCTATAATCAATCATTCAATATGCTTATTTTTCAGTATTGTAATTTTCTTTCCATAAATCAAATATTGTTCCTATTTATTTATGAACATGCTTCAGGCAATAAAAGATAATAAAATAATAACCTCTTTGGTGGCTATCTGTAATTTGTTTCTCTTCCAGTTCACTTTTAATTTTCTCCCCTATAAAACATTAAATTGCGTATTTTAAATTAATAGAAAAACTCTGATAATATTAGTAAATTAGATTTAATTCAATATTTACGCATTGATAAATGTTAATTGTTATTGAAACAAATATTTATGATAGATCATTTTAATTACTTATACAAATGATGTAAGCAATAATTCTACCTTGTGATTGAGAGACAGTCCACTGTGATGAATATTGGGCATGACTTTCAGTAGAGTCAGGAGAGGAAGGGTCAGGGAACTGGGATTGAGTCAAGGATTTAAGGTATTTTTCAAGTTCCTCGCCTTTAAGCTCAGCTGTTTCTCCTCCCATCTCTTCTGGTCTTATTACAATTCGCTTTTGAACCACTCTTTTTATATGGACATTTCCTGAAGCGTCTACATCTCTAGTTTCTGAAATGTCTTCACCAGGATCGAACTTTTCAATGTATTCACGCAGTGCTTTTTCAGCTTCTTGGCCCTTAAATGATACTTTCGTTATTTGAGGAGGCATTTCTACAGTTCTGTGAATTATTTGAGAGAATTCATCATCACCTGGTTCAATTACTTCAGTTACATATGGTTTCCCTTCTTCAAACCAAATACCTGCTCTTGCCTCCATGCCTTCATCGTCCACCATAGTTGTCGAGTCACCAGATGTGAAACTTGATGACATAACAGAATCAGTTTCATATTGATATGTAGCATGGGTTGCAGTTGAACTGGTTGGTTCGAGTGAATCGGTACTGCCTAGCATATATTCAGCTCTGGGAGGAGGCATTCGATTAATACTACCTTCGTAGCTTTCCTCTTTTCCAGAACCACTCCAATCTACTTCTTTCCCACTAGAACTGCTGTAAGGCTGATGTTCTTCTTCATCCAATGAATTGGCCTGAGTTACTTTTTCTTCTAGCGAGTCAGTAGAAGTTATCATAGAACTTTTTTCTCCAATTTCTATGGAATCAGTCATAATTGCTTTCTTTTTTTGGGCAGCTTCAATTGAATCAGTGCTCACTGACATCACATCTTGGCTAAATTTGATCTCTAAAGAGTCAGTACTTGTCGTAAATGGATCTGCTAGACTAGCTTTTGATATCTGAGTTTTTAATTCCAATGAGTCTGTACTAGTTAAAAGTTCTTCTCCTATATCTTCCCACTGAGTAATATACGTCTTTCCACAATATGTTTTATTCTGAGTAACTGGTTGATCAAAGTCTAGGTCTGGCACTTTTGTCATTTCCTCCAGTGAATCTGCATGCCCTAAGGATTCTGATTTAAGTTTTTTATCCATTTCCTTACCTTTGGCATCCATAAATTGTTCAACATTAGTCTGTGCTTGGCGTATAATTTCATCAATTTCAAACATTCTTTTTTCATAGTCTTCTTCATCTGAATCTCTATTGACACCACTAACCGAAACTGTGACACAACTTTCTGATTCCGATGCTTGACTTTCATGGCCTTCTTCAATTTCAGATAACAATGACTCCTCTTCAGCTTTAGCTTTCTTTTCAATCCGTTCTGCAGCAATACAAGCACTTTCTAAGCCTTCAAATTCTTTTAAGGAACCTATTGAGACATCATCTCCACCACTCTTACTTCCATGTTTTTTGCTGTTACTTGAACTAGTTAAGGAATCTTGAGACCCAAGGGACTTATGCTTTGTAGATTCAAGGGCAATTAGGTTTTCTAATCTTTCGAACTCCTGTAAAGAGCTCATTGAGACATCATCATGCTCCCCGGATCTAGTGAAAAATCTCCTCCCAGCTAATACATCATAATCTGGTGTGCTACTCAGTGATTCTTTGACACTTCCAAAACTTCCAATAGAATGACTAACTTGACTCCCCATGCTTCCTATTTTACTACTGCTTTCTAAGTCATTTAAATCTTCTTCTTTAATGTCTTCTAGTGGGCCCCTTTCAAATTCCATGTCATACCCATATATAGGTGCAACTGGTTCAACCCCTCGAAACTGCATTTCCATCCATTTTTTTCCTGCCTCTACTTCTGGTTTAAAATCATCATCAGTTGCTGATGGTGGAGAACCTTCTTGTGAGGATTCTTCAGTTTTATCTTCCAGCCCTTTAGGTGGAGTTCCAGACTCAAATTCAAAAGGCTCTTCTTCTTCTCCACCTTTAGAATAGTATTTTATCTTGGTCATCTTAGCTGATGTTTTAGGCGGAGACACAATATCTTTCTCAGGTGGCCTATGACTGTAAGGAATTCTTTTTCCAACTATTTTGACACTCTTACCTTCATTGTCTTGTTCTTCTGCTTCTTTACCTACTTCTTCAATGATTACAAACTCATCTGCCAAATCTGGTTTTTCTAGAAGTTCAAATGAGTCACTGGTGGGAGAATCAGAAGCTGATTCAATATCTTTGGATGTATCTTTTTCAAACACAGTTTTTTCATCTGTAGTATGTGATGTTTCATCAATGAAATCATCACTTATTATTGATTTAGTAGTTGATGTTTCAAGAACATATTCTCTTCCAGCTAAACTTGTTTCGGAAGAGGTCCTACTTGAAACTGATTCAGCTACTTGTGGAACTGAACCCTCATCAACATCTGGAAATACGAAACTTTCATCAAGGACTGGTGTCATATGTTGTGTCACAGTTATTCCTGGAACTGGAGAAGTACGATCTAATAACTCTTCTTTCAGAGATAGTTCATGAGTTTCTAATTCATGTTTCTCTGCTATAGGATCTTCATGAATTGTTTCATGTAAGGATGTGAAATGAGGTCCATGGAATGCAGCAGCAGCTTCAGCTTCTGCTAATTCAGCTTCCTCTTGCCAAAGCAAACCCTTTTCTCTAATGGGACTTACATGAGCTTCATATTCACTTGATCGACTGAAAGCTCCTGAATATTCCATTTCCAATTCAGTTACACTTGCTTGAGCTTCTGAAGAAAACTCAGGAGTATCATCTTTGAGTTCACATTCTTCTATAGGCTCTGGAGTTTTTGGTCTTTCTATTGGATCCTCAGTAGCCTCAGTAGAACATTGTTTTAATAGTTCAGCTAGTTCTGAGTCTGGTCTGTCTTCTGAAAATGCAACTGATGATAATCGAGATTTCGCTTCTGATTCTTTAATTTCTTCATATTCATATGTGTCTTTAATAACTACTCTACCCTCCCTTATATCTCTATGGAATCCTTGATCAGCTTCAGTTTGATAAAATTCATCTTCCAGTTTTTCTGCTTCATCTACATCCTTCTTTTCTTCTTGACTACCCTCTTTAGAAGTTAGACACTGTGCATATTTATCACTTTCTGCACTGTCTTCTTGAATATCTTCAGATTTTTTTTCAAATTCATATCCTTGAAACACTGGAATCATAGATGCTCTAAAACTTGTGCTTCCATTCCTACGATGGCCAGGACGTTTTTTAATCTCTGTTTCCATTTCATCATATTCAATATTATAGTCTACTTGTGTAGGGCCGTTGCTGTGAGTAGCTGATCTTGTAATCTGCTGTGTGCTAATACTTTGAATACTCTGCTCCTCTAAAGTTACTTTCACCGATTCTTGTTCTTTGATTCGCTGTGAAAGTTCACTTGAAAGGGCTTCAATTTTTGTTTCCATGGTGCTTTCAGTATCCTTGGATTCAGATAAACTAAGCTGATCTGATGTTCCTGATACTGTCAACAGATCTGATGTAGCAGACCCATCCATTTTTTCAGATTCAGTTCTAGATAATTCCATTACTGTCCTTTGGGTAATTGAATCACTAACTACACTTCCAGTATCATCAACACTAGAACTTAACTTTTCATCTGCTATAGGTCTTGGCTCAGGTTGAAATGTCATTTCATGGGATCTTTTCATGCGTTGTGCTGATTCTTGAGGAGGTATTTCAACTTCATCTTCAGATATTTCTTCTGTAGATATGTCAAAGCTAACAGACTGACCATTTGATTCAGAAATACTTTGAGCCTTCAAAGGACTCTCCACCCTATAATGGGGTTGTGGGGTTTTGCTTTCCATTTCTTCATATTCCATTGCAGATGGTACGAGTGTTTCAGAAGCTTCACTAGATACCTCCATACTTGCAAGATTCCCAGAACTTTCCGAATCCAAAGATTTCATAGAATCTCGGGAGCTTAGGGAACTAACTGCAGTTTGATAATCTCGAGAAGTTGCGGTAGTTGATTGTCCTGAAATTGCTGATTCATATTCAGAAGAGCCTGTTATGCCAGCCAAATTTGGAACAAGGCCTTCTATGTCAGATGACAAAGGTCGACTACCAGGAGTTCTTAGGCTTTCTGAAGTCTGTTCAAATGAATGATAGTGACTCTCTCCTGAACTGGAATATGGGTCACTTAGAGCATCCCCATGCAGTTTACTTACTTTAGATTTAGAATGTTTTCTTATAACAATACAAGGTTTTTCAATGCCTACGCTAGTGTCAGAACTTGCTTTAACTTCTGATGAAGAAGATGTGGAAAGGTCATCTTGAATTGGTGATTTAATTAAATCAGAAGAATAGTCTTCCTTTTGTTCAGAATCCAAAACTGTCTCTTCAATTCCAAAGTCTGATAGCACATGGCGAACTTCTTCAATTGTGCTCTTTTCTGTAAAATGTTTTGTTTCACTTTTAATTAGTGTAGAAATTTCACTTTTTTCTGTTTTTTTCATAATAACTTTTCCATCATCAGATAAGAATTCACTGGAATGAAAGTCAGTTTTTGTGTTGCTTTCTTCTACACTAGTTTTACGGCCCTCTTTATGCTCATGTTCTTGAAACTTCTTATGTTCATCTTTCCCTTCTAAATGTGTATCGTAGTCATATGATTCTGATAATTTTGCAGTTTTTTTAGATTCTTCAGTTAATTCAGTTTTTATGGAAGCAGCATCACTAGCTACTGTTTTTATTTCTTCAAATTTTTGTATGCCTGATGTAGATTGTTCCTCATTTTTCAGAGCGAAGGCTTGAGTTTCCTTGATAACAGACATACCTTGTTGTATTTCCATCCCTTCTGCTTTTATAACTGTCTCTTTTGTCAGGTTTTCTTTTTCTTGATCAGATTTTTCTTCCATTTTAATTATACTTACATCTGATTTATCATGTTTTATTATAAATTCAGATTTGGTCTCACTTTCGAAGGATTTCTCCAAGTCATTTTTGTCTTTATAAGCTATTTGTCTTGGTTTTTCAGAGTCAGAAACTATAGTTGCTTCTTCATAATGGCTTTCTTTGATTGATTCATTAAATCTGTTTTCAAGAGAAAGAACTTTAAATTCAAACTCTGATGGTGATTCTTTAGTAATACTGTCTTTTTTTTTCTTTTCTTCTTCAATTAATTCTTCTTTGACTGCTTCCAAAGATTCCTTGACTTCTGCTAAAGTTCTCTCTAATACATCTTCTCCAGGAGTTTCTTTGCTGAGGTCTATGTTCTCTACATCTTCAGAACTGTCACCTTCACTTAAATCATCTTTGAAAACCTGGCATGCTTGGCTTTCAAGAGGTGAAATATCAGATTCTACTCCACTACTACGCAAATCTTCATCAGTTATTTCCATGCTGGATGTAGTGGTATCTGTCCTACCAAATTTTACATGAAATGGTCCATCTTGTTGTTTTAGCTGAGGTGCTTCTATTTCTCCTGCCTTATGTTTTTTATCAAATAATGTTGCCTCCCTTTTGCATATTTCTACTTCTATATCTTCAACTATTTCTTGCGCAAGCACTCTTGCCTCTGATTCAGTTAGAGGTTTTTTAGATGCATTTAACAGCATTTCATTGGGGAGTTGTTGCACAGTTTCTTCTTGCAGACTTTCAGTAGTTTCTTGAACCGGAACTTCCCATACAGTATCAGGGAGATGCTCTTCTGGTGTATATATATTTCTAGTTTTCTTATCTGATTTCAGTTCCTGAGTTGCCCAATCTTGTATATCCTGTTGTTCTTTAAAACGAGTATCTTCTGGTGTAACATCTGATTCAGAAAATGTATCCTCACTCTCTCCTTGACTAGATGTAACGGAACCTAACTTTTCTTTTTCCCTTGAAAAAGGAGTTTGAAGTTTAGTATCTTCAAGCTCTTTTAAATCTTCATCCAGTTCTTTTTCAGTGCCTTCTATTTCACTCTTATCAACATGCACTTCAAGTGAATCAGATGGCCTGGTAATGACTTCATTTTTATACTGAAGTACTTCAGCAACACTACTGCTGATACTAGTGTCAGGACTACTAGTTTGAGGAACTATTATCTCTGCATCAATTTCTTTTTCTTTAGTCGAAATAAGACGTAGCTCTTTATTTTCTGGAACTAGTGAATCTATCTGTTGATCTAATTCATCACTAAATATGTCAGTATGTATTTGCCTCGCTACCATTGCTTGTGTGTCTGTTATTGGCTTGTCACTCTTTTGTTCAATACATTTGTGCTCAGGAGAAGATTCTTCTTCAAGTTGTGACATTAGTTGTTCTACAACCATTTCTTTTTTAATTTGAGCTTCAAACATGCGTTTCTTTTTACGAACATTACTTCCATCAGAGGAGGTGTCACAAGGTAACGATACTGATCTTTCGAAAACAGGTTTCTTCTTTATTAAAACACCAGTAATACTATCGATAGTATCGTCCATATCAAAAGCATCGTTGTCATAACTTAATTCATCTTTGTGAGTTTGAATGTATTCAATTTCCGACTCATCCAAACTTTCCTCCTTCGAAATACCACGTGCTACAGACTCTGTAGGAGTGGCTTCTGGGAGTATAGATTTCTTTTCTATTTCCAAAACTTCACCTATAGGGGAAGTATCGTAATAGTCAGGTTTCTCCATAGACGCTGTAATACTTAGGCGAGGTTTAGGGACAGGTGGTTTTTCAGATATTAGCTCTGGTTGTTTTTCAACACTTCCATGTGATACCTGTTCCCAGAACATTTTCTTTGATTCATAATTTTGTATTTCCTCTGGTTCTTGTAGAAGGTCTGAGGGAATAGATTGGGAGCGGGGTGAAGGTATGGGTGGGGGTGCCTCTTTTGTTTCTTCTTCCTCCAGTGCTTGGGTTCCTTCTATTAATTGTGCATACACAAAACACACAACAAACTGTTGTTAGTCACATTGTTAGACGAAAAAAAAAAAAAAAAAATCAAACTGAAAATGTTTATAAAATTATTTTTAAGCAACATGTTATTTAACTTAATAAGCCATATAGTAGAATAACAACAAAATTAGTCATGCTCACATACAATGCTTGTTAGCGTTATTAATTTACCTAGCCTAGTTCAAAATAAGAAAAAATATTAAAACAGGCTATTCACATGTATTACAAATCGTTCTCTATAAAATGGTTTTACCTTTTTTATAAACATTGTTGAAATTGTTAATAGGAGAATAATTACTATCATTCCCATTGTTACTAATTATTAATTTATGGTCAATAAAATTCTCATCAGTAGTATTTAAAGATGAAAACTTTCGGTTTTCGGTTTTAGGAAACATTAGTGGCCCTCCCCCAAAAAATGTTGTAGGCAATATAGTAGAGAGATTTGTTTTAAAGATGTAATCAAAGCCTAGTAAAAATGATAAAAAAAAATAATTATAATAATAATAAATAAAATAAAATAAAAAAATAAGCTTAAATAAAATTAATGAACTATTAGCATTTTAAATAAGTTTTCTAAGTGCTTGTTATTTGCTACCTCTGAAACCTCTAGTAACTTAGTCTCTACATTACGGGGGAGGGAAAAACAAAATTATATCTACTTAAACAAACATAAGTTAAATAAAATAACAAACTGTCAAAACAATAAACCAATATTATTGATATTTACGACCTTTACTGATAATATTCCAGTTGTTGTAAATAATTTATATAATCACAAGATTAAAGATGTCGAATAAATTAACATAATTATAGCTAATAAAAGGAATAAAATTGAAACTGAACTGAACATATTTTAGCAAAATTGGCAGCTGCATTTCTCATTTATTGTTCAATCACAAAATAATAATATGCCATTGTTAAAAACACATTTCCAGACTTAATAAAATATAATTAAACTAGAAAAATATTTTAAAAGAACGAATGAACCTTAATACTATCAAAATAAATCAAAGGCTTATTTGAGGAATTGAATTTTTTTTATAACTCATAATGCTACCATAAACAGTCATACTTATTGAGATGAATCATTTATACATTTTATATATCAGTCAGAGGTAAAATTTGTTATAAATTAGTAATAATGAATATCATAAATTAGTTTAATTTTTTATTGTATTATTCATTAATCCAGTGATGATAATAATCAATCTTATACATAGGGTTATTTTTTTGAAGGGATGATATCTTATTAAAGATGAAAACAAATTGTTTTGATGACATTTTATGGTGATTAAATATGCAGTGGCATACCCAGGATTGGAGACGCTGGATCTCTAGAAATGGAGATCCAGGGTATAAGTGGAGGAAGATAATCCATAAGAATCAATTGAGGAATTGAGCTGAAGGTAGATGACTACCCAAAAAGGTAGTGCTCCCAGAAAGGAGGAGTTTCCTCAATGCATGAAATATATATTTCGTTCAAATATTTTTTTGTTTAATCTTTATTGCTATAGATTAAAACCTAAATAGTTTTTCTTTACGAATTTTTGCAAAAAAAAAAAAAAAGAAAAAGTTTTAACTAAACAAAAATGCAATAAATACTAAACGCAATGCTATTGGTTAGACTGGAGTGTGACGTCAAATTTCATGTCAGCATAACTACTTCCAATGTTTGCTAATCACTTTCTTTAAGCGATCGACGTTCAATTGAATTATATCGCGGTTTCTTACAGGTATTGCCTGATATCAATTATTAAAATAATAATATCTGAAAGAGGATTTGTTAAAGCGCATTCGAATAATCTTCCGAGAATAGACGTGATTTTTCTTTCTTCAAATCCAGATTTTATATCTACTCAATTTAAATGAGTAAAAGATACAAGAGAATTTTGTGATGATTAATTCAATTTTGAAGCTTTTTTAATTCATAATTTCCCATATTAATTCGGAAATCTTAGCATAACCTATAAATCCAGACAAAATAATTAAACTAATGCAGTCAAGTATAAGAATACGAATTATTTTATCGAGTAAATAGGTGCAAATGTTTTAGTTGTTAGAATATTATACAGTTTTATCAATCATATCTAATATTTTTGTTATAGATCTCAACGGGAATTATATAGGGATTCATTCCTTTTTATTGCATATAATTTTCTGTATCTTCTAACTGAAACGAAGAAAAAAAATACTAATTATATTCACATAAAAACATTGATATGCAAATAAATATTCCACAAATAAAAAATATAAAGTGCTAAACATCCATCAAATGCCCAATAAAAACTTTTTGAGGTTATGATATATTTTTTAACATAAAGCAACAAAATTGTAAATTCGATTATAAAACAACGACATATTCATTATAATGCAAACTAGTTATTGGAGATAGTTTATCTCTTGTCATGGCTTTTCACCACTTATTACGTATAGTTGAGTTTTTTGGAACGAGAAAAAAAATACTTTATCTGGTGAAATTTTCGTTGAATTTTTGCACATAGGCATAAGACAATACTTGCAAGACAATACTTGCACGAGGTTTTTGCTCTTGTTCCATAATTTTACTGATCACAGAATTAGATCAAATTTAATAAGTTCCACCAGAACCAATATAAAGTCGTTTAAATAGCTTTGTTGACATAAAAAGTGATATCACATAAGCCCCGCGAAAAATGGCGCCTTTGAATAGCTAAAATATCTTGGCCAAAGAAAATATATTTTTTCGAATTTAATAAGAATGCTTTCATGAATGATTTAATGCTTTACGTAACTTTTCAGACTAAAATAATTTATTTAAGATATTTTCAAAAATCATGCATATGCTCTATTGTCAAATTAAGACAACTTCCCGCAATTAAAGGAATTAATATATGGCTGGAAGGTGACAGAGGGGTCAGCCCAAAACTACCTTGGTGCTTTAAGAAGATGGTTATGGCAGGCAACAGGAAGACTGCCAAAATATTAAGAATGCACTCTAGAAATGAATGAGAGGCCAGAAAATAAATGAGAGTTTTTTGCACCTGTGGTAGGATGGTACTGCTGCCAAATTCTCTGTTGCCAGATGCAAGAAAGGGAAGAAAAAGAAAAGTGCTTGTGGTGAAAGTTGAGATAAATGATTTTTGATGTGATAAAAAGATATCTTAAATTTTCCAATAACTGACTTGGTATTAAAACCTTTGACATCTTTCAGGTTCAGGGGCTTAGTCCCTCCTTGTGTAAACCTCTGATAAAAATATTAAAGCTTATTGCAGCTTAAGGTTGGATGCCAATAACAATTATTGTTTGTATATCATCATCCATTGAACCTTATCAAAACCTGAATCAACAATTTACAATCCTCATATCTAACTCTTTGTCTAAACCTCTCACATTTACCCACCAGCCTAATACTGATTAACATTTCAGTAATTCATACTATATCTGTCACAACAGCTTTACCAGAACATTTCGATTGCCAGAATTCAAAAGATTGAATTAAATTGTATAATTAATTACTTCAACTATAATTTACCAAATACAGATCAAACAGTTCCATGTTATGGTTTGTCTAAATTCTCTCATTGTCTCATATTTTTTTACAGGTTAAACTTGTTATGAAATAATCTATTTTCAAAAACCTTTTCTTGGAATCACATGATCCGATAAATAGAATTGAAGTATGTAATAGGAGTTCCTAAATTGGGTGTGTAAATCTGTTGGGCTGGATAACAATTTAAGCCCTAAAAGAGTTATTAGTACTAGACTGATGGGTAAACCGAAACGGAGATAGCTGGATTGTGTTATGTTTTGCCTTGTAGATTTGGGTTTTGGACAGGTTTAGTGAAATGAAATAATTGTTGTGGAGGCTTTGATAAGGAGGTGGAAGATTGTTGGTATTATTTGCATCGTTAGGTCTAAATATTTTATTAGTAATATAATTAAAATGTCATTCATTAATTTCCATTCCTCATATTATAATAATTGACCCAAATATTGAAAAATAACCACCATAATAATTAATATGTTTATGTGTATCTGAAAAAAGAAAGATGGCTAAAAATTATTAATCAGCATCATAATAACCCAATAAATGGCCATCAATTTGAACAGTGATTAAAATAAAGAAATATAGAGATGATAAACACTGTAATACGTATCTGAATGAAAACTCTGGTGAAAATTCTTAATTATCATCTCTGATAACCTATCTTTGAATTTTATAATGGTATATTTCAGTTTTAAACTACCAAAACATAAAACTAAAAAAATAAATATATAGTGATATATGCCTTACCTACATGACTTTATACAGAAAATATTAATAAATAAATTAATAGAATAATGTATCATCTGAAGCATATCGCCGGTTTGGTGGTAAAAGTTATCAACTGCATTTTTGTGAAAATAAAAGTCTGTTGCTATTTACTGGTGCCTGAACTAAATTAATGCTTCATTATTGATAAAATTGTGAAATTATCAATAATTGTTCGTAAATCATTGATAATTTCACAATTCTTTCAATAATGAAGCGTAAATTTAGCTCAGGCACATATAAATAGAAACAACTTTTCATTATCACAAAAATGTAATTGACCACGACCGACGATATGTAGATAAGAGAAAAATAATAAATAATTATAATCATGTGAATAATTATTCAATATATATTTGAATAATACCCTACACTATGTATTTGACAGACAATTTTACCTGACATATATAATTTATTATTTTTGCATATTTAGATGGTTGTGAAGGCACTGTCTTAAATATATTATTTAAAAATTGTGATTTAATCACATCCTTTACTTCTGCTGTTTAAATGTAATAAGTAAATAATTTAATGTAGTAATATTAAGTTTATAATTTATAACATAATGATTTAGATTATTAGAATTATTTTTATTGTTGTAAGAAAAAAGATTATCTAGTAAACACCAATTCTTGAATGCAATAAAAAAAAATTGTTTTTTTGTTAGTATATACTTTACTATTTTATTTATTTATTTTTTTAAAGTAGGCTTTAGCTCTTATAGCAAGTTAGTTATTATTTTCTATTTAATGACTGATTGTACCTTGAGGAGATGTTTCATCACTTGGTTCAGTAAGCGATTTTGAATCAAGGTCAGAGGGTGTTAATCCTCCTTTGTCCCATAGGTTGAGGGCTTCATCCATTTCTTCCACTGAAAACTGAGATACCATTTTCTGAAATTCACCATCTGACTTTTCCAAATCCAATTCTTTAGTTTCAGACGCCATTCTTTCAAATTTCTTCTCAACTCTAGCTGCTTTAACTTTCTCTTCTCCTTCTCGGTCCGATTCTTCGTCATCTCTATAATCACCAGAATCAAACCTGAATTTTACATTTCTTCTTTTTGGCCTGTCAACTGGCTCAGTTACAAAGTATGGAGCTTCTTCCTCTTCTTCATCACTAGAGTCTTCAGCAAAATCTGTCACAATTCGTACAGTTGGCCGTTCACCTTGTGGTAACCTTTGAGAACCACCAAGTCCTCTTCGACTCATACTAGGTGTTGTTACAATTGGTTTTGGACTGTCCTCTGTATCAGATTCTGTTTCTTCGGAGAGCATATTTGAATTGATCAACTGGGATTCCATCTGTTTTATGATTTGATCAACATCCTCTTTAGTCTTAATACATTGTGCAGGTACATGTATTGAAGTAACGTATTCCATACCTTTAATTTCTTCAACTACTGCATGCTTATATTCACTAGAGAGTTCTTTTGGAACTTCTACAGATTTTGTTTGAAGTGTCTCTACATTTTGTACCATTACAGTGCTATCTTTGATATTTTGTAAATTAGTAAATGTTTTAGAATTATCCTCAGTTCTATGATCTTGTTCATTACTAATATCTTTTTTAACCATTTCTGTAGAGTCACTAATGGTGTCATCTTTGATATGCGTAGTTTTTTTATCCTGATGTGCATCTGTAGTAAGAAGTATATCCGTCTTTAATTTATTTTCAGTGTTCATTGTGATTCCATTTTGACGAATAACTTCAGTGGGAGTTTCTGATGACTTGTCTTCTATTGTTGGTTCAAGACTGCCTGTAATGACAGTTAGATTGACTTATCATTGTAAAACTACTATTTCGATTTCAAATGAAAAAAGAAAAAAATACATATGTATATATCCTTGTTGCAGTTATAAAAAAACTACCATAAAAATTCTAAAAATTTTTTAATTCTAACAACATAAGTTATAATGTTAGATAAAGTTAGTCACCAAAACCAGAATAAAAACTTTTCAACTCTTTTAAAAACTCTTTGAATAAAAATAAATAACCACATGCAGCCTTACCTCCTTCTAATAAATCTTCATCCGATGTCCATATGCAGTATCCAGAATTAACAAATCCCACACCTTTCTTTGGTGTTATGTATTCTATACTTGAACTTGGGTAAATTTGACCATTTTGGAATAGATCAAATGTAGGAATTGAGAAATGTTCAGACATGTTGGGAAGTGATCTATTAATATGATGTCTTTTTAAGAAGCCACCACTTGCTCTTATGTCAATGGTGCTAGTTCCAAAACTTCTTCCAACTTTTAGATTGATTCGAGGGATGTCAAATTCATCACTGCTATCACTGGAAGAAGAATATACATCATCATAGATTGGTTTCACATTAGGCACACTTTCACTTTTATGTTTAATTTTTTTCAATACTTCTTCTTCGTCTTTTTCAACTTCCTTTATCAAATTTGAGATTTGATTTTCAATCAAACTCAATGACTGAATTGGATCACAGCTGTCCATATTATGAACTAATTTATTTTCGTTTTCAAACTTAGATATTCTAGTAGGAACTAAGCAATCAGAATTATTACGAAAAAATAATTTCTCTTCATAAGAGATTTTTTCAATCATATTTTCAACCGAGCTTTGTAGATTTATAAGGTCTTCTGTATCATCAGTAACATCAAGAAAGTCTTCTCTTTCTTCTGCTAGTTGTCTTGTTGATATATATCGTGGCACTTTATCAAGTTGCCGACTAATTTTATAAAGTATTCCCGGAGTTTCTGGACCTAGTAGTGAAGGTAAATCTTCATCTGATGATGATGAAGACGATGAGAAAAAGAGTTCAGAAAATGTTTCTGTTTCAAATCCCAAACTGGATGAAGATGTTGTAAATTCCGAATAACCCAAATGCGGTGGATACAGTGATCCTTCCTTCATTTCATGGTAGAATCCTCCCAAATTCTCATAAGAACTTTCACATCTTTCAATCTCCATTTCTAACTCAAAAAAAAAAAAAAAAAAAATTTAAAATGTCATAGTTATAATTATGTTAGTTAAGATCCTCTGAAATGATTTAAAACCAATCATTAAAAAAATATTTAAGTCCCTAATTTGATAGAATTTTATGGCTGCAACAAGGATAAAAATAGTAGAATAGTACTAAAAATAATAACAATAAATAATGGATGTATGCTATTTCTATCTTTTAAAGATGGATATTATATTCACTTAAATATTGTATTATATAAAATGCTGTTGCATTTATTTATGGAGGGATCATATTCAACATTGATTATAGAAATTTTAGTATAAAAATAAAATAATAAACCAAAATATGTAACCTGCAACCATTTATTTGTATAGAGGAAAAAAAATAATAAACTAATATAAATTCATTAATAATGTTGCTGCTCACAAATAATCATCAATAGTATTATTAAAATACATATACAACTTTTTTATCATGAAGTGAGTATTTTTATTTCACCTATTAGGAAAATAATTTCATTGTAATTGTTTAATTGATGTTAGCTAGAAATAGCATAGACTGATAATACATTATCTGTAGTTAAAACATTCAGAAAATTGTCAATTTCATTTTCAATGGTTGTATAAAACTAAATTATTATAATAGAAGTCTTAAAATAGTTCATACACTTTAATAAACCAGGAAAATATTATATAAAGCAATAACTCTGTCTCATAAAAAATAAGTATCATTCTTGGTTATGGGTTAAGGAAAAAACACTTATATACATACTTCATACAGATCTATAATAGGGTATCAGGGGACAAACAAAACATGCTGGATAAGTATCAAAAATGTACTTCAATGTATGAGAATTAGAAGTTGAAGTTTTAAAGAAACATTTTTAAGAAAGAAAATTTAATAGGATAGGAGGGAGTAAGTGACAGTATTCATACCAAATATTCTTTTCTGTGAAAATGTCCGGTATAGATAGAAAACACATTAAAAATTTGGCACAATTAAAAAATTAATCAATTTTGGTCAATTAAAACTATAATAAAATTGTAATGGACATGCATACCACATAAATTTGATGTGATAAAAAATTAGTAGTTCATGGTATAATACTTCATTGTATATAAATACTTTGCATTAATTTAAAAAAACAAACAGTTAATTCTCTAGAGTATACTCCATAATTTTGTGAACAGAATGAAAATGTTTGTCATTATGATCTATATGTGGGCTGTATTATAATAGCTACAATAATAATGCCATTAAGTTAAAATAAGTATTCTAGAATAAGCGTATATTTTAAGAAGTTTTAGTAAAATGATGTTTCAATTATGATTATGGATAGCATGAGGCAATCTAAATTAAAATAAATTAGATACATACAAATTTTAAGTTAAAACCAAAAGGATCAGGTGAAACATTCTAGAAAGATAAGGATGGCTCAGGTATTTTTTGTTTTGTTTAAGAAAAATGCTAGAATATGCTTAGGTCAAGCTATATGATATGAATTAGGAATGGGCAAAATGACTGGTTAATTAATTGTTTTGGAAAACCTATGATCAAAATTTATTTCATCATATAGTTTATTTGAATATAACTGCTTCATTAAAAATTATAAGTTCTTTGAGAATTGAAGAAAAGCAACCAATTGCACATTCATAGTGTCAATTCATACTCTATAGACCTTAAAAGCAAGACTGATAGTTCTATCATTTCTATCCAGATCAGAAAAGCTACTCCTCATTTTCATTTCAGCACAGCCTCAACATGTAAATTGTTAATTGTATTTTAAGTTTTATTTAATTATACTTAACTTGATTTAAGTATACAGTTTTATTAGTTTATATGTATGAAAAATCCATTCAATTTTCATTTTTATTATCGAAATAAAATATGTTTTCATGAATTTTTTACTTATTAATATAAAATTTGTTCAAATAAATATCTGTGCTTCAAACATGTTTTCATGTATCTGTGAATGTTTAACATCAATGGCCACAAAAGCATATTTTCATATTTAATTATTCATTAAATTATGCTACAAAATAAAGTATTAAGTTATTATGTTACAAACTGAGAGACAATGTAGCTTTTGTTTCCAGAATTATTTTTAAGTATTATTATTTATTTATTTTTTTTTTATTCAACAGGTATATTTAAAATAAGAAAATAATTAAATCTTTGAAATTTACAAAAGGATTTCAAAAGGAAGTAACAATGTATAAATCAAACTTTATGAGTTATTATTATTCTTTTCAGTTTTTGGCAGAAATATTTTGATACATTCATGCATTAATTTTCCTTAAGGTGACAAATTTGTGGATATGGTCTTATACTTATACACTGAGATACTCTATAAGAATTACTTATGCTGTTGCACTATATGAGCTATAATTATTACCTTCATGCTGTTCCAGAAATAAAGGGATGTGAAAATGAATTCAGAAAGATAACTACATAATTGTGAAACTAATAACAGGAACATTTGCGATTCTATTAGGGTTTGATATCAGTAAAAACACTATGAATATTGGTGATAGGAATGGCATGCATCATTCTTGATACCTCTTTACTCAGATTTAAATCATTAGTTTTTAATTCAATATATATTTTTTAATTCTAAATAATTGAGTGATTCTGGAGAGAGTACGTATGTTTATATGTATGTCCCAACACTGCCAAAAGCATTTTTTATCAACTAATCATTCCTCAAAATTGTTCCAAATAAGATTGGTCGGGATACAGGTACTGGTAATGGTCATGGAAGGAGTTTGGCAAGTTAGCCTATTGTTCCTTTTTGCCTACCCCAATAAAAAACCAATAGAATCCTATTTTTCCTCTTTGCCAAACCTTCTAATTTCCCAAATGAAATTCAACAGGGACTTGGTAAGAGGGGAGGATAACTGGGTTGAGCAACTGAAAGTAGGGGATGGTATAAAAAAAGTTGAGAGCCATTTTTTTGTTTCAGATAATCATAAAATCCAAGGAAAAGTTATTAAGTTTGTTACCTTTAGACATAATTTGAATTATTTTAGTCTTGCTAAGTACATTATGCTTACACTTTTTTTTATAAATTCCTATTGAATTATATAATAATAAAATTGGATTTATCCAAATAAGGTTATTTTTCTTAAGATAAAAACTAAATTTATGATAATACTTAAAAATTAATTATTTAAATAACTCTCTGGGCTTATTATTATGCTTATATACATTATAAAGCTTTGAAATATGTACTAAAAAAAAAAGCAAATAATCTCCATTGAAAATGTAATGAAGAAAAATATTGCAATTAAAAATCAAATATGTTACCTGGCACTAAGTATGACCAAGTATACACCAATTGCTGAACTTTATTTATTTATTTTTTTTGTTTTCCTGAGATAAAAATCATATTTTTTTCAGAATATAAATACATAAAAAAATCAAGTACTTGAGTACTATTCAGAGATAGCAAATTAACTAAGGCAAGGTATACTATAAACTAAGGTATACAGTTAGTAAAAGTAATAGATATCTTATAAAAATAATTGAAGAACTATATAAGTGTAAAGCAAAAGCAGTGAAATATGGAAAGGATGAATGCGAAATAATAGCATGCAGGCATATTGATTTTCCTGGCTTACATAACAAATTCTATGGATTGGCTTACAAAAAGATTTCTATAAAACATTTTTGTGTCAAGTGCATATATTTAATATATTTTAATGTTTATTTATTCTCTACTTACTGGTTTTTGTGTCTTCTACAACTGCTGCTTTTGTGGTTTGGGCTATTGCTGTCTCTTTGTGTTCTGCAATAAGTGGCATCCATGAAAACATTATAAAAAAGATTTTGGCTTCTTAAATTTTTTAAGTGGTACTATAACAATACTTCCATAAATATAAATCTCACAATATTTTCATAGTGTAAACTGATTAATTTACCTGTACCAAGTTTATAAGATAAAAAAAGAATCTATGGCTGAGTATGAAGAAACTATCTTGATCTGGTTTAATTCATAATCACTTGTAGTAGTTCAGTTACTATTTTCTATATTTTACAAGCTATTATCTAAGTTTACATGAATAACAAACTCAATTAAAAATTTAATATGAAGAATCATAATAAAATCAATATCAAACACTATAACCCAAAACGAGTCCTGATAAAAGGAAATGTATATAAAAAATGAATTAATTAATGACTTGTTATCCATTAAATGGACTAAATCAACAGGTGGACTTTTGATATTATGGTGACTGTTATAATTATGTATAAAGTGTTCAACTTTATATTACTCCTAACAATTTAGTTTTCAATATCAAACCTATTCTTCATTCATCCAAATCAAACCGTTTGACTATTTACTTCAGAGATCCATCATTCCCTGATTATTACTGTTCTTTAGACAAGCTTATTCTTGCAATACTTTTTGGTTTTATATATAAATGCCGTTTTTTGAAAAAAGTGTAAGCGCCATTCAACAAACTTTAAAGGAAACACATGAAACTTCTTTTCCCCAAATAACTATATACATATATATATATATATATATATATATATATATATATATATATATATATATATATATATATATAAAATAGGTGAAAGAAGGGACGGCAAAATTAAGCTTAGTATAAAAAATCCCAGTTTCAACCCTGATCTTAAGTTTTTTTCAAAGAAAGTTCCTTTTCATGTATACATTTATCTTTCTTTTAGTGAAAAAACTGTAACACATCCATAGTAGTTTTTTTGACAAAATTACCGCAAAGTCTCGTCGTCAAGATAGACCGAAAGTCCCTGCAAAAAAATTGTTGGAGTCTGCCAGTCGGATCATGCTACCTAAAAAAATGGCGGCCAAAAGAACTTTCAATTTGGGACTATTTTTGTTTTTTCAGCTATGAATCCTAAACGGTGCATTCTATTGAAAAAACTATGGCAAATTAAATGAAACAACATTAGATTTTGCGTCTAATGAGCACCACAACATAATAATTTGATTAACTAGTGTGATCGAAAATAACGGTCATAAACGACGATTTTGTAAAAAAACAGCGACAGAATATTATATATGAGTCTGCAGCTTGGAAATTAGTATTCTAAGAAAAAAAACTCATAAGAAAAAAGTTGTAGAGCATCAAATTCTGCGTCCATTGAGCACAACAATTTTTAAATTCGGTAAAGTAAACTCGAAATTTGCAATCTCACGATCTCCGGCAATTGGAATTTTAGCACAGTTTGGTTTGTACTTTATTTTGCAAAAAATGGAGTAATTTTAATTTTCAAGTATGTTATACGTATTGCCTCTCTTGTAAAAGAATTCCTCCTTCTTGTGCGCATTTCGCCATCTTGAAAAAGTGCAAAGAAAAAACTTTTTTCAGTTTTTCCAAAATAACTCCAGTGCATTTAAGGTAAAACTTTGTCATTACCAATTTTAAAGAACGTTAAATTTCCTGCAAGTTTTCATCTGATATTATTTTAATATTCGGAATAGTTACTGAGATATGGGGCCGTGAAAATTTGCAAAAATGTTCAAAAAAATCAAAAAGTTGAATATGTCAGTGGTTATTATGGATATATCATACATAAAACTACAGACACCCCATTCTAAAAAAGTTTGTCTGCCGACATTGATAGGGGACGGGTTTCAAAGGTAGACAAAATCATTCGAAACTTTTGAAATTTATTGTTTTCACACATAAAATTCCTAAGAGGTGCATTGCATCGAAAAAGTTAGGTGCATTAGTCTCAAAATTTGATGCTCTTTGATTTAATATACCGTAACTTTTTCGATTTAAGGTGAAAAAACAAAACAGTTCTAAAATTTCGAATTTTTTTTGGCTGAAACTCGCCCCCTCCGGGCGACAAAGATTTTTACTGATTTTTACTGACTATAGTCGGTAGACAAAGATTTTTAACATCTTGAGTATCTGTAATTTTATGTATGCTTGAAATAAATCATATCTAATGCGAAACCACTGACATATCTAACATTTTGAAATGTTTGCAGATTTCCACGGTCCCTTATCTCAGCAGCTATTCCGAATATTATAAACTCGCAGGAAATTTAACGTTATTTCAAATTGATAATGTCAAATTTTTATCTTAAATGCACTAGGAGCGAGTTATTTTGCAAAAACTGAAAAAAGTTTCTTCTTTGCGGTTTTTCTAGATAGCGAAAAACGCAATAAAAAGGAGCAAGTGAAAAACTTACAACATATCTGAAAATTAAAATTGCTCAATTTTTTTCAAACTAAAATGCAAACCAAATAGGGCTAAAATTCCAATTGCCGGAGATCGAGAGATTTCGAGAAGTTTACTTGACCGAATTTAAAATTTGTTTGTGCTCAATGGACTCTCCAACTTTGATTCTTCGAGATTTTCTCTTAGAATATTCATTTACAAGCTTCAGACTAATATATACTTGTAGTACTCCGTCTCTATTTTTTACAAAATCGACGTTTATGACCGTGGTTTTTGACCACACTAGTCAACCAAATTATTATGTTGTGGTACTCATTAGACCCAAAATTTGATGTTTTATTTAATACACCATAGCTTTTTTGATAGGATGCACCGTTTAGGAATTATAGTTGAAAATTATAGTTCCGATTGACAGACTTATATTTTTTTATGCCAGTACTATAAGGGTTCAAAAAATTGCTATCAAAGTTTTTTTCAAATGTCAATTTTTTTGCACGGACTCTCGGTCCAATAAAAACTACAAATCCGTCTATGTAAATTATTTATTTTAATTTTCTATGGAGCGGGGCCCTGACAGTCGTCCCCCTGGACTAACTAATTCAGACCTGATGTACTAATTCTAAATGTTATGGTATAAGTAAAATAATAAAAATGTACAATTTTGGAGTTGTTATCCCTTTGAATCGATAATGATTTGATTATTGTGTATATGCTATAAACAACATTTAGGCTCGATCATGTTCTTGGTATTTAAAAAATAAGTTTGAGTTTAAATGGAAGTGATTCTATTATACGAGATTCAACATTATTTTTGTTACAACTTTACAACCGGGACACATTATCACTGGCTCGTGCCGAACTTACCCAAAAGTTGGCGCACTACCACTCTCCAGCGCCATTTGTTTTAACTGTTTTGTATTCAATTCTAACATTCGTATTCATCGGAAGTATTAAAATGATTACTGGTTTAATTAGATATTATTTAAAATTATTAATGCTGTCGACTTCCGCTCACTATGTTCGCCCAAATGATAAAAAAAAAACACCAACAGATCCTTTTCAATTGAGTTAGGGTTCTTTCCGTAATTTCAATCATTGCTGCTTTAATTAGATCACAGCTGTCGACTTCCTCTCGCTACGCTCGCACGAGAGATATACAAGTTCCTTTTCCGTTGAGGTCGGGCCCATCCCCTGATTTAAATTATTACAGCATTAAATTATTACCAGAACTTCCCCAGACCACTGGAAGTCAACAGCACTAATAATTTTAAATAATATCTAATTAAAGCAGTAATAATTTTAATAATTCCAATGAATACGAATTTTAGAATTGGATAGGAAGCATTTAGTTAGCACAAATGGCGTTAAAGAGTGGCAGTGCAAAGACCTTCGGGTAAGTTCGGCCCGAGCCCGAGCCAGGGATAACCCGTCCTGATTGTAAAGTTGTCTTTTTTTTTTTAAATGTGTTTATGTATTTATAAGAATGTAGGTAAACAACTTAAGGAAGAATCTTTTAGTTTTAACGCTTCTAATAATATCCTTCTGTTATTGAAATAACAATAAACTTTAGAAGTACCTATTGCAGTGATTGAAACAATGTAAAACAAATCAAAATGTTTTTGAAAAATTCAACAAAGGTTGTATGACAAGATAGTCTGAAGTCATGTAGAGGGAGAAGGCTTTCTCATCCTTGAGTGTAACCTCCCCCCTCCCGGCCTATGCTCTGCCCACTAGGTTCTTCCTTATGTTCAACATATACAACATACATTTATATGAAATATGTCATTTGAAAATTTGTATCAAACATTAAAACTTAAAATGCTTATCTCAAGATATATTAATGAAAACAGGATTAATATTACAACTAAAAAACAAGCAAGCTTCATGAACTCAAGGGAACCATGCAGAATAAACAAATAGGAGATAAAATTATAAAAGCTGCTAATTAATCTGTATACTTTTTAATGTAGTTATACTACTAACCAAAGATTGCTTTGACTTACATAATTATTAGTTATACCTACATGATTGAAGTACATAACTTATCTTACCATTAATATTATCTTTGATGTGGGCACTAAAAGTCACTGAAAATTGTACTTCTTAGCTAATTTAAGTTCAACCAGTCCTTCCTTTAAATGTATTATTCTAAAAATGTGTGAGGAATTTAACAAAAGCTTTAAATCCTTTTAAGTTAAAAAAAAATTATTTAATTTTTCCTTTGAATAAAATTATTTTTTCATTCATTATTATTAGAAATAAATCATTATGTTAATATTCACCACATCATACTATACAACCATAAACAACTAAACAAGAGTTTAATAAACGATTTTTAAAATGGCCCTGCTTAACAATCTTATTTTTCTTTGATTAGGTTACTAATCGTAGATAAATATAAAATAATGTTAAACTGAATAAAGGCTTGGCATTGTAAAAAAAAATTATCAAATAGAAAAATTTGGTAAAAAATTTACCCTTTTTTCTATTCCATTTATTGTTTTCTGTTTCTTTAAATTCTATTTCTTCAATATCAGTAAGTGGCTCAGGTTGTTGAAGAAATTCCTTTAATTCGTCTCTTTTTGGTTTGAACATTCTGGAATGACGAATGTGAACAGTTGATGAATGTGGTTCTAGATTACAATCATCTGAATGAACAAAAGGTATAATGTCTTCTTCGCCAGACATGTCTTCCATTTCAGTATTATAAGGAATCGGGCTTGGTGAAATTGTTTTTATTATAGGAATGATGGTAGCTTTATTCATTTTTGATCTCATATCAGGAGAGAATGGGCCTAAGTTTTCTTTTGTTCTGATAATATTACAAGAGCTAATAATATCAAAATCAGGATACTTTTCTTCTTCATTTATTCCATCATCACTAAAATCTTCAACATCTGTATTTATTTGGGAAGAAGCCAAATTCTGGCTTTCAATATCGTTATCATTTTTTTCCATTGCTAAATCTTCTACATCTGTCAAATTTTCATTAATTTCTTCTGGTTTAAGGTTAGAAATTAGGTTTTGTTTTTTTTTAAACATTTTTTTTGATCTAAAAGTTTTATTGATATTGATTTCTTCAGTGTCAGTTAATGGTTCATAAGCTTCCATTGCCAGGCTCAGTTTAGAGTTTTCTTTCAACGATTCTGAAGCCTGAACAAAAGATGATTCAAATATTGGAGGGTCTGGTGAAGGGCAAAGTATTGCAGTCTCTTCAGCGCAGTAATCATGCAACTCTTCAAAATCTGAGTATCCGCATTCATTTAATTCCATTCTTGAAAGTCTTGACCCTGAGGATTTATGTATAGGTATTATAAGAGCAATGTCACCCTTGGAATTCTGGTTTGAAATCACTATTTGACTTTTAGTCTCAGGTATATATGCTGGGGTTTGAATATCAATATCACTTTCTATATCTTCTTTATCAAATTCTTCTATATCAGTATTACCTTCATTTTCCGACTTCACTTGCAAATAGCCGAAGTTGTTTTCATTTAAAAGCTTGCTTTTCGTTTTTTTCTGTTTATCTAAATTTCTTCTTACAGTTGGCATATTTTTCTTTCCAGTTGAAGAATTTTTAACTTTCTGTAGCTTTCCTGTTTTAGGCTTTTCTTTGGTATTTAATCCATCAATATATTCAATATCTGTAAGAGTCGGTTCACTTTTTTTTCTCATATTAACACTTAATTTAGATTGATTAACTTTGCTGTGTTGTAAGCTTGCTTTTCTTGTAAGCACAAAGGGATTGTCACTTAATGAAGAGTCAGAATCTTCTGCATCAGATAAAAAGCCATCAAACAAAGATTTCCCATTGCTGATTCTCTTTCTAAATGGAACATCATTATCACTATAAATAAATTCAATATCAGTATGAGCCTGTATTGGACTCCGAGCTAGTTTATTTTTAGAATTAAATTTGGGGTCAGGAGTCACACAAGGTGAAATAGTTGGTCCAGTAACTAAGTGTTCCTTAATGTTTATTTTTTCATCTGTAGTAGCACTAAGGCTGATTTGAGGAAACACTGAAATCAGCTCTTCATCATCTTCAGAAGCAGAAAGACCTTCATAATCAGTCAAACAGTCTTCCATTTTACTTATTTCAGATGCTTTTAGGAAATATGTAAAGGATTTCTGTGTTTTGCCAGGGCTATGCACATTCATTAATTTTTCTGAAGTGTTGCCAATATTTAAATCAGAACTTAAAACTTCCACAGGTCGGTATGGAGTGACTTCTTCCTCAGTAGATGACATTTCTAAATCACTGAATGCTTCATCTTTATTATTAGGCATGGTGCCTTCAGAGCCTGGTTGAAACTGCAACATTTCATTATCCGTTAGACCCTCAGAACATGCTTCTGGAGACCTCAATAAATCCATTTGATCAACATTGGATATGCATATTTCTGGAATAACTTTTGCCATTTTTTCAACTTGATTCCTTGATCCTTGAATCAGTATGTACCTTAAAATGTAACAAATATTATGTATAAAGTTTTCTTTTTAATATGACAAAAAATAATTGTTTTGTGGGTTAAATCTACTGGTATGAATAAATGTTTTTAATTGTAAATCATTTTTTGAAAAATTGTATTATTAATCTTTATGAAATAAAATCCACAAGAATAAAGGTAATATTTTTTTAATTAATAATTTATATTTTTTTATCGGTAGTTCATTTTTATTTTCTGATGTTATTATGTATACAAAGTAATTCTCTTCATAAGAAGCTAGTTTAAGATAGTTGAATAATCTTATTATAATATTCTTTAAACATAAAGAATGAAATTGGTTAATAAAAATATTATACTCAAAATTATTGGTTGAACGGAACATAGGCTAAATTAAATTAATAAAAATAATATATTTAATTTTCAAGTTATTTTATATGAAGTTAGGTTTTAGATAAACAGGTCATCATCAAAGGGTAGAGTAAAATTTTTTTTTTTTTTAATTTATAGAGTTATATTTAAAAAAAGATGAAATAATTACAGTGTCTAACAGTAATGAAGCATTTCAAGTAAAAATATTACATCAGACATCCTGAGACTTGATAAATATTAATGAGAAGATGTAAACTGACTAAATTAAACAATTCACTCTTTTGCAAAATATTTTAAATAAAAAAAGGAATATGACATGAGATTTTATATTCTGTTTGTAGCAAAATCTTTGGTTAGTAAAAAAAAATTCTATCATCCTTCTGTGTTTTTAAATTTTCTAGTTTCCCTCTTTATAAACAAATGGCATTCTTTTCTATGATAAAAATGGCATGTGTATTTTTATAAATATGTGTATTATTTAAAGCAATCAAGGAATAGAGAATCACAACTTTAAGTTACAATGAGAAATTTTGATTTTCATTTTATTAGTATAATTTGTGGAGTTCTTGATGACCAAGTCACACGATTTCAGGCAACTCATACACCTCTGATATTATTGAAGATATTAATGTGTACATTTTTTTCAAAGATTAAATTACTGCATTTTAGAATTGTAAAGCATAGAAGTGCATCACTGAATTTTCAGAGAGATTTGAAATTATTGGTTAAAAAGAATTGTTGAAAGTTTTTTTGTTTTTTTAAGCTAAAGATTCCAATTTAGTGTTTGCCTAACTAAAGGGTTAAGTAACATCTACAAACTACTAATCTCTAATTTTACGAATTTGTGTAAGGTTTCAGATATTTTTGACCTATTGCTATATTTACAGAGTCAGTAGGACAAATATGATCTTCAATCAAAATAAGTAAAAAGCATAAAGTGTGCAATAAAAGCTGTAAAATTACAATCATTCTTAAAAAGCAACATGCTCTCTTCTTTTGTTTTTTTAAGCCAATGGGGTCCTAATATTTACAAGTTCTTGCAAACTTTAATAATTCTGAATTATAATGTACAGTAGGAGTAAAAATAAAGTTCTACTAGTTAACATTATACATGTGGGATAGCAAAATGACTTGTTCATCTGCTTTAAGAAATATTTAATTAAATAATAAGTAACTTTTGATTTAAAAAATATGTATTAGTTTTTAATTAACAATTTATTTGCTTATTGTTTTTCATTTTTAATGGGAACATAAATTTATATACTCGTAAATTTCAAAAACTAATCATTTATTGCTCGTAAACATTTTAGAAAAATCAATCTCAAGTTCATAATTTCATGACGACTACTATAGTTTGATTGTTTAATTAGTTTAAGGCCCTTATGTACTCCTAACAATGCGTGTTATCCTACAGGTTACCAACCCGCTATAGACAGAGTGATTTATTCCATGGCCCAAAAAAATAAAAGCCAACTCTCCCAAGCCAGGTTCAAACCAGTGCTCCTGAATCGAGAAAGCTGGCAATCTTGGCAATGACTCTTTTGTGGACCCTAAACTCTGTGAACTAATTTAATACATTAAGTATTTGGATATTCACAGTTGATACCAGGCTGCCATTAGACAAATTACTGGGGGGAGGATGCACAATAGATCTCTATAGGCTGCAGTGCATTTTCATACCAAAAAGAAAAACGAAAGATTCATATTAATTAATTATACTTGAAAGAGAGTGTAATATAATCAGTATGATATATCAGTTGCATTGTACTAAGGGTCACTGTTAGAGTAAAATTTGTTTAAAAAGATTATTACTATTATATATATATATATATATATATATATATATATATATATATATATATATATATATATATATATATATATATATATAATGGGGGTCGGGGTGGCCGAGCGGGTTAACGCGCTTGCAAAAGTGCATCTACTCACAAACCCAAAGGTTGTGAGTTCGAATCCCGGCACCGGCACAACTTTAATTTAATTAAAGTAATAATTCAAGAAATTTATCACCCCTCCCCCCGGGTATGTGAGGCCCGTCAGCCTACTTGGAGGCTACTCACACAGACCGGGCGTAGGAGTGATGACCCTACCCCGTGTACCTTAATTGTGAATCGCGTTGTGGTTTTCCAGGACATACAATAGCCGCCCGGAGGTTTGGTCCGTGGACGGGTCTGTCTCGGGGAAAGAAATATAGGTCCTCGTGCGCCTGCTGACTCCGAACAGCCATAATCCGTGGATCTAGACCGATTGGTCACTGTCCTTGAACCCGAGTGAATCGGTGGGAAGGACACTGCCGAATTGGCCCCAAAGGGACCGGTTATGGAGCAATGGGCAGCCTGCCGCTGCACCATGGAAACCATGGTTCGCAGCAACGTGAGGTTGGGTGACCCCCACCAGACTGTCTGTGCTTCCGCAAGCAATAAATGTCTGTAAGAACACCACATCGCGCGGCCAAAGATCTACAAGGTCTATAGAGCCAACCGAAAAAAAAATATATATATATATATATATATATATATATATATATATATATATATATATATATTTTTTTTTTTTTTAAAGGTATCCTAGACTTGACCGCCCAATGCTGGTTCAACTTGCCAAACAGTAGGTACTATAAGTGTTGGATGAATTTATTAGTTCTATTTTCTTTCTAAAAAATATTTATTATTAAAAAACATTGATTTAAAAAATAATTATTTTCTATTAAATAAATTTAAATTTAAAGTTATTATACGATAAAAGTCTGAAATTTAAATTAATGAGAGTTATTTACATAAGTAACACTGAAACATAATGATCTCTCTCATATTTTTTCCTTTTGTTCTAATAATCACATATCGTAGATAATGGCTTAAATCTACCAATAATAATTGCCTAAGGCAGTAAACAATAGACTATATTGCATTATGATAGAAACAATGACTTAAGTAAAAATTTTTAATTAGATGTTAAGCTGCAATATACTTCCATTTATAATTCATTTATTCGCTCTATTTTTTACAACAGAACTTTTTCTCTTCAAATTTACATGTGACTAGAAAATATAAAAAAATTGACAACAAAAGTAGTAATGTAAATTTCAAGAGAAAATGTTCTGAGGATGAGGATACTACCCAGAAACATCAAAACTGTAAAAATATAAGAGTGAATAAATGGATATAAATGGAAGTTTATCTTTTGGATAACATCTAATTAAATATTACTGACTTCCCACAAAAATATATTTATTTCTAAAGTTTCATTTTAATGTTAAAATAATCTCAAATGTTGATAAAAAACCAATTTTAGTTAAATAATGTGAAAAAACTCAAACAATTTCCCATTTAACTATTCTAAACAATTACTCAATATTTTAAGAATCCACAGAGGTGCAATATGCATAATATAGATATTTTATTACTTATTTCGAAATTGTAAACTTTAGATTAATTACAGATATTAGTTCAATATATGTTTTTAATTTAAAATATCTTATTAGCCATCACAAGAAACGTTTTATTTATTGTGTGAACGTAAAATGCTATCTCAAACATATAATGAAAGTACAGTCTAATCTATGAGAAGACAGTAGGGGGATATACCTGGGAATGAAGCGGCATGCTGGCATCTTGGGATCACTGGTCCAAATAGGTAGTGTTACCTGCTCTCTCCTCGTGATCATGGTCATCATATCTTCTTCTGGGAGGAGTCACTGATCTGACATCTAGAATAGGTGACAGCCTTTCTTCTGAAACTCTCCTGGGAGCTTTTCCACTCCGATCCACCATTGTTGGGCTTGCTTTCTGCTTCAAGAGGGAATATTCGGCATCACTACTAGAGCTTTCGTCTCCTGATTTCAGACGGGGACTAACTACCTCATAACGCCTTAACATTTTAGGTGAAACTGGCGAACCAGTCAACCGGTGTCTCGATTCTAAACTAATATCTAATTCTGAACAGGAAAGTGGTAATGCGACAGAATCAGAAAGAGAAGAATCAGTAGTGTCGATGAGAGAAAATTCGTTTTCGTATTTGATTATTTTTCTTAATGATTCAGGTTGTTTAAAAACTATTTCTATTCCTGAGGAGTCAATTGTCCTTGTAAATACTTCGGATGTGAGTAACTGAACACTGTTACCGTTATCTTTCGTCCTCATTTTACTAGGACTTGATGGTAATGATGTTGGTACCTTTTTACGATCTATGCTAGATCCTCTTTTTTTTGATTTAGAGCCTAGGTCTGCTCCACTCTTTCTTCTACCTTGAGCACTTGACGATCTTTCATAACTTACAGCTGATGGCGCTGAAGAAGCTCTCTTAACACCCTCGATTGTATCATCTGATATATGAGCCTCTGTACTTATTTCTAGTGAAGTGCTTTGCAAAGAGGAATGAGATTTGACACTAAGTCCCTCTGACTCCTCAGTATGTTGCTGTCGCACATCTGGCTTAAATTCTGTTTCTTCTCCTCTTATTTCTGGAGATTTCTTTCCTCTGTCATATTCTTTACTCTCTGTTTTAGTAAATTGCTTCATAATTTTGCCGGATTTTACAGGTTTATAGTCAGCAAAAGAGCTAGTTTTTGAAACACTGGTCACCATCTTTTCCAAGTAAGTACTCGTTAGATTTGGTTCATGAAATGATTTTACTAAACTTCTTGTTTTTCCTTTATCCAAAGTGGTTTCTGTTATTGAATCTTTTTGAAAAGTTTCATTCTTTCTAGATAATCTTTGTGGTGATGATAAGGGGGATTCTTTTTTTTGCCTGAGTTTAGGACTAATAAATTTTTCTGAAGCTGTTTTTGAAGAAGTCTCTACAGCTTTTGCAGGTTCTGTTGTCTTCTTTCTGGGAGATGACTGACTTTTAATTTGTTTATATTTTCTTTCTGGTGTAGAAATTTTAGATGAAGATGGTTTTTGTTTTTTTTCTGGAGTACTTGTTTTAGATAGTGTCAGTTTTTTCTCAGGTGTGCTTGTCTTAGGCGATGCTGTTGAAGATGAAGAAATAGTGCGTCTAGACAGTGCCATGTCACCTTTTTTCCTTTCTCTCAATGTAGTTTCAACTTTTATATCACGAGAAAGGGTTGATGCCATGTACCCTTTTGTTCTTGGTAATCTGATCATTCGATTTTCATTACTGTCTGGTTCTTTTTTTAATGCCCCAATATTTTGTTTTTCTTTTTCCAATAAATCCTCTCTTTTCAAAGATTTTTTCTGTCTTTCTTTATCCAGAGATTCTACCTTCTTTGTCTTTCTTATAATTAATTTATCACTTTCCATTGGTTCCATTTTAGTTCTTGACTGAGTCCTTTTTGGGATTAAATTTGCACCTTGACTTGATCTTTCAGCTTGTCCTATTTCTCTAGAAGTTTTCAGCTCTTTTTCTTGATGAGCCAAGTCTTTTTCTTTCTTGTCCTGAAGTTTCTTTGATTTTCTGGTGCCATGGCTAGGTAATATTTCAAACGATTTTTTCACATGTGAAGTTGATTGGGAGTAAGGTTCAGAACTTATTTCAAACTTCTTTTTAGTATCTTTGGGTAATGGTTTCATCTTCCTTTCATTCTTGGCCATATCTTCTCTCTTGAGTTTTGTTTCATCTTTCCCAACATGGGTAGGTAGAGGTTTCTTTTTGGGAACATCTGAAGTAACTTTTGGAATTCTACTTCTTCCTAAAACTTTCTTTCCATCTTGGCCACTTAGTGTGTGTTTACTACCTTTTCTCTCTTGATGTGAATCTTCAGAAACACTAGAAAACTTCTCACATCTTGAAACAGTTACCTCTAATAAGTCATCAGTCATAAATATATCATCAATGATCAAAGATGGATCCTTGTAAACATTATCTAGAGTTTGGTATTCAGTTAATTCACTACACTGTTGATCTAAGTACATTTGGCTTGAAGGAGCTGAAAACGAAGCAGAAGAAACAGAGCTTTCTATAATATCTGCTTGTTGTAATTTTAACTTCTGAGAAGAAGACTGCAAAGGAATATCAACAATCTCAATAACTGAACCTTCAACTAATAAAACCTTAAGGGATTCTTCTAACAAACCTTTATCTGCTTCAGAATCCAGTTTGGAAACAGGCATATCACCCTTAACTTGATATTCTTCATAAGATGGAAGACTCAAACTTTCACTAGTTCCTTCCAATTCAAAATTACGAAAGCAATAGCAATTAGCAACCTTACACTCACATCTATCACAAACCACTGCTTCAGTTTCAGAGCTCTCACACGAACTATCAACTACATGTTCTTTAATAGAATAATCAAATGTATCTTTCTTAATACATTCCTTTAAATTGTCATCTCTGTATTTAGGTAAAGTTAAATTACAAGTGTTCTTACTGGAATGCGAAACCAAGCTATCATCAAAAACGGATCTGAACTCCTCTAACAATGGAGGAACATCAGTAATAGATGAAAATAAACCCTCCTTAACTTCAGAAATTTCCTTGAGTCTAGAAGTAACAAGATCATCTTTGATCTCCTCGGATGGTAATGTTTCGGCAGTCGTTATTACTTGAGTAGTAACTTCTTTGCTGATGATCATAGTTACTTCATCCTTTGAAACTAGTGGTGATTTCGGTGGCGAGGGAGATGGTTTCTCAGGCTTTTCAGTTATTGGTGAAACTGCCTTCTCCTCTTCTACTATTAGAGATGGTTCCTTCACCTCCTCTGTTGGTGATCTAGTAAGAGGAGAAGGTGACTTATCCTTTTCTTCCTTTAGCGGGCTTACCACCTCCTTCTTAACTAGTTCTGGTGATTTCACTGGGCTAGATATAACCTCTTTTTCCTCTAGATCAGTTGGTGATTTTGCAGGAGAAACTGCTATTTCTTTTTCTTCTGCTGTTGGTGATTCCTTGAGTTTAGAAGGAACTAGTTCCTCTTTGATCTCGTCGGATGGTAATGTTTCGGCAGTCGTTATTACTTGAGTAGTAACTTCTTTGCTGATGATCGTAGTTACTTCATCCTTTGAAACTAGTGGTGATTTCGGTGGCGAGGGAGATGGTTTCTCAGGCTTTTCAGTTATTTGTGAAACTGCCTTCTCCTCTTCTACAATTAGAAATGGTTCCTTCAACTCCTCTGTAGGTGATCTAGTAAGAGGAGAAGGTGCCTTATCCTTTTCTTCCTTTAGTGGGCTTACCACCTCCTTCTTAACTAGTTCTGGTGATTTCACTGGGCTAGATATAACCTCTTTTTCCACTAGATCAGTTGGTGATTTTGCAGGAGAAACTGCTATTTCTTTTTCTTCTGCTGTTGGTGATTCCTTGAGTTTAGAAGGAACTAGTTCCTCCTTGATCTCGTCGGATGGTAATGTTCCGGCAGTCGTTATTACTTGAGTAGTAACTTCTTTGCTGATGATCGTAGTTACTTCATCCTTTGAAACTAGTGGTGATTTCGGTGGCGAGGGAGATGGTTTCTCAGGCTTTTCAGTTATTGGTGAAACTGCCTTCTCCTCTTCTACTATTAGAGATGGTTCCTTCACCTCCTCTGTTGGTGATCTAGTAAGAGGAGAAGGTGCCTTATCCTTTTCTTCCTTTAGTGGGCTTACCACCTCCTTCTTAACTAGTTCTGGTGATTTCACTGGGCTAGATATAACCTCTTTTTCCACTAGATCAGTTGGTGATTTTGCAGGAGAAACTGCTATTTCTTTTTCTTCTGCAGTTGGTGATTCCTTAAGTTTAGAAGGAACTAGTTCCTCTTTGATCTCGTCGGATGGTAATGTTTCGGCAGTCGTTAATACTTGAGTAGTAACTTCTTTGCTGATGATCGTAGTTACTTCATCCTTTGAAACTAGTGGTGATTTCGGTGGCGAGGGAGATGGTTTCTCAGGCTTTTCAGTTATTTGTGAAACTGCCTTCTCCTCTTCTACAATTAGAAATGGTTCCTTCACCTCCTCTGTTGGTGATCTAGTAAGAGGAGAAGGTGCCTTATCCTTTTCTTCCTTTAGTGGGCTTACCACCTCCTTCTTAACTAGTTCTGGTGATTTCACTGGGCTAGATATAACCTCTTTTTCCACTAGATCAGTTGGTGATTTTGCAGGAGAAACTGCTATTTCTTTTTCTTCTGCAGTTGGTGATTCCTTGAGTTTAGAAGGAACTAGTTCCTCTTTGATCTCGTCGGATGGGAATGTTTCGGCAGTCGTTATTACTTGAGTAGTAACATCTTTGCTGATGATCGAAGTTACTTCATCCTTTGAAACTAGTGGTGATTTCGGTGGCGAGGGAGATGGTTTCTCAGGCTTTTCAGTTACTGGTGAAACTGCCTTCTCCTCTTCTACTATTAGAGATGGTTCCTTCACCTCCTCTGTTGGTGAACTAGTAAGAGGAGAAGGTGCCTTATCCTTTTCTTCCTTTAGTGGGCTTACCACCTCCTTAACTAGTTCTGGTGATTTCATTGGGCTAGATATAACCTCTTTTTCCACTAGATCAGTTGGTGATTTTGCAGGAGAAACTGCTATTTCTTTTTCTTCTGCTGTTGGTGATTCTTTGAGTTTAGAAGGAACTAGTTCCTCTTTAATCTCGTCGGATGGTAATGTTTCGATAGTCGTTAATACTTGAGAAGTAACTTCTTTGCTGATGATCGTAGTTACTTCATCCTTTGAAACTAGTGGTGATTTCGGTGGCGAGGGAGATGGTTTCTCAGGCTTTTCAGTTATTGGTGAAACTGCCTTCTCCTCTTCTACTATTAGAGATGGTTCCTTCACCTCCTCTGTTGGTGAACTAGTAAGAGGAGAAGGTGCCTTATCCTTTTCTTCCTTTAGTGGGCTTACCACCTCCTTCTTAACTAGTTCTGGTGATTTTACTTGGCTAGATATAACCTCTTTTTCCACTAGATCAGTTGGTGATTTTGCAGGAGAAACTACTATTTCTTTTTCTTCTGCTGTTGGTGATTCCTTGAGTTTAGAAGGAACTAGTTCCTCTTTGATCTCGTCGGATGGTAATGTTTCGGCAGTCGTTATTACTTGAGTAGTAACTTTTTTGCTGATGATCGTAGTTACTTCATCCTTTGAAACTAGTGGTGATTTCGGTGGCGAGGGAGATGGTTTCTCAGGCTTTTCAGTTATTGGTGAAACTGCCTTCTCTTCTTCTACTATTAGAGATGGTTCCTTCACCTCCTCTGTTGGTGAACTAGTAAGAGGAGAAGGTGCCTTATCCTTTTCTTCCTTTAGTGGGCTTACCACCTCCTTCTTAACTAGTTCTGGTGATTTCACTGGGCTAGATATAACCTCTTTTTCCACTAGATCAGTTGGTGATTTTGCAGGAGAAACTGCTATTTCTTTTTCTTCTGCTGTTGGTGATTCCTTGAGTTTAGAAGGAACTAGTTCCTCTTTAATCTCGTCGGATGGTAATGTTTCGGCAGTCGTTAATACTTGAGAAGTAACTTCTTTGCTGATGATCGTAGTTACTTCATCCTTTGAAACTAGTGGTGATTTCGGTGGCGAGGGAGATGGTTTCTCAGGCTTTTCAGTTATTTGTGAAACTGCCTTCTCCTCTTCTACAATTAGAAATGGTTCCTTCAACTCCTCTGTAGGTGATCTAGTAAGAGGAGAAGGTGCCTTATCCTTTTCTTCCTTTAGTGGGCTTACCACCTCCTTCTTAACTAGTTCTGGTGATTTCACTGGGCTAGATATAACCTCTTTTTCCACTAGATCAGTTGGTGATTTTGCAGGAGAAACTGCTATTTCTTTTTCTTCTGCTGTTGGTGATTCCTTGAGTTTAGAAGGAACTAGTTCCTCCTTGATCTCGTCGGATGGTAATGTTCCGGCAGTCGTTATTACTTGAGTAGTAACTTCTTTGCTGATGATCGTAGTTACTTCATCCTTTGAAACTAGTGGTGATTTCGGTGGCGAGGGAGATGGTTTCTCAGGCTTTTCAGTTATTGGTGAAACTGCCTTCTCCTCTTCTACTATTAGAGATGGTTCCTTCACCTCCTCTGTTGGTGAACTAGTAAGAGGAGAAGGTGCCTTATCCTTTTCTTCCTTTAGTGGGCTTACCACCTCCTTCTTAACTAGTTCTGGTGATTTCACTGGGCTAGATATAACCTCTTTTTCCACTAGATCAGTTGGTGATTTTGCAGGAGAAACTGCTATTTCTTTTTCTTCTGCTGTTGGTGATTCCTTGAGTTTAGAAGGAACTAGTTCCTCTTTAATCTCGTCGGATGGTAATGTTTCGGCTGTCGTTAATACTTGAGAAGTAACTTCTTTGCTGATGATCGTAGTTACTTCATCCTTTGAAACTAGTGGTGATTTCGGTGGAGAGGGAAATGGTTTCTCAGGCTTTTCAGTTATTGGTGACACTGCCTTCTCCCCTTCTTCTATTAGAGATGGTTCCTTCACCTCCTCTGTTGGTGATCTAGTAAGAGGAGAAGGTGACTTATCCTTTTCTTCCTTTAGCGGGCTTACCACCTCCTTCTTAACTAGTTCTGGTGATTTCACTGGGCTAGATATAACCTCTTTTTCCTCTAGATCAGTTGGTGATTTTGCAGGAGAAACTGCTATTTCTTTTTCTTCTGCTGTTGGTGATTCCTTGAGTTTAGAAGGAACTAGTTCCTCTTTGATCTCGTCGGATGGTAATGTTTCGGCAGTCGTTATTACTTGAGTAGTAACTTCTTTGCTGATGATCGTAGTTACTTCATCCTTTGAAACTAGTGGTGATTTCGGTGGCGAGGGAGATGGTTTCTCAGGCTTTTCAGTTATTTGTGAAACTGCCTTCTCCTCTTCTACAATTAGAAATGGTTCCTTCAACTCCTCTGTAGGTGATCTAGTAAGAGGAGAAGGTGCCTTATCCTTTTCTTCCTTTAGTGGGCTTACCACCTCCTTCTTAACTAGTTCTGGTGATTTCACTGGGCTAGATATAACCTCTTTTTCCACTAGATCAGTTGGTGATTTTGCAGGAGAAACTGCTATTTCTTTTTCTTCTGCTGTTGGTGATTCCTTGAGTTTAGAAGGAACTAGTTCCTCCTTGATCTCGTCGGATGGTAATGTTCCGGCAGTCGTTATTACTTGAGTAGTAACTTCTTTGCTGATGATCGTAGTTACTTCATCCTTTGAAACTAGTGGTGATTTCGGTGGCGAGGGAGATGGTTTCTCAGGCTTTTCAGTTATTGGTGAAACTGCCTTCTTCTCTTCTACTATTAGAGATGGTTCCTTCAACTCCTCTGTTGGGGATTTAGTAAGAGGAGAAGGTTCCTTATCCTTTTCTTCCTTTAGTGGGCTTACCACCTCCTTCTTAACTAGTTCTGGTGATTTTACTTGGCTAGATATAACCTCTTTTTCCACTAGATCAGTTGGTGATTTTGCAGGAGAAACTGCTATTTCTTTTTCTTCTGCTGTTGGTGATTCCTTGAGTTTAGAAGGAACTAGTTCCTCTTTGATCTCGTCGGATGGTAATGTTTCGGCAGTCGTTATTACTTGAGTAGTAACTTTTTTGCTGATGATCGTAGTTACTTCATCCTTTGAAACTAGTGGTGATTTCGGTGGCGAGGGAGATGGTTTCTCAGGCTTTTCAGTTATTGGTGAAACTGCCTTCTCTTCTTCTACTATTAGAGATGGTTCCTTCACCTCCTCTGTTGGTGAACTAGTAAGAGGAGAAGGTGCCTTATCCTTTTCTTCCTTTAGTGGGCTTACCACCTCCTTCTTAACTAGTTCTGGTGATTTCACTGGGCTAGATATAACCTCTTTTTCCACTAGATCAGTTGGTGATTTTGCAGGAGAAACTGCTATTTCTTTTTCTTCTGCTGTTGGTGATTCCTTGAGTTTAGAAGGAACTAGTTCCTCTTTAATCTCGTCGGATGGTAATGTTTCGGCAGTCGTTAATACTTGAGAAGTAACTTCTTTGCTGATGATCGTAGTTACTTCATCCTTTGAAACTAGTGGTGATTTCGGTGGAGAGGGAAATGGTTTCTCAGGCTTTTCAGTTATTGGTGACACTGCCTTCTCCCCTTCTTCTATTAGAGATGGTTCCTTCACCTCCTTATCCTTTTCTTCCTTTAGTGGGCTTACCACCTCCTTCTTAACTAGTTCTGGTGATTTCACTGGGCTAGATATAACCTCTTTTTCCACTAGATTAGTTGGTGATTTTGCAGGAGAAACTGCTATTTCTTTTTCTTCTGCTGTTGGTGATTCCTTGAGTTTAGAAGGAACTAGTTCCTCTTTGATCTCGTCGGATGGTAATGTTTCGGCAGTCGTTAATACTTGAGAAGTAACTTCTTTGCTGATGATCGTAGTTACTTCATCCTTTGAAACTAGTGGTGATTTCGGTGGCGAGGGAGATGGTTTCTCAGGCTTTTCAGTTATTGGTGACACTGCCTTCTCCCCTTCTTCTATTAGAGATGGTTCCTTCACCTCCTTATCCTTTTCTTCCTTTAGTGGGCTTACCACCTCCTTCTTAACTAGTTCTGGTGATTTCACTGGGCTAGATATAACCTCCTTTTCAACTAGATTAGTTGGCGATTTTGCAGGAGAAACTGCTATTTCTTTTTCTTCTGCTGTTGGTGATTCCTTGAGTTTAGAAGGAACTAGTTCCACTTTGATCTCGTCGGATGGTAATGTTTCGGCAGTCGTTAATACTTGAGAAGTAACTTCTTTGCTGATGATCGTAGTTACTTCATCCTTTGAAACTAGTGGTGATTTCGGTGGCGAGGGAGATGGTTTCTCAGGCTTTTCAGTTATTGGTGACACTGCCTTCTCCCCTTCTTCTATTAGAGATGGTTCCTTCACCTCCTTATCCTTTTCTTCCTTTAGTGGGCTTACCACCTCCTTCTTAACTAGTTCTGGTGATTTCACTGGGCTAGATATAACCTCTTTTTCCACTAGATTAGTTGGTGATTTTGCAGGAGAAACTGCTATTTCTTTTTCTTCTGCTGTTGGTGATTCCTTGAGTTTAGAAGGAACTAGTTCCTCTTTGATCTCGTCGGATGGTAATGTTTCGGCAGTCGTTAATACTTGAGAAGTAACTTCTTTGCTGATGATCGTAGTTACTTCATCCTTTGAAACTAGTGGTGATTTCGGTGGCGAGGGAGATGGTTTCTCAGGCTTTTCAGTTATTGGTGACACTGCCTTCTCCCCTTCTTCTATTAGAGATGGTTCCTTCACCTCCTTATCCTTTTCTTCCTTTAGTGGGCTTACCACCTCCTTCTTAAGTAGTTCTGGTGATTTCACTGGGCTAGATATAACCTCTTTTTCCACTAGATTAGTTGGTGATTTTGCAGGAGAAACTGCTATTTCTTTTTCTTCTGCTGTTGGTGATTCCTTGAGTTTAGAAGGAACTAGTTCCTCTTTGATCTCGTCGGATGGTAATGTTTCGGCAGTCGTTAATACTTGAGAAGTAACTTCTTTGCTGATGATCGTAGTTACTTCATCCTTTGAAACTAGTGGTGATTTCGGTGGCGAGGGAGATGGTTTCTCAGGCTTTTCAGTTATTGGTGAAACTGCCTTCTTCTCTTCTACTATTAGAGATGGTTCCTTCAACTCCTCTGTTGGTGATATAGTAAGAGGAGAAGGTGCCTTATCTTTTTCTTCCTTTAGTGGGCTTACCACATCCTTCTTAACTAGTTCTGGTGATTTCACTGGGCTAGATATAGCCTCTTTTTCCACTAGATCAGTTGGTGATTTTGCAAGAGAAACTGCTATTTCTTTCTCTTCTGCTGTTAGTGATTCCTTGAGTTTTGAAGGAACTTGTTCCTCTTTGATCTCGTCTGATGGTAATTTTTCGGCAGTCGTTATTACTTGAGTAGTAACTTCTTTGCTGATGATCGTAGTTACTTCATCCATTGAAACTAGTGGTGATTTCGGTGGCGAGGGGGATGGTTTCTCAGGCTTTTCAGTTATTGGTGAAACTGCCTTCTCTTCTTCTACTATTAGAGATGGTTCCTTCACCTCCTCTGTTGGTGAACTAGTAAGAGGAGAAGGTGCCTTATCCTTTTCTTCCTTTAGTGGGCTTACCACCTCCTCCTTAAGTAGTACTGGTGATTTCACTGGGCTAGATATAACCTCTTTTTCCACTAGATCAGTTGGTGATTTTGCAGGAGAAACTGCTATTTCTTTTTCTTCTGCTGTTGGTGATTCCTTGAGTTTAGAAGGAACTAGTTCCTCTTTGATCTCGTCGGATGGTAATGTTTCGGCAGTCGTTATTACTTGAGTAGTAACTTCTTTGCTGATGATCGTAGTTACTTCATCCTTTGAAACTAGTGGTGATTTCGGTGGCGAGGGAGATGGTTTCTCAGGCTTTTCAGTTATTGGTGAAACTGCCTTCTCCCCTTCTTCTATTAGAGATGGTTTCTTCACCTCCTTATCCTTTTCTTCCTTTAGTGGGCTTACCACCTCCTTCTTAACTAGTTCTGGTGATTTCACTGGGCTAGATATAACCGCTTTTTCCACGTGATCAGTTGGAGATTTTGCAGGAGAAACTGCTATTTCTTTTTCTTCTGCTGTTGGTGATTCCTTGAGTTTAGAAGGAACTAGTTCCTCTTTGATCTCGTCGGATGGTAATGTTTCGGCAGTCGTTATTACTTGAGTAGTAATTATTTTGCTGATGATCGTAGTTACTTCATCCTTTGAAACTAGTGGTGATTTCGGTGGCGAGGGAGATGGTTTCTCAGGCTTTTCAGTTATTGGTGAAACTGCCTTCTCTTCTTCTACTATTAGAGATGGTTCCTTCACCTCCTCTGTTGGTGAACTAGTAAGAGGAGAAGGTGCCTTATCCTTTTCTTCCTTTAGTGGGCTTACCACCTTCTTCTTAACTAGTTCTGGTGATTTCACTGGGCTAGATATAACCTCTTTTTCCACTAGATCAGTTGGTGATTTCACTGGGCTAGATATAACCTCTTTTTCCACTAGATTAGTTGGTGATTTTGCAAGAGAAACTGCTATTTCTTTTTCTTCTGCTGTTGGTGATTCCTTGAGTTTAGAAGGAACTAGTTCCTCTTTGATCTCGTCGGATGATAATGTTTCGGCAGTCGTTATTACTTGAGTAGAAACTTCTTTGCTGATGATCGTAGTTACTTCATCCTTTGAAACTAGTGGTGATTTCGGTGGAGAGGGAGATGGTTTCTCAGGCTTTTCAGTTATTGGTGACACTGCCTTCTCCCCTTCTTCTATTAGAGATGGTTCCTTCACCTCCTTATTCTTTTCTTCCTTTAATGGGCTTACCACCTCCTTCTTAACTAGTTCTGGTGATTTCACTGGGCTAGATATAACCTCTTTTTCCACTAGATTATTTGGTGATTTTGCAGGAGAAACTGCTATTTCTTTTTCTTCTGCTGTTGGTGATTCCTTGAGTTTAGAAGGAACTAGTTCCTCTTTGATCTCGTCGGATGGTAATGTTTCGCCAGTCGTTAATACTTGAGAAGTAACTTCTTTGCTGATGATCGTAGTTACTTCATCCTTTGAAACTAGTGGTGATTTCGGTGGCGAGGGAGATGGTTTCTCAGGCTTTTCAGTTATTGGTGAAACTGCCTTCTTCTCTTCTACTATTAGAGATGGTTCCTTCAACTCCTCTGTTGGTGATATAGTAAGAGGAGAAGGTGCCTTATCTTTTTCTTCCTTTAGTGGGCTAACCACCTCCTTCTTAACTAGTTCTGGTGATTTCACTGGGCTAGATATAGCCTCTTTTTCCACTTGATCAGTTGGTGATTTTGCAGGAGAAACTGCTATTTCTTTTTCTTCTGCTGTTGGTGATTCCTTGAGTTTAGAAGGAACTAGTTCCTCTTTGATCTCGTCGGATGGTAATGTTTCGGCAGTCGTTATTACTTGAGTAGTAACTTCTTTGCTGATGATCGTAGTTACTTCATCCTTTGAAACTAGTGGTGATTTCGGTGGCGAGGGAGATGGTTTCTCAGGCTTTTCAGTTATTGGTGAAACTGCCTTCTCCTCTTCTACTATTAGAGATGGTTCCTTCACCTCCTCTGTTGGTGATCTAGTAAGAGGAGAAGGTGCCTTATCCTTTTCTTCCTTTAGTTGGCTTACCACCTCCTTCTTAACTAGTTCTGGTGATTTCACTGGGCTAGATATAACCTCTTTTTCCACTAGATCAGTTGGTGATTTTGCAGGAGAAACTGCTATTTCTTTTTCTTCTGCTGTTGGTGATTCCTTGAGTTTAGAAGGAACTAGTTCCTCTTTGATCTCGTCGGATGGTAATGTTTCGACAGTCGTTATTACTTGAGTAGTAACTTCTTTGCTGATGATCGTAGTTACTTCATCCTTTGAAACTAGTGGTGATTTCGGTGGCGAGGGAGATGGTTTCTCAGGCTTTTCAGTTATTGGTGAAACTGCCTTCTCCTCTTCTACTATTAGAGATGGTTCCTTCACCTCCTCTGTTGGTGATCTAGTAACAGGAGAAGGTGCCTTATCCTTTTCTTCCTTTAGTGGGCTTACCACCTCCTTCTTAACTAGTTCTGGTGATTTCACTGGGCTAGATATAACCTCTTTTTCCACTAGATCAGTTGGTGATTTTGCAGGAGAAATTGCTATTTCTTTTTCTTCTGCTGTTGGTGATTCCTTGAGTTTAGAAGGAACTAGTTCCTCTTTGATCTCGTCGGATGGTAATGTTTCGGCAGTCGTTATTACTTGAGTAGTGATTTCTTTGCTGATGATCGTAGTTACTTCATCCTTTGAAACTAGTGGTGATTTCGGTGGCGAGGGAGATGGTTTTTCAGGCTTTTCAGTTATTTGTGAAACTGCCTTCTCCTCTTCTTCTATTAGAGATGGTTCCTTCACCTCCTTATCCTTTTCTTCCTTTAGTGGGCTTACCACCTCCTTCTTAACTAGTTCTGGTGATTTCACTGGGCTAGATATAACCTCTTTTTCCACTAGAGCAGTTGTTGATTTTGCAGGAGAAACTGCTATTTCTTTTTCTTCTGCTGTTGGTGATTCCTTGAGTTTAGAAGGAACTAGTTCCTCTTCGATCTCGTCGGATGGTAATGTTTCGGCAGTCGTTATTACTTGAGTAGTAACTTCTTTGCTGATGATCGTAGTTACTTCATCCTTTGAAACTAGTGGTGATTTCGGTGGCGAGGGAGATGGTTTCTCAGGCTTTTCAGTTATTGGTGAAACTGCCTTCTCTTCTTCTACTATTAGAGATGGTTCCTTCACCTCCTCTGTTGGTGAACTAGTATGAGGAGAAGGTGCATTATCCTTTTCTTCCTTTAGTGGGCTTACCACCTCCTTCTTAACTAGTTCTGGTGATTTCACTGGGCTAGATATAGCCTCTTTTTCCACTAGATCAGTTGGTGATTTTGCAAGAGAAACTGCTATTTCTTTTTCTTCTGCTGTTGGTGATTCCTTGAGTTTTGAAGGAACTTGTTCCTCTTTGATCTCGTCTGATGGTAATTTTTCGGCAGTCGTTATTACTTGAGTAGTAACTTCTTTGCTGATGATCGTAGTTACTTCATCCATTGAAACTAGTGGTGATTTCGGTGGCGAGGGGGATGGTTTCTCAGGCTTTTCAGTTATTGGTGAAACTGCCTTCTCCCCTTCTTCTATTAGAGATGGTTTCTTCACCTCCTTATCCTTTTCTTCCTTTAGTGGGCTTACCACCTCCTTCTTAACTAGTTCTGGTGATTTCACTGGGCTAGATATAACCGCTTTTTCCACGAGATCAGTTGGAGATTTTGCAGGAGATACTGCTATTTCTTTTTCTTCTGCTGTTGGTGATTCCTTGAGTTTAGAAGGAACTAGTTCCTCTTTGATCTCGTCGGATGGTAAAGTTTCGGCAGTCGTTATTACTTGAGTAGTAATTATTTTGCTGATGATCGTAGTTACTTCATCCTTTGAAACTAGTGGTGATTTCGGTGGCGAGGGAGATGGTTTCTCAGGCTTTTCAGTTATTGGTGAAACTGCCTTCTCTTCTTCTACTATTAGAGATGGTTCCTTCACCTCCTCTGTTGGTGAACTAGTTAGAGGAGAAGGTGCCTTATCCTTTTCTTCCTTTAGTGGGCTTACCACCTTCTTCTTAACTAGTTCTGGTGATTTCACTGAGCTAGATATAACCTCTTTTTCCACTAGATCAGTTGGTGATTTCACTGGGCTAGATATAACCTCTTTTTCCACTAGATCAGTTGGTGATTTTGGAGGAGAAACTGCTATTTCTTTTTCTTCTGCTGTTGGTGATTCCTTGAGTTTAGAAGGAACTAGTTCCTCTTTGATCTCGTCGGATGGTAATGTTTCGGCAGTCGTTATTACTTGAGTAGTAACTTCTTTGCTGATGATCGTAGTTACTTCATCCTTTGAAACTAGTGGTGATTTCGGTGGTGAGGGAGATAGTTTCTCAGGCTTTTCAGTTATTGGTGAAACTGCCTTCTCCTCTTCTACTATTAGAAATGGTTCCTTCACCTCCTCTGTTGGTGATCTAGTAAGAGGAGAAGGTGCCTTATCCTTTTCTTCCTTTAGTGGGCTTACCACCTCCTTCTTAATTAGTTCTGGTGATTTCACTGGGCTAGATATAACCTCTTTTTCCACTAGATCAGTTGGTGATTTTGCAGGAGAAAGTGCTATTTCTTTTTCTTCTGCTGTTGGTGATTCCTTGAGTTTAGAAGGAACTAGTTCCTCTTCGATCTCGTCGGATGGTAATGTTTCGGCAGTCGTTATTACTTGAGTAGTAACTTCTTTGCTGATGATCGTAGTTACTTCATCCTTTGAAACTAGTGGTGATTTCGGTGCCGAGGGAAATGGTTTCTCAGGTTTTTCAGTTATTGGTGAAACTGCCTTCTCCTCTTCTTCTATTAGAGATGGTTCCTTCACCTCCTTATCCTTTTCTTCCTTTAGTGGGCTTACCAGCTCCTTCTTAACTAGTTCTGGTGATTTCACTGGGCTAGATATAACCTCTTTTTCCACTAGATCAGTTGGTGATTTTGCAGGAGAAACTGCTATTTCTTTTTCTTCTGCTGTTGGTGATTCCTTGAGTTTAGAAGGAACTAGTTCCTCTTTGATGTCGTCGGATGGTAATGTTTCGGAAGTCGTTATTACTTGAGTAGTGACTTCTTTGCTGATGATCGTAGTTACTTCATCCTTTGAAACTAGTGGTGATTTCGGTGGCGAGGGAGATGGTTTCTCAGGCTTTTCAGTTATTGGTGAAACTCCCTTCTCCTCTTCTACTATTAGAGATGGTTCCTTCACCTCCTCTGTTGGTGATCTGGTAACAGGAGAAGGTGCCTTATCCTTTTCTTCCTTTAGTGGGCTTACCACCTCCTTCTTAACTAGTTCTGGTGATTTCATTGGGCTAGATATAACCTCTTTTTCCACTAGATCAGTTGGTGATTTTGCAGGAGAAACTGCTATTTCTTTTTCTTCTGCTGTTTGTGATTCCTTGAGTTTAGAAGGAACTTGTTCCTCTTTGATCTCGTCGGATGGTAATGTTTCGGCAGTCGTTATTACTTGAGTAGTAACTTCTGTGCTGATGATCGTAGTTACTTCATCCTTTGAAACTAGTGGTGATTTCGGTGGCGAGGGAGATAGTTTCTCAGGCTTTTCAGTTATTGGTGAAACTGCCTTCTCCTCTTCTACTATTAGAGATGGTTCCTTCACCTCCTCTGTTGGTGATCTAGTAAGAGGAGAAGGTGCCTTATCCTTTTCTTCCTTTAGTGGGCTTACCACCTCCTTCTTAACTAGTTCTGGTGATTTCACTGGGCTAGATATAGCCTCTTTTTCCACTAGATCAGTTGGTGATTTTGCAGGAGAAACTGCTATTTCTTTTTCTTCTGCTGTTGGTGATTCCTTGAGTTTAGAAGGAACTAGTTCCTCTTCGATCTCGTCGGATGGTAATGTTTCGGCAGTCGTTATTACTTGAGTAGTAACTTCTTTGCTGATGATCGTAGTTACTTCATCCTTTGAAACTAGTGGTGATTTCGGTGGCGAGGGAGATGGTTTCTCAGGTTTTTCAGTTATTGGTGAAACTGCCTTCTCCTCTTTTTCTATTAGAGATGGTTCCTTCACCTCCTTATCCTTTTCTTCCTTTAGTGGGCTTACCACCTCCTTCTTAACTAGTTCTGGTGATTTCACTGGGCTAGATATAACCTCTTTTTCCACTAGATCAGTTGGTGATTTTGCAGGAGAAACTACTATTTCTTTTTCTTCTGCTGTTGGTGATTCCTTGAGTTTAGAAGGAACTAGTTCCTCTTTGATCTCGTCGGATGGTAATGTTTCGGCAGTCGTTATTACTTGAGTAGTAACTTCTTTGCTGATGATAGTAGTTACTTCATCCTTTGAAACTAGTGGTGATTTCGGTGGCGAGGGAGATGGTTTCTCAGGCTTTTCAGTTATTGGTGAAACTGCCTTCTTCTCTTCTACTATTAGAGATGGTTCCTTCACCTCCTCTGTTGGTGATCTGGTAACAGGAGAAGGTGCCTTATCCTTTTCTTCCTTTAGTGGGCTTACCACCTCCTTCTTAACTAGTTCTGGTGATTTCACTGGGCTAGATATAGCCTTTTTTTCCACTAGATCAGTTGGTGATTTTGCAAGAGAAACTGCTATTTCTTTCTCTTCTGCTGTTAGTGATTCCTTGAGTTTTGAAGGAACTTGTTCCTCTTTGATCTCGTCGGATGGTAATGTTTCGGCAGTCGTTATTACTTGAGTAGTAACTTCTTTGCTGATGATCGTAGTTACTTCATCCTTTGAAACTAGTGGTGATTTCGGTGGCGAGGGAGATAGTTTCTCGGGCTTTTCAGTTATTGGTGAAACTGCCTTCTTTTCTTCTACTATTAGAGATGGTTCCTTCACCTCCTCTGTTGGTGATCTAGTAAGAGGAGAAAGTGCCTTATCCTTTTCTTCCTTTAGTGAGCCTACCACCTCCTTCTTAACTAGTTCTGGTGATTTCACTGGGCTAGATATAACCTCTTTTTCCACTAGATGAGTTGGTGATTTTGGAGGAGAAACTGCTATTTCTTTTTCTTCTGCTGTTGGTGATTCCTTGAGTTTAGAAGGAACTAGTTCCTCTTTGATCTCGTCGGATGGTAATGTTTCGGCAGTCGTTATTACTTGAGTAGTAACTTCTTTGCTGATGATAGTAGTTACTTCATCCTTTGAAACTAGTGGTGATTTCGGTGGCGAGGGAGATGGTTTCTCAGGCTTTTCAGTTATTGGTGAAACTGCCTTCTTCTCTTCTACTATTAGAGATGGTTCCTTCACCTCCTCTGTTGGTGATCTGGTAACAGGAGAAGGTGCCTTATCCTTTTCTTCCTTTAGTGGGCTTACCACCTCCTTCTTAACTAGTTCTGGTGATTTCATTGGGCTAGATATAACCTCTTTTTCCACTAGATCAGTTGGTGATTTTGCAGGAGAAACTGCTATTTCTTTTTCTTCTGCTGTTGGTGATTCCTTGAGTTTAGAAGGAACTTGTTCCTCTTTGATCTCGTCGGATGGTAATGTTTCGGCAGTCGTTATTACTTGAGTAGTAACTTCTTTGCTGATGATCGTAGTTACTTCATCCTTTGAAACTAGTGGTGATTTCGGTGGCGAGGGAGATAGTTTCTCAGGCTTTTCAGTTATTGGTGAAACTGCCTTCTCCTCTTCTACTATTAGAGATGGTTCCTTCACCTCCTCTGTTGGTGATCTAGTAAGAGGAGAAGGTGCCTTATCCTTTTCTTCCTTTAGTGGGCTTACCACCTCCTTCTTAACTAGTTCTGGTGATTTCACTGGGCTAGATATAGCCTTTTTTTCCACTAGATCAGTTGGTGATTTTGCAGGAGAAACTGCTATTTCTTTTTCTTCTGCTGTTGGTGATTCCTTGAGTTTAGAAGGAACTAGTTCCTCTTCGATCTCGTCGGATGGTAATGTTTCGGCAGTCGTTATTACTTGAGTAGTAACTTCTTTGCTGATGATCGTAGTTACTTCATCCTTTGAAACTAGTGGTGATTTCGGTGGCGAGGGAGATGGTTTCTCAGGTTTTTCAGTTATTGGTGAAACTGCCTTCTCCTCTTTTTCTATTAGAGATGGTTCCTTCACCTCCTTATCCTTTTCTTCCTTTAGTGGGCTTACCACCTCCTTCTTAACTAGTTCTGGTGATTTCACTGGGCTAGATATAACCTCTTTTTCCACTAGATCAGTTGGTGATTTTGCAGGAGAAACTGCTATTTCTTTTTCTTCTGCTGTTGGTGATTCCTTGAGTTTAGAAGGAACTAGTTCCTCTTTGATCTCGTCGGATGGTAATGTTTCGGCAGTCGTTATTACTTGAGTAGTAACTTCTTTGCTGATGATAGTAGTTACTTCATCCTTTGAAACTAGTGGTGATTTCGGTGGCGAGGGAGATGGTTTCTCAGGCTTTTCAGTTATTGGTGAAACTGCCTTCTTCTCTTCTACTATTAGAGATAGTTCCTTCAACTCCTCTGTTGGTGATATAGTAAGAGGAGAAGGTGCCTTATCCTTTTCTTCCTTTAGTGGGCTTACCACCTCCTTCTTAACTAGTTCTGGTGATTTCACTGGGCTAGATATAGCCTCTTTTTCCACTAGATCAGTTGGTGATTTTGCAAGAGAAACTGCTATTTCTTTCTCTTCTGCTGTTAGTGATTCCTTGAGTTTTGAAGGAACTTGTTCCTCTTTGATCTCGTCGGATGGTAATGTTTCGGCAGTCGTTATTACTTGAGTAGTAACTTCTTTGCTGATGATCGTAGTTACTTCATCCTTTGAAACTAGTGGTGATTTCGGTGGTGAGGGAGATAGTTTCTCAGGCTTTTCAGTTATTGGTGAAACTGCCTTCTCTTCTTCTACTATTAGAGATGGTTCCTTCACCTCCTCTGTTGGTGATCTAGTAAGAGGAGAAAGTGCCTTATCCTTTTCTTCCTTTAGTGAGCCTACCACCTCCTTCTTAACTAGTTCTGGTGATTTCACTGGGCTAGATATAACCTCTTTTTCCACTAGATGAGTTGGTGATTTTGGAGGAGAAACTGCTATTTCTTTTTCTTCTGCTGTTGGTGATCCCTTGAGTTTTGAAGGAACAACTTCCTCTTTGATCTCGTCGGATGGTAATGTTTCGGCAGTCGTTATTACTTGAGTAGTAACTTCTTTGCTGATGATCGTAGTTACTTCATCCTTTGAAACTAGTGGTGATTTCGGTGGCGAGGGAGATGGTTTCTCAGGCTTTTCAGTTATTGGTGAAACTGCCTTCTCTTCTTCTACTATTAGAGATGGTTCCTTCACCTCCTCTGTTGGTGAACTAGTAAGAGGAGAAGGTGCCTTATCCTTTTCTTCCTTTAGTGGGCTTACCACCTCCTTCTTAACTAGTTCTGGTGATTTCACTGGGCTAGATATAACCTCTTTTTCCACTAGATCAGTTGGTGATTTTGCAGGAGAAAGTGCTATTTCTTTTTCTTCTGCTGTTGGTGATTCCTTGAGTTTAGAAGGAACTAGTTCCTCTTCGATCTCGTCGGATGGTAATGTTTCGGCAGTCGTTATTACTTGAGTAGTAACTTCTTTGCTGATGATCGTAGTTACTTCATCCTTTGAAACTAGTGGTGATTTCGGTGCCGAGGGAAATGGTTTCTCAGGTTTTTCAGTTATTGGTGAAACTGCCTTCTCCTCTTCTTCTATTAGAGATGGTTCCTTCACCTCCTTATCCTTTTCTTCCTTTAGTGGGCTTACCACCTCCTTCTTAACTAGTTCTGGTGATTTCACTGGGCTAGATATAACCTCTTTTTCCACTAGATCAGTTGGTGATTTTGCAGAAGAAACTGCTATTTCTTTTTCTTCTGCTGTTGGTGATTCCTTGAGTTTAGAAGGAACTAGTTCCTCTTTGATGTCGTCGGATGGTAATGTTTCGGAAGTCGTTATTACTTGAGTAGTGACTTCTTTGCTGATGATCGTAGTTACTTCATCCTTTGAAACTAGTGGTGATTTCGGTGGCGAGGGAGATGGTTTCTCAGGCTTTTCAGTTATTGGTGAAACTCCCTTCTCCTCTTCTACTATTAGAGATGGTTCCTTCACCTCCTCTGTTGGTGATCTGGTAACAGGAGAAGGTGCCTTATCCTTTTCTTCCTTTAGTGGGCTTACCACCTCCTTCTTAACTAGTTCTGGTGATTTCATTGGGCTAGATATAACCTCTTTTTCCACTAGATCAGTTGGTGATTTTGCAGGAGAAACTGCTATTTCTTTTTCTTCTGCTGTTTGTGATTCCTTGAGTTTAGAAGGAACTTGTTCCTCTTTGATCTCGTCGGATGGTAATGTTTCGGCAGTCGTTATTACTTGAGTAGTAACTTCTGTGCTGATGATCGTAGTTACTTCATCCTTTGAAACTAGTGGTGATTTCGGTGGCGAGGGAGATAGTTTCTCAGGCTTTTCAGTTATTGGTGAAACTGCCTTCTCCTCTTCTACTATTAGAGATGGTTCCTTCACCTCCTCTGTTGGTGATCTAGTAAGAGGAGAAGGTGCCTTATCCTTTTCTTCCTTTAGTGGGCTTACCACCTCCTTCTTAACTAGTTCTGGTGATTTCACTGGGCTAGATATAGCCTCTTTTTCCACTAGATCAGTTGGTGATTTTGCAGGAGAAACTGCTATTTCTTTTTCTTCTGCTGTTGGTGATTCCTTGAGTTTAGAAGGAACTAGTTCCTCTTCGATCTCGTCGGATGGTAATGTTTCGGCAGTCGTTATTACTTGAGTAGTAACTTCTTTGCTGATGATCGTAGTTACTTCATCCTTTGAAACTAGTGGTGATTTCGGTGGCGAGGGAGATGGTTTCTCAGGTTTTTCAGTTATTGGTGAAACTGCCTTCTCCTCTTTTTCTATTAGAGATGGTTCCTTCACCTCCTTATCCTTTTCTTCCTTTAGTGGGCTTACCACCTCCTTCTTAACTAGTTCTGGTGATTTCACTGGGCTAGATATAACCTCTTTTTCCACTAGATCAGTTGGTGATTTTGCAGGAGAAACTGCTATTTCTTTTTCTTCTGCTGTTGGTGATTCCTTGAGTTTAGAAGGAACTAGTTCCTCTTTGATCTCGTCGGATGGTAATGTTTCGGCAGTCGTTATTACTTGAGTAGTAACTTCTTTGCTGATGATAGTAGTTACTTCATCCTTTGAAACTAGTGGTGATTTCGGTGGCGAGGGAGATGGTTTCTCAGGCTTTTCAGTTATTGGTGAAACTGCCTTCTTCTCTTCTACTATTAGAGATGGTTCCTTCAACTCCTCTGTTGGTGATATAGTAAGAGGAGAAGATGCCTTATCCTTTTCTTCCTTTAGTGGGCTTACCACCTCCTTCTTAACTAGTTCTGGTGATTTCACTGGGCTAGATATAGCCTCTTTTTCCACTAGATCAGTTGGTGATTTTGCAAGAGAAACTGCTATTTCATTCTCTTCTGCTGTTAGTGATTCCTTGAGTTTTGAAGGAACTTGTTCCTCTTTGATCTCGTCGGATGGTAATGTTTCGGCAGTCGTTATTACTTGAGTAGTAACTTCTTTGCTGATGATCGTAGTTACTTCATCCTTTGAAACTAGTGGTGATTTCGGTGGCGAGGGAGATAGTTTCTCAGGCTTTTCAGTTATTGGTGAAACTGCCTTCTCTTCTTCTACTATTAGAGATGGTTCCTTCACCTCCTCTGTTGGTGATCTAGTAAGAGGAGAAAGTGCCTTATCCTTTTCTTCCTTTAGTGAGCCTACCACCTCCTTCTTAACTAGTTCTGGTGATTTCACTGGGCTAGATATAACCTCTTTTTCCACTAGATGAGTTGGTGATTTTGGAGGAGAAACTGCTATTTCTTTTTCTTCTGCTGTTGGTGATCCCTTGAGTTTTGAAGGAACAACTTCCTCTTTGATCTCGTCGGATGGTAATGTTTCGGCAGTCGTTATTACTTGAGTAGTAACTTCTTTGCTGATGATCGTAGTTACTTCATCCTTTGAAACTAGTGGTGATTTCGGTGGCGAGGGAGATGGTTTCTCAGGCTTTTCAGTTATTGGTGAAACTGCCTTCTCTTCTTCTACTATTAGAGATGGTTCCTTCACCTCCTCTGTTGGTGAACTAGTAAGAGGAGAAGGTGCCTTATCCTTTTCTTCCTTTAGTGGGCTTACCACCTCCTTCTTAACTAGTTCTGGTGATTTCACTGGGCTAGATATAACCTCTTTTTCCACTAGATCAGTTGGTGATTTTGCAAGAGAAACTGTTATTTCTTTTTCTTCTGCTGTTGGTGATTCCTTGTGTTTTGAAGGAACTTGTTCCTCTTTGATCTCGTCTGATGGTAATTTTTCGGTAGTCGTTATTACTTGAGTAGTAACTTCTTTGCTGATGATCGTAGTTACTTCATCCATTGAAACTAGTGGTGATTTCGGTGTCGAGGGGGATGGTTTCTCAGGCTTTTCAGTTATTGGTGAAACTGCCTTCTCTTCTTCTACTATTAGAGATGGTTCCTTCACCTCCTCTGTTGGTGAACTAGTAAGAGGATAAGGTGCCTTATCCTTTTCTTCCTTTAGTGGGCTTACCACCTCCTTCTTAACTAGTTCTGGTGATTTCACTGGGCTAGATATAGCCTCTTTTTCCACTAGATCAGTTGGTGATTTTGCAGGAGAAACTGCTATTTCTTTTTCTTCGGCTGTTGGTGATTCCTTGAGTTTAGAAGGAACTAGTTCCTCTTCGATCTCGTCGGATGGTAATGTTTCGGCAGTCGTTATTACTTGAGTAGTAACTTCTTTGCTGATGATCGTAGTTACTTCATCCTTTGAAACTAGTGGTGATTTCGGTGGCGAGGGAGATGGTTTCTCAGGTTTTTCAGTTATTGGTGAAACTGCCTTCTCCTCTTTTTCTATTAGAGATGGTTCCTTCACCTCCTTATCCTTTTCTTCCTTTAGTGGGCTTACCACCTCCTTCTTAACTAGTTCTGGTGATTTCACTGGGCTAGATATAACCTCTTTTTCCACTAGATCAGTTGGTGATTTTGCAGGAGAAACTGCTATTTCTTTTTCTTCTGCTGTTGGTGATTCCTTGAGTTTAGAAGGAACTAGTTCCTCTTTGATCTCGTCGGATGGTAATGTTTCGGCAGTCATTATTACTTGAGTAGTAACTTCTTTGCTGATGATAGTAGTTACTTCATCCTTTGAAACTAGTGGTGATTTCGGTGGCGAGGGAGATGGTTTCTCAGGCTTTTCAGTTATTGGTGAAACTGCCTTCTTCTCTTCTACTATTAGAGATGGTTCCTTCAACTCCTCTGTTGGTGATATAGTAAGAGGAGAAGGTGCCTTATCCTTTTCTTCCTTTAGTGGGCTTACCACCTCCTTCTTAACTAGTTCTGGTGATTTCACTGGGCTAGATATAGCCTCTTTTTCCACTAGATCAGTTGGTGATTTTGCAAGAGAAACTGCTATTTCTTTCTCTTCTGCTGTTAGTGATTCCTTGAGTTTTGAAGGAACTTGTTCCTCTTTGATCTCGTCGGATGGTAATGTTTCGGCAGTCGTTATTACTTGAGTAGTAACTTCTTTGCTGATGATCGTAGTTACTTCATCCTTTGAAACTACTGGTGATTTCGGTGGCGAGGGAGATAGTTTCTCAGGCTTTTCAGTTATTGGTGAAACTGCCTTCTCTTCTTCTACTATTAGAGATGGTTCCTTCACCTCCTCTGTTGGTGATCTAGTAAGAGGAGAAAGTGCCTTATCCTTTTCTTCCTTTAGTGAGCCTACCACCTCCTTCTTAACTAGTTCTGGTGATTTCACTGGGCTAGATATAACCTCTTTTTCCACTAGATGAGTTGGTGATTTTGGAGGAGAAACTGCTATTTCTTTTTCTTCTGCTGTTGGTGATTCCTTGAGTTTTGAAGGAACAACTTCCTCTTTGATCTCGTCGGATGGTAATGTTTCGGCAGTCGTTATTACTTGAGTAGTAACTTCTTTGCTGATGATCGTAGTTACTTCATCCTTTGAAACTAGTGGTGATTTCGGTGGCGAGGGAGATGGTTTCTCAGGCTTTTCAGTTATTGGTGAAACTGCCTTCTCTTCTTCTACTATTAGAGATGGTTCCTTCACCTCCTCTGTTGGTGATCTAGTAAGAGGAGAAGGTGCCTTATCCTTTTCTTCCTTTAGTGGGCTTACCACCTCCTTCTTAACTAGTTCTGGTGATTTCACTGGGCTAGATATAACCTCTTTTTCCACTAGATCAGTTGGTGATTTTGCAGGAGAAACTGCTATTTCTTTTTCTTCTGCTGTTGTTGATTCCTTGAGTTTAGAAGGAACTAGTTCCTCTTTGATCTCGTCGGATGGTAATGTTTCGGCAGTCGTTATTACTTGAGTAGTGACTTCTTTGCTGATGATCGTAGTTACTTCATCCGTTGAAACTAGTGGTGATTTCGGTGGCGAGGGAGATGGTTTCTCAGGCTTTTCAGTTATTGGTGAAACTGCCTTCTCCTCTTCTACTATTAGAGATGGTTCCTTCACCTCCTCTGTTGGTGATCTAGTAAGAGGAGAAGGTGCCTTATCCTTTTCTTCCTTTAGTGGGCTTACCACCTCCTTCTTAACTAGTTCTGGTGATTTCACTGCGCTAGATATAACCTCTTTTTCCACTAGAGCAGTTGGTGATTTTGCAGGAGAAACTGCTATTTCTTTTTCTTCTGCTGTTGGTGATTCCTTGAGTTTAGAAGGAACTAGTTCCTCTTCGATCTCGTCGGATGGTAATGTTTCGGCAGTCGTTATTACTTGAGTAGTAACTTCTTTGCTGATGATCGTAGTTACTTCATCCTTTGAAACTAGTGGTGATTTCGGTGGCGAGGGAGATGGTTTCTCAGGTTTTTCAGTTATTGGTGAAACTGCCTTCTCCTCTTCTTCTATTAGAGATGGTTCCTTCACCTCCTTATCCTTTTCTTCCTTTAGTGGGCTTACCACCTCCTTCTTAACTAGTTCTGGTGATTTCACTGGGCTAGATATAACCTCTTTTTCCACTAGATCAGTTGGTGATTTTGCAGGAGAAACTGCTATTTCTTTTTCTTCTGCTGTTGGTGATTCCTTGAGTTTAGAAGGAACTAGTTCCTCTTTGATCTCGTCGGATGGTAATGTTTCGGCAGTCGTTATTACTTGAGTAGTAACGTCTTTGCTGATGATCGTAGTTACTTCATCCTTTGAAACTAGTGGTGATTTCGGTGGCGAGGGAGATGGTTTCTCAGGCTTTTCAGGTATTGGTGAAACTGCCTTCTCCTCTTCTACTATTAGAGATGGTTCCTTCACCTCCTCTGTTGGTGATCTAGTAAGAGGAGAAGGTGCCTTATCCTTTTCTTCCTTTAGTGGGCTTACCACCTCCTTCTTAACTAGTTCTGGTGATTTCACTGGGCTAGATATAACCTCTTTTTCCACTAGATCAGTTGGTGATTTTGCAGGAGAAACTGCTATTTCTTTTTCTTCTGCTGTTGGTGATTCCTTGAGTTTAGAAGGAACTAGTTCCTCTTTGATCTCGTCGGATGGTAATGTTTCGGCAGTCGTTATTACTTGAGTAGTAACTTCTTTGCTGATGATCGTAGTTACTTCATCCTTTGAAACTAGTGGTGATTTCGGTGGCGAGGGAGATGGTTTCTCTGGCTTCTCAGTTATTGGTGAAACTGCCTTCTCCTCTTCTACTACTAGAGATGGTTCCTTCACCTCCTCTGTTGGTGATCTAGTAAGAGGAGAAGGTGCCTTATCCTTTTCTTCCTTTAGTGGGCTTACCATCTCCTTCTTAACTAGTTCTGGTGATTTCACTGGGCTAGATATAACCTCTTTTTCCACTAGATCAGTTGGTGATTTTGCAGGAGAAACTGCTATTTCTTTTTCTTCTGCTGTTGGTGATTCCTTGAGTTTAGAAGGAACTAGTTCCTCTTTGATCTCGTCGGATGGTAATGTTTCGGCAGTCGTTATTACTTGAGTAGTAACTTCTTTGCTGATGATCGTAGTTACTTCATCCTTTGAAACTAGTGGTGATTTCGGTGGCGAGGGAGATGGTTTCTCAGGCTTTTCAGTTATTGGTGAAACTGCCTTCTCCTCTTCTACTATTAGAGATGGTTCCTTCACCTCCTCTGTTGGTGATCTAGTAAGAGGAGAAGGTGCCTTATCCTTTTCTTCCTTTAGTGGGCTTACCACCTCCTTCTTAACTAGTTCTGGTGATTTCACTGGGCCAGATATAACCTCTATTTCCACTAGATCAGTTGGTGATTTTGCAGGAGAAATTGCTATTTCTTTTTCTTCTGCTGTTGGTGATTCCTTGAGTTTAGAAGGAACTAGTTCCTCTTTGATCTCGTCGGATGGTAATGTTTCGGCAGTCGTTATTACTTGAGTAGTAACTTCTTTGCTGATGATCGTAGTTACTTCATCCTTTGAAACTAGTGGTGATTTCGGTGGCGAGGGAGATGGTTGATCAGGTTTTTCAGTTATTGGTGAAACTGCCTTCTCCTCTTCTACTATTAGAGATGGTTCCTTCACCTCCTCTGTTGGTGATCTAGTAAGAGGAGAAGGTGCCTTATCCTTTTCTTCCTTTAGTGGGCTTACCACCTCCTTCTTAGCAAGTTCTGGTGATTTCACTGCGCTAGATATAACCTCTTTTTCCACTAGATCAGTTGGTGATTTTGCAGGAGAAACTGCTATTTCTTTTTCTTCTGCTGTTGGTGATTCCTTGAGTTTAGAAGGAACTAGTTCCTCTTTGATCTCGTCGGATGGTAATGTTTCGGCAGTCGTTATTACTTGAGTAGTAACTTCTTTGCTGATGATCGTAGTTACTTCATCCTTTGAAACTAGTGGTGATTTCGGTGGCGAGGGAGATGGTTTCTCAGGCTTTTCAGGTATTGGTGAAACTGCCTTCTCCTCTTCTACTATTAGAGATGGTTCCTTCACCTCCTCTGTTGGTGATCTAGTAAGAGGAGAAGGTGCCTTATCCTTTTCTTCCTTTAGTGGGCTTACCATCTCCTTCTTAACTAGTTCTGGTGATTTCACTGGGCTAGATATAACCTCTTTTTCCACTAGATCAGTTGGTGATTTTGCAGGAGAAACTGCTATTTCTTTTTCTTCTGCTGTTGGTGATTCCTTGAGTTTAGAAGGAACTAGTTCCTCTTTGATCTCGTCGGATGGTAATGTTTCGGCAGTCGTTATTACTTGAGTAGTAACTTCTTTGCTGATGATCGTAGTTACTTCATCCTTTGAAACTAGTGGTGATTTCGGTGGCGAGGGAGATGGTTTCTCAGGCTTTTCAGTTATTGGTGAAACTGCCTTCTCCTCTTCTACTATTAGAGATGGTTCCTTCACCTCCTCTGTTGGTGATCTAGTAAGAGGAGAAGGTGCCTTATCCTTTTCTTCCTTTAGTGGGCTTACCAGCTCCTTCTTAACTAGTTCTGGTGATTTCACTGGGCTAGATATAACCTCTTTTTCCACTAGATCAGTTGGTGATTTTGCAGGAGAAACTGCTATTTCTTTTTCTTCTGCTGTTGGTGATTCCTTGAGTTTAGAAGGAACTAGTTCCTCTTTGATCTCGTCGGATGGTAATGTTTCGGCAGTCGTTATTACTTGAGTAGTAACTTCTTTGCTGATGATCGTAGTTACTTCATACTTTGAAACTAGTGGTGATTTCGGTGGTGAGGGAGATAGTTTCTCAGGCTTTTCAGTTATTGGTGAAACTGCCTTCTCCTCTTCTACTATTTGAGATGGTTCCTTCACCTCCTCTTTTGGTGATCTAGTAAGAGGAGAAGGTGCCTTATCCTTTTCTTCCTTTAGTGGGCTTACCATCTCCTTCTTAACTAGTTCTGGTGATTTCACTGGGCTAGATATAACCTCTTTTTCCACTAGATCAGTTGGTGATTTTGCAGGAGAAACTGCTATTTCTTTTTCTTCTGCTGTTGGTGATTCCTTGAGTTTAGAAGGAACTAGTTCCTCTTTGATCTCGTCGGATGGTAATGTTTCGGCAGTCGTTATTACTTGAGTAGTAACTTCTTTGCTGATGATCGTAGTTACTTCATCCTTTGAAACTAGTGGTGATTTCGGTGGCGAGGGAGATGGTTGCTCAGGCTTTTCAGTTATTGGTGAAACTGCCTTCTCCTCTTCTACTATTAGAGATGGTTCCTTCTCCTCCTCTGTTGGTGATCTAGTAAGAGGAGAAGGTGCCTTATCCTTTTCTTCCTTTAGTGGGCTTACCATCTCCTTCTTAGCAAGTTCTTGTGATTTCACTGGGCTAGATATAACCTCTTTTTCCACTAGATCAGTTGGTGATTTTGCAGGAGAAACTGCTATTTCTTTTTCTTCTGCTGTTGGTGATTCCTTGAGTTTAGAAGGAACTAGTTCCTCTTTGATCTCGTCGGATGGTAATGTTTCGGCTGTCGTTATTACTTGAGTAGTAACTTCTTTGCTGATGATCGTAGTTACTTCATCCTTTGAAACTAGTGGTGATTTCGGTGGCGAGGGAGATGGTTTCTCAGGCTTTTCAGTTATTAGTGAAACTGCCTTCTCCTCTTCTACTATTAGAGATGGTTCCTTCACCTCCTCTGTTGGTGATCTAGTAAGAGGAGAATGTGCCTTATCCTTTTCTTCCTTTAGTGGGCTTACCACCTCCTTCTTAACTAGTTCTGGTGATTTCACTGGGCTAGATATAACCTCTTTTTCCACTAGATCAGTTGGTGATTTTGCAGGAGAAACTGCTATTTCTTTTTCTTCTTCTGTTGGCGATTCCTTGAGTTTAGAAGGAACTAGTTCCTCTTTGATCTCGTCGGATGGTAATGTTTCGGCAGTCGTTATTACTTGAGTAGTAACTTCTTTGCTGATGATCGTAGTTACTTCATCCTTTGAAACTAGTGGTGATTTCGGTGGCGAGGGAGATGGTTTCTCAGGCTTTTCAGTTATTGGTGAAACTGCCTTCTCCTCTTCTACTATTAGAGATGGTTCCTTCACCTCCTCTGTTGTTGATCTAGTAAGAGGAGAAGGTGCCTTATCCTTTTCTTCCTTTTGTGGGCTTACCATCTCCTTCTTAACTAGTTCTGGTGATTTCACTGGGCTAGATATAACCTCTTTTTCTACTAGATCACTTGGTGATTTTGCAGGAGAAACTGCTATTTCTTTTTCTTCTGCTGTTGGTGATTCCTTGAGTTTAGAAGGAACTAGTTCCTCTTTGATCTCGTCGGATGGTAATGTTTCGGCAGTCGTTATTACTTGAGTAGTAACTTCTTTGCTGATGATCGTAGTTACTTCATCCTTTGAAACTAGTGGTGATTTCGGTGGCGAGGGAGATGGTTTCTCAGGCTTTTCAGTTATTGGTGAAACTGCCTTCTCCTCTTCTACTTTTAGCGATGGTTCCTTCACCTCCTCTGTTGGTGATCTAGTAAGAGGAGAAGGTGCCTTATCCTTTTCTTCCTTTAGTGGGCTTACCACCTCCTTCTTAACTAGTTCTGGTGATTTCACTGCGCTAGATATAACCTCTTTTTCCACTAGATCAGTTGGTGATTTTGCAGGAGAAACTGCTATTTCTTTTTCTTCTGCTGTTGGTGATTCCTTGAGTTTAGAAGGAACTAGTTCCTCTTTGATCTCGTCGGATGGTAATGTTTCGGCAGTCGTTATTACTTGAGTAGTAACTTCTTTGCTGATGATCGTAGTTACTTCATCCTTTGAAACTAGTGGTGATTTCGGTGGCGAGGGAGATGGTTGATCAGGTTTTTCAGTTATTGGTGAAACTGCCTTCTCCTCTTCTTCTATTAGAGATGGTTCCTTCACCTCCTTATCCTTTTCTTCCTTTAGTGGGCTTACCACCTCCTTCTTAACTAGTTCTGGTGATTTCACTGGGCTAGATATAACCTCTTTTTCCACTAGATCAGTTGGTGATTTTGCAGGAGAAACTGCTATTTCTTTTTCTTCTGCTGTTGGTGATTCCTTGAGTTTAGAAGGAACTAGTTCCTCTTTGATCTCGTCGGATGGTAATGTTTCGGCAGTCGTTATTACTTGAGTAGTAACGTCTTTGCTGATGATCGTAGTTACTTCATCCTTTGAAACTAGTGGTGATTTCGGTGGCGAGGGAGATGGTTTCTCAGGCTTTTCAGGTATTGGTGAAACTGCCTTCTCCTCTTCTACTATTAGAGATGGTTCCTTCACCTCCTCTGTTGGTGATCTAGTAAGAGGAGAAGGTGCCTTATCCTTTTCTTCCTTTAGTGGGCTTACCACCTCCTTCTTAACTAGTTCTGGTGATTTCACTGGACTAGATATAACCTCTTTTTCCACTAGATCAGTTGGTGATTTTGCAGGAGAAACTGCTATTTCTTTTTCTTCTGCTGTTGGTGATTCCTTGAGTTTAGAAGGAACTAGTTCCTCTTTGATCTCGTCGGATGGTAATGTTTCGGCAGTCGTTATTACTTGAGTAGTAACTTCTTTGCTGATGATCGTAGTTACTTCATCCTTTGAAACTAGTGGTGATTTCGGTGGCGAGGGAGATGGTTTCTCAGGCTTTTCAGTTATTGGTGAAACTGCCTTCTCCTCTTCTACTATTAGAGATGGTTCCTTCACCTCCTCTGTTGGTGATCTAGTAAGAGGAGAAGGTGCCTTATCCTTTTCTTCCTTTAGTGGGCTTACCACCTCCTTCTTAACTAGTTCTGGTGATTTCACTGGGCCAGATATAACCTCTATTTCCACTAGATCAGTTGGTGATTTTGCAGGAGAAATTGCTATTTCTTTTTCTTCTGCTGTTGGTGATTCCTTGAGTTTAGAAGGAACTAGTTCCTCTTTGATCTCGTCGGATGGTAATGTTTCGGCAGTCGTTATTACTTGAGTAGTAACTTCTTTGCTGATGATCGTAGTTACTTCATCCTTTGAAACTAGTGGTGATTTCGGTGGCGAGGGAGATGGTTGATCAGGTTTTTCAGTTATTGGTGAAACTGCCTTCTCCTCTTCTACTATTAGAGATGGTTCCTTCACCTCCTCTGTTGGTGATCTAGTAAGAGGAGAAGGTGCCTTATCCTTTTCTTCCTTTAGTGGGCTTACCACCTCCTTCTTAGCAAGTTCTGGTGATTTCACTGCGCTAGATATAACCTCTTTTTCCACTAGATCAGTTGGTGATTTTGCAGGAGAAACTGCTATTTCTTTTTCTTCTGCTGTTGGTGATTCCTTGAGTTTAGAAGGAACTAGTTCCTCTTTGATCTCGTCGGATGGTAATGTTTCGGCAGTCGTTATTACTTGAGTAGTAACTTCTTTGCTGATGATCGTAGTTACTTCATCCTTTGAAACTAGTGGTGATTTCGGTGGCGAGGGAGATGGTTTCTCAGGCTTTTCAGGTATTGGTGAAACTGCCTTCTCCTCTTCTACTATTAGAGATGGTTCCTTCACCTCCTCTGTTGGTGATCTAGTAAGAGGAGAAGGTGCCTTATCCTTTTCTTCCTTTAGTGGGCTTACCATCTCCTTCTTAACTAGTTCTGGTGATTTCACTGGGCTAGATATAACCTCTTTTTCCACTAGATCAGTTGGTGATTTTGCAGGAGAAACTGCTATTTCTTTTTCTTCTGCTGTTGGTGATTCCTTGAGTTTAGAAGGAACTAGTTCCTCTTTGATCTCGTCGGATGGTAATGTTTCGGCAGTCGTTATTACTTGAGTAGTAACGTCTTTGCTGATGATCGTAGTTACTTCATCCTTTGAAACTAGTGGTGATTTCGGTGGCGAGGGAGATGGTTTCTCAGGCTTTTCAGGTATTGGTGAAACTGCCTTCTCCTCTTCTACTATTAGAGATGGTTCCTTCACCTCCTCTGTTGGTGATCTAGTAAGAGGAGAAGGTGCCTTATCCTTTTCTTCCTTTAGTGGGCTTACCACCTCCTTCTTAACTAGTTCTGGTGATTTCACTGGACTAGATATAACCTCTTTTTCCACTAGATCAGTTGGTGATTTTGCAGGAGAAACTGCTATTTCTTTTTCTTCTGCTGTTGGTGATTCCTTGAGTTTAGAAGGAACTAGTTCCTCTTTGATCTCGTCGGATGGTAATGTTTCGGCAGTCGTTATTACTTGAGTAGTAACTTCTTTGCTGATGATCGTAGTTACTTCATCCTTTGAAACTAGTGGTGATTTCGGTGGCGAGGGAGATGGTTTCTCAGGCTTTTCAGTTATTGGTGAAACTGCCTTCTCCTCTTCTACTATTAGAGATGGTTCCTTCACCTCCTCTGTTGGTGATCTAGTAAGAGGAGAAGGTGCCTTATCCTTTTCTTCCTTTAGTGGGCTTACCACCTCCTTCTTAACTAGTTCTGGTGATTTCACTGGGCCAGATATAACCTCTATTTCCACTAGATCAGTTGGTGATTTTGCAGGAGAAATTGCTATTTCTTTTTCTTCTGCTGTTGGTGATTCCTTGAGTTTAGAAGGAACTAGTTCCTCTTTGATCTCGTCGGATGGTAATGTTTCGGCAGTCGTTATTACTTGAGTAGTAACTTCTTTGCTGATGATCGTAGTTACTTCATCCTTTGAAACTAGTGGTGATTTCGGTGGCGAGGGAGATGGTTGATCAGGTTTTTCAGTTATTGGTGAAACTGCCTTCTCCTCTTCTACTATTAGAGATGGTTCCTTCACCTCCTCTGTTGGTGATCTAGTAAGAGGAGAAGGTGCCTTATCCTTTTCTTCCTTTAGTGGGCTTACCACCTCCTTCTTAGCAAGTTCTGGTGATTTCACTGCGCTAGATATAACCTCTTTTTCCACTAGATCAGTTGGTGATTTTGCAGGAGAAACTGCTATTTCTTTTTCTTCTGCTGTTGGTGATTCCTTGAGTTTAGAAGGAACTAGTTCCTCTTTGATCTCGTCGGATGGTAATGTTTCGGCAGTCGTTATTACTTGAGTAGTAACTTCTTTGCTGATGATCGTAGTTACTTCATCCTTTGAAACTAGTGGTGATTTCGGTGGCGAGGGAGATGGTTTCTCAGGCTTTTCAGGTATTGGTGAAACTGCCTTCTCCTCTTCTACTATTAGAGATGGTTCCTTCACCTCCTCTGTTGGTGATCTAGTAAGAGGAGAAGGTGCCTTATCCTTTTCTTCCTTTAGTGGGCTTACCATCTCCTTCTTAACTAGTTCTGGTGATTTCACTGGGCTAGATATAACCTCTTTTTCCACTAGATCAGTTGGTGATTTTGCAGGAGAAACTGCTATTTCTTTTTCTTCTGCTGTTGGTGATTCCTTGAGTTTAGAAGGAACTAGTTCCTCTTTGATCTCGTCGGATGGTAATGTTTCGGCAGTCGTTATTACTTGAGTAGTAACTTCTTTGCTGATGATCGTAGTTACTTCATCCTTTGAAACTAGTGGTGATTTCGGTGGCGAGGGAGATGGTTTCTCAGGCTTTTCAGTTATTGGTGAAACTGCCTTCTCCTCTTCTACTATTAGAGATGGTTCCTTCACCTCCTCTGTTGGTGATCTAGTAAGAGGAGAAGGTGCCTTATCCTTTTCTTCCTTTAGTGGGCTTACCAGCTCCTTCTTAACTAGTTCTGGTGATTTCACTGGGCTAGATATAACCTCTTTTTCCACTAGATCAGTTGGTGATTTTGCAGGAGAAACTGCTATTTCTTTTTCTTCTGCTGTTGGTGATTCCTTGAGTTTAGAAGGAACTAGTTCCTCTTTGATCTCGTCGGATGGTAATGTTTCGGCAGTCGTTATTACTTGAGTAGTAACTTCTTTGCTGATGATCGTAGTTACTTCATACTTTGAAACTAGTGGTGATTTCGGTGGTGAGGGAGATAGTTTCTCAGGCTTTTCAGTTATTGGTGAAACTGCCTTCTCCTCTTCTACTATTTGAGATGGTTCCTTCACCTCCTCTTTTGGTGATCTAGTAAGAGGAGAAGGTGCCTTATCCTTTTCTTCCTTTAGTGGGCTTACCATCTCCTTCTTAACTAGTTCTGGTGATTTCACTGGGCTAGATATAACCTCTTTTTCCACTAGATCAGTTGGTGATTTTGCAGGAGAAACCGCTATTTCTTTTTCTTCTGCTGTTGGTGATTCCTTGAGTTTAGAAGGAACTAGTTCCTCTTTGATCTCGTCGGATGGTAATGTTTCGGCAGTCGTTATTACTTGAGTAGTAACTTCTTTGCTGATGATCGTAGTTACTTCATCCTTTGAAACTAGTGGTGATTTCGGTGGCGAGGGAGATGGTTGATCAGATTTTTCAGTTATTGGTGAAACTGCCTTCTCCTCTTCTTCTATTAGAGATGGTTCCTTCACCTCCTTATCCTTTTCTTCCTTTAGTGGGCTTACCACCTCCTTCTTAACTAGTTCTGGTGATTTCACTGGGCTAGATATAACCTCTTTTTCCACTAGATCAGTTGGTGATTTTGCAGGAGAAACTGCTATTTCTTTTTCTTCTGCTGTTGGTGATTCCTTGAGTTTAGAAGGAACTAGTTCCTCTTTGATCTCGTCGGATGGTAATGTTTCGGCAGTCGTTATTACTTGAGTAGTAACGTCTTTGCTGATGATCGTAGTTACTTCATCCTTTGAAACTAGTGGTGATTTCGGTGGCGAGGGAGATGGTTTCTCAGGCTTTTCAGGTATTGGTGAAACTGCCTTCTCCTCTTCTACTATTAGAGATGGTTCCTTCACCTCCTCTGTTGGTGATCTAGTAAGAGGAGAAGGTGCCTTATCCTTTTCTTCCTTTAGTGGGCTTACCACCTCCTTCTTAACTAGTTCTGGTGATTTCACTGGACTAGATATAACCTCTTTTTCCACTAGATCAGTTGGTGATTTTGCAGGAGAAACTGCTATTTCTTTTTCTTCTGCTGTTGGTGATTCCTTGAGTTTAGAAGGAACTAGTTCCTCTTTGATCTCGTCGGATGGTAATGTTTCGGCAGTCGTTATTACTTGAGTAGTAACTTCTTTGCTGATGATCGTAGTTACTTCATCCTTTGAAACTAGTGGTGATTTCGGTGGCGAGGGAGATGGTTTCTCTGGCTTCTCAGTTATTGGTGAAACTGCCTTCTCCTCTTCTACTACTAGAGATGGTTCCTTCACCTCCTCTGTTGGTGATCTAGTAAGAGGAGAAGGTGCCTTATCCTTTTCTTCCTTTAGTGGGCTTACCATCTCCTTCTTAACTAGTTCTGGTGATTTCACTGCGCTAGATATAACCTCTTTTTCCACTAGATCAGTTGGTGATTTTGCAGGAGAAACTGCTATTTCTTTTTCTTCTGCTGTTGGTGATTCCTTGAGTTTAGAAGGAACTAGTTCCTCTTTGATCTCGTCGGATGGTAATGTTTCGGCAGTCGTTATTACTTGAGTAGTAACTTCTTTGCTGATGATCGTAGTTACTTCATCCTTTGAAACTAGTGGTGATTTCGGTGGCGAGGGAGATGGTTTCTCAGGTTTTTCAGTTATTGGTGAAACTGCCTTCTCCTCTTCTACTATTAGAGATGGTTCCTTCACCTCCTCTGTTGGTGATCTAGTAAGAGGAGAAGGTGCCTTATCCTTTTCTTCCTTTAGTGGGCTTACCATCTCCTTCTTAACTAGTTCTGGTGATTTCTCTGGGCTAGATATAACCTCTTTTTCTACTAGATCAGTTGGTGATTTTGCAGGAGAAACTGCTATTTCTTTTTCTTCTGCTGTTGGTGATTCCTTGAGTTTAGAAGGAACTAGTTCCTCTTTGCTCTCGTCGGATGGTAATGTTTCGGCAGTCGTTATTTCTTGAGTAGTAACTTCTTTGCTGATGATCGTAGTTACTTCATCCTTTGAAACTAGTGGTGATTTCGGTGGCGAGGGAGATGGTTTCTCAGGCTTTTCAGTTATTAGTGAAACTGCCTTCTCCTCTTCTACTATTAGAGATGGTTCCTTCACCTCCTCTGTTGGTGATCTAGTAAGAGGAGAAGGTGCCTTATCCTTTTCTTCCTTTAGTGGGCTTACCAGCTCCTTCTTAGCAAGTTCTGGTGATTTCACTGCGCTAGATATAACCTCTTTTTCCACTAGATCAGTTGGTGATTTTGCAGGAGAAACTGCTATTTCTTTTTCTTCTGCTGTTGGTGATTCCTTGAGTTTAGAAGGAACTAGTTCCTCTTTGATCTCGTCGGATGGTAATGTTTCGGCAGTCGTTATTACTTGAGTAGTAACTTCTTTGCTGATGATCGTAGTTACTTCATCCTTTGAAACTAGTGGTGATTTCGGTGGCGAGGGAAATGGTTTCTCAGGCTTTTCAGTTATTGGTGAAACTGCCTTCTCCTCTTCTACTATTAGAGATGGTTCCTTCACCTCCTCTGTTGGTGATCTAGTAAGAGGAGAAGGTGCCTTATCCTTTTCTTCCTTTAGTGGGCTTACCATCTCCTTCTTAACTAGTTCTGGTGATTTCACTGCGCTAGATATAACCTCTTTTTCCACTAGATCAGTTGGTGATTTTGCAGGAGAAACTGCTATTTCTTTTTCTTCTGCTGTTGGTGATTCCTTGAGTTTAGAAGGAACTAGTTCCTCTTTGATCTCGTCGGATGGTAATGTTTCGGCAGTCGTTATTACTTGAGTAGTAACTTCTTTGCTGATGATCGTAGTTACTTCATCCTTTGATACTGGTAGTGATTCCGGTGGCGAGGGAGATGGTTTCTCAGGCTTTTCAGTTATTGGTGAAACTGCCTTCTCCTCTTCTACTATTAGAGATGGTTCCTTCACCTCCTCTGTTGGTGATCTAGTAAGAGGAGAAGGTGCCTTATCCTTTTCTTCCTTTAGTGGGCTTACCACCTCCTTCTTAACTAGTTCTGGTGATTTCACTGGACTAGATATAACCTCTTTTTCCACTAGATCAGTTGGTGATTTTGCAGGAGAAACTGCTATTTCTTTTTCTTCTGCTGTTGGTGATTCCTTGAGTTTAGAAGGAACTAGTTCCTCTTTGATCTCGTCGGATGGTAATGTTTCGGCAGTCGTTATTACTTGAGTAGTAACTTCTTTGCTGATGATCGTAGTTACTTCATCCTTTGAAACTAGTGGTGATTTCGGTGGCGAGGGAGATGGTTTCTCTGGCTTCTCAGTTATTGGTGAAACTGCCTTCTCCTCTTCTACTACTAGAGATGGTTCCTTCACCTCCTCTGTTGGTGATCTAGTAAGAGGAGAAGGTGCCTTATCCTTTTCTTCCTTTAGTGGGCTTACCATCTCCTTCTTAACTAGTTCTGGTGATTTCACTGCGCTAGATATAACCTCTTTTTCCACTAGATCAGTTGGTGATTTTGCAGGAGAAACTGCTATTTCTTTTTCTTCTGCTGTTGGTGATTCCTTGAGTTTAGAAGGAACTAGTTCCTCTTTGATCTCGTCGGATGGTAATGTTTCGGCAGTCGTTATTACTTGAGTAGTAACTTCTTTGCTGATGATCGTAGTTACTTCATCCTTTGAAACTAGTGGTGATTTCGGTGGCGAGGGAGATGGTTTCTCAGGTTTTTCAGTTATTGGTGAAACTGCCTTCTCCTCTTCTACTATTAGAGATGGTTCCTTCACCTCCTCTGTTGGTGATCTAGTAAGAGGAGAAGGTGCCTTATCCTTTTCTTCCTTTAGTGGGCTTACCATCTCCTTCTTAACTAGTTCTGGTGATTTCTCTGGGCTAGATATAACCTCTTTTTCTACTAGATCAGTTGGTGATTTTGCAGGAGAAACTGCTATTTCTTTTTCTTCTGCTGTTGGTGATTCCTTGAGTTTAGAAGGAACTAGTTCCTCTTTGCTCTCGTCGGATGGTAATGTTTCGGCAGTCGTTATTTCTTGAGTAGTAACTTCTTTGCTGATGATCGTAGTTACTTCATCCTTTGAAACTAGTGGTGATTTCGGTGGCGAGGGAGATGGTTTCTCAGGCTTTTCAGTTATTAGTGAAACTGCCTTCTCCTCTTCTACTATTAGAGATGGTTCCTTCACCTCCTCTGTTGGTGATCTAGTAAGAGGAGAAGGTGCCTTATCCTTTTCTTCCTTTAGTGGGCTTACCAGCTCCTTCTTAGCAAGTTCTGGTGATTTCACTGCGCTAGATATAACCTCTTTTTCCACTAGATCAGTTGGTGATTTTGCAGGAGAAACTGCTATTTCTTTTTCTTCTGCTGTTGGTGATTCCTTGAGTTTAGAAGGAACTAGTTCCTCTTTGATCTCGTCGGATGGTAATGTTTCGGCAGTCGTTATTACTTGAGTAGTAACTTCTTTGCTGATGATCGTAGTTACTTCATCCTTTGAAACTAGTGGTGATTTCGGTGGCGAGGGAAATGGTTTCTCAGGCTTTTCAGTTATTGGTGAAACTGCCTTCTCCTCTTCTACTATTAGAGATGGTTCCTTCACCTCCTCTGTTGGTGATCTAGTAAGAGGAGAAGGTGCCTTATCCTTTTCTTCCTTTAGTGGGCTTACCATCTCCTTCTTAACTAGTTCTGGTGATTTCACTGCGCTAGATATAACCTCTTTTTCCACTAGATCAGTTGGTGATTTTGCAGGAGAAACTGCTATTTCTTTTTCTTCTGCTGTTGGTGATTCCTTGAGTTTAGAAGGAACTAGTTCCTCTTTGATCTCGTCGGATGGTAATGTTTCGGCAGTCGTTATTACTTGAGTAGTAACTTCTTTGCTGATGATCGTAGTTACTTCATCCTTTGATACTGGTAGTGATTCCGGTGGCGAGGGAGATGGTTTCTCAGGCTTTTCAGTTATTGGTGAAACTGCCTTCTCCTCTTCTACTATTAGAGATGGTTCCTTCACCTCCTCTGTTGGTGATCTAGTAAGAGGAGAAGGTGCCTTATCCTTTTCTTCCTTTAGTGGGCTTACCACCTCCTTCTTAACTAGTTCTGGTGATTTCACTGGGCTAGATAGAACCTCTTTTTCCACTAGATCAGTTGGTGATTTTGCAGGAGAAACTGCTATTTCTTTTTCTTCTGCTGTTGGTGATTCCTTGAGTTTAGAAGGAACTAGTTCCTCTTTGATCTCGACGGATGGTAATGTTTCGGCAGTCGTTATTACTTGAGTAGTAACTTCTTTGCTGATGATCGTAGTTACTTCATCCTTTGAAACTAGTGGTGATTTCGGTGGCGTGGGAGATGGTTTCTCAGGCTTTTCAGTTATTGGTGAAACTGCCTTCTCCTCTTCTACTATTAGAGATGGTTCCTTCACCTCCTCTGTTGGTGATCTAGTAAGAGTAGAAGGTGCCTTATCCTTTTCTTCCTTTAGTGGGCTTACCACCTCCTTCTTAACTAGTTCTGGTGATTTCACTGGGCTAGATATAACCTCTTTTTCCACTAGATCAGTTGGTGATTTTGCAGGAGAAACTGCTATTTCTTTTTCTTCTGCTGTTGGTGATTCCTTGAGTTTAGAAGGAACTAGTTCCTCTTTGATCTCGTCGGATGGTAATGTTTCGTCAGTCGTTATTACTTGAGTAGTAACTTCTTTGCTGATGATCGTAGTTACTTCATCCTTTGAAACTAGTGGTGATTTCGGTGGCGAGGGAGATGGTTTCTCAGGTTTTTCAGTTATTGGTGAAACTGCCTTCTCCTCTTCTACTATTAGAGATGGTTCCTTCACCTCCTCTGTTGGTGATCTAGTAAGAGGAGAAGGTGCCTTATCCTTTTCTTCCTTTAGTGGGCTTACCATCTCCTTCTTAACTAGTTCTGGTGATTTCTCTGGGCTAGATATAACCTCTTTTTCTACTAGATCAGTTGGTGATTTTGCAGGAGAAACTGCTATTTCTTTTTCTTCTGCTGTTGGTGATTCCTTGAGTTTAGAAGGAACTAGTTCCTCTTTGATCTCGTCGGATGGTAATGTTTCGGCAGTCGTTATTACTTGAGTAGTAACTTCTTTGCTGATGATCCTAGTTACTTCATCCTTTGAAACTAGTGGTGATTTCGGTGGCGAGGGAGATGGTTTCTCAGGCTTTTCAGTTATTAGTGAAACTGCCTTCTCCTCTTCTACTATTAGAGATGGTTCCTTCACCTCCTCTGTTGGTGATCTAGTAAGAGGAGAAGGTGCCTTATCCTTTTCTTCCTTTAGTGGGCTTACCAGCTCCTTCTTAGCAAGTTCTGGTGATTTCACTGCGCTAGATATAACCTCTTTTTCCACTAGATCAGTTGGTGATTTTGCAGGAGAAACTGCTATTTCTTTTTCTTCTGCTGTTGGTGATTCCTTGAGTTTAGAAGGAACTAGTTCCTCTTTGATCTCGTCGGATGGTAATGTTTCGGCAGTCGTTATTACTTGAGTAGTAACTTCTTTGCTGATGATCGTAGTTACTTCATCCTTTGAAACTAGTGGTGATTTCGGTGGCGAGGGAGATGGTTTCTCAGGCTTTTCAGTTATTGGTGAAACTGCCTTCTCCTCTTCTACTATTAGCGATGGTTCCTTCACCTCCTCTGTTGGTGATCTATTAAGAGTAGAAGGTGCCTTATCCTTTTCTTCCTTTAGTGGGCTTACCACCTCCTTCTTAACTAGTTCTGGTGATTTCACTGGGCTAGATATAACCTCTTTTTCCACTAGATCAGTTGGTGATTTTGCAGGAGAAACTGCTATTTCTTTTTCTTCTGCTGTTGGTGATTCCTTGAGTTTAGAAGGAACTAGTTCCTCTTTGATCTCGTCGGATGGTAATGTTTCGTCAGTCGTTATAACTTGAGTAGTAACTTCTTTGCTGATGATCGTAGTTACTTCATCCTTTGAAACTAGTGGTGATTTCGGTGGCGAGGGAGATGGTTTCTCAGGCTTTTCAGTTATTGGTGAAACTGCCTTCTCCTCTTCTACTATTAGAGATGGTTCCTTCACCACCTCTGTTGGTGATCTAGTAAGAGGAGAAGGTGCCTTATCCTTTTCTTCCTTTAGTGGGCTTACCATCTCCTTCTTAACTAGTTCTGGTGATTTCACTGGGCTAGATATAACCTCTTTTTCCACTAGATCAGTTGGTGATTTTGCAGGAGAAACTGCTACTTCTTTTTCTTCTGCTGTTGGTGATTTTTTGAGTTTAGAAGGAACTAGTTCCTCTTTGATCTCGTCGGATGGTAATGTTTCGGCAGTCGTTATTACTTGAGTAGTAACTTCTTTGCTGATGATCGTAGTTACTTCATCCTTTGAAACTAGTGGTGATTTCGGTGGCGAGGGAGATGGTTTCTCAGGCTTTTCAGTTATTGGTGAAACTGCCTTCTCCTCTTCTACTATTAGAGATGGTTCCTTCACCTCCTCTGTTGGTGATCTAGTAAGAGGAGAAGGTGCCTTATCCTTTTCTTCCTTTAGTGGGCTTACCACCTCCTTCTTAACTAGTTCTGGTGATTTCACTGCGCTAGATATAACCTCTTTTTCCACTAGATCAGTTGGTGATTTTGCAGGAGAAACTGCTATTTCTTTTTCTTCTGCTGTTGGTGATTCCTTGAGTTTAGAAGGAACTAGTTCCTCTTTGATCTCGTCGGATGGTAATGTTTCGGCAGTCGTTATTACTTGAGTAGTAACTTCTTTGCTGATGATCGTAGTTACTTCATCCTTTGAAACTAGTGGTGATTTCGGTGGCGAGGGAGATGGTTTCTCAGGCTTTTCAGTAATTGGTGAAACTGCCTTCTCCTCTTCTACTATTAGAGATGGTTCCTTCACCTCCTCTGTTGGTGATCTAGTAAGAGGAGAAGGTGCCTTATCCTTTTCTTCCTTTAGTGGGCTTACCATCTCCTTCTTAACTAGTTCTGGTGATTTCACTGCGCTAGATATAACCTCTTTTTCCACTAGATCAGTTGGTGATTTTGCAGGAGAAACTGCTAGTTCTTTTTCTTCTGCTGTTGGTGATTCCTTGAGTTTAGAAGGAACTAGTTCCTCTTTGATCTCGTCGGATGGTAATGTTTCGGCAGTCGTTATTACTTGAGTAGTAACTTCTTTGCTGATGATCGTAGTTACTTCATCCTTTGAAACTAGTGGTGATTTCGGTGGCGAGGGAGATGGTTTCTCAGGCTTTTCAGTTATTGGTGAAACTGCCTTCTCCTCTTCTACTATTAGCGATGGTTCCTTCACCTCCTCTGTTGGTGATCTAGTAAGAGGAGAAGGTGCCTCATCCTTTTCTTCCTTTAGTGGGCTTACCACCTCCTTCTTAGCAAGTTCTGGTGATTTCACTGGGCTAGATATAACCTCTTTTTCCACTAGATCAGTTGGTGATTTTGCAGGAGAAACTGCTACTTCTTTTTCTTCTGCTGTTGGTGATTCCTTGAGTTTAGAAGGAACTAGTTCCTCTTTGATCTCGTCGGATGGTAATGTTTCGGAAGTCGTTATTACTTGAGTAGTAACTTCTTTGCTGATGATCGTAGTTACTTCATCCTTTGAAACTAGTGGTGATTTCGGTCGCGAGGGAGATGGTTTCTCAGGCTTTTCAGTTATTGGTGAAACTGCCTTCTCCTCTTCTACTATTAGAGATGGTTCCTTCACCTCCTCTGTTGGTGATCTAGTAAGAGGGGAAGGTGCCTTATCCTTTTCTTCCTTTAGTGGGTTTACCACCTCCTTCTTAACTAGTTCTGGTGATTTCACTGGGCTAGATATAACCTCTTTTTCCACTAGATCAGTTGGTGATTTTGCAGGAGAAACTGCTATTTCTTTTTCTTCTGCTGTTGGCGATTCCTTGAGTTTAGAAGGAACTAGTTCCTCTTTGATCTCGTCGGATGGTAATGGTTCGGCAGTCGTTATTACTTGAGTAGTAACTTCTTTACTGATGATCGTAGTTACTTCATCCTTTGAAACTAGTGGTGATTTCGGTGGCGAGAGAGATGGTTTCTCAGGCTTTTCAGTTATTGGTGAAACTACCTTCTCCTCTTCTACTATTAGAGATGGTTCCTTCACCTCCTGTGTTGGTGATCTAGTAAGAGGAGGAGGTGCCTTATCCTTTTCTTCCTTTAGTGGGCTTACCACCTCCTTCTTAACTAGTTCTGGGGATTTCACTGGGCTAGATATAACCTCTTTTTCCACTAGATCAGTTGGTGATTTTGCAGGAGAAACTGCTATTTCTTTTTCTTCTGCTGTTGGTGATTCCTTGAGTTTAGAAGGAACAAGTTCCTCTTTGATCTCGTCGGATGGTAATGTTTCGGCAGTCGTTATTACTTGAGTAGTAACTTCTTTGCTGATGATCGTCGTTACTTCATCCTTTGAAACTAGTGGTGATTTCGGTGGCGAGGGAGATGGTTTCTCAGGCTTTTCAGTTATTGGTGAAACTGCCTTCTCCTCTTCTACTATAAGAGATGGTTCCTTCACCTCCTCTGTTGGTGATCTAGTAACAGGAGAAGGTGCCTTAACCTTTTCTTCCTTTAGTGGGCTTACCACCTCCTTCTTAACTAGTTCTGGTGATTTCACTGGGCTAGATATAACCTCTTTTTCCACTAGATCAGTTGGTGATTTTGCAGGAGAAACTGCTATTTCTTTTTCTTCTGCTGTTGGTGATTCCTTGAGTTTAGAAGGAACTAGTTCCTCTTTGATCTCGTCGGATGGTAATGTTTCGGCAGTCGTTATTACTTGAGTAGTAACTTCTTTGCTGATGATCGTAGTTACTTCATCCTTTGAAACTAGTGGTGATTTCGGTGGCGAGGGAGATGGTTTCTCAGGCTTTTCAGTTATTGGTGAAACTGCCTTCTCCTCTTCTACTATTAGAGATGGTTCCTTCACCTCCTCTGTTGGTGATCTAGTAAGAGGAGAAGGTGCCTTATCCTTTTCGTCCTTTAGTGGGCTTACCACCTCCTTCTTAACTAGTTCTGGTGATTTCACTGCGCTAGATATAACCTCTTTTTCCACTAGATCAGTTGGTGATTTTGCAGGAGAAACTGCTATTTCTTTTTCTTCTGCTGTTGGTGATTCCTTGAGTTTAGAAGGAACTAGTTCCTCTTTGATCTCGTCGGATGGTAATGTTTCGGCAGTCGTTATTACTTGAGTAGTAACTTCTTTGCTGATGATCGTAGTTACTTCATCCTTTGAAACTAGTGGTGATTTCGGTGGCGAGGGAGATGGTTTCTCAGGCTTTTCAGTTATTGGTGAAACTGCCTTCTCCTCTTCTACTATTAGAGATGGTTCCTTCACCTCCTCTGTTGGTGATCTAGTAAGAGGAGAAGGTGCCTTATCCTTTTCTTCCTTTAGTGGGCTTACCATCTCCTTCTTAACTAGTTCTGGTGATTTCACTGCGCTAGATATAACCTCTTTTTCCACTAGATCAGTTGGTGATTTTGCAGGAGAAACTGCTAGTTCTTTTTCTTCTGCTGTTGGTGATTCCTTGAGTTTAGAAGGAACTAGTTCCTCTTTGATCTCGTCGGATGGTAATGTTTCGGCAGTCGTTATTACTTGAGTAGTAACTTCTTTGCTGATGATCGTAGTTACTTCATCCTTTGAAACTAGTGGTGATTTCGGTGGCGAGGGAGATGGTTTCTCAGGCTTTTCAGTTATTGGTGAAACTGCCTTCTCCTCTTCTACTATTAGCGATGGTTCCTTCACCTCCTCTGTTGGTGATCTAGTAAGAGGAGAAGGTGCCTCATCCTTTTCTTCCTTTAGTGGGCTTACCACCTCCTTCTTAGCAAGTTCTGGTGATTTCACTGGGCTAGATATAACCTCTTTTTCCACTAGATCAGTTGGTGATTTTGCAGGAGAAACTGCTACTTCTTTTTCTTCTGCTGTTGGTGATTCCTTGAGTTTAGAAGGAACTAGTTCCTCTTTGATCTCATCGGATGGTAATGTTTCGGCAGTCGTTATTACTTGAGTAGTAACTTCTTTGCTGATGATCGTAGTTACTTCATCCTTTGAAACTAGTGGTGATTTCGGTGGCGAGGGAGATGGTTTCTCAGGCTTTTCAGTTATTGGTGAAACTGCCTTCTCCTCTTCTACTATTAGAGATGGTTCCTTCACCTCCTCTGTTGGTGATCTAGTAAGAGGAGAAGGTGCCTTATCCTTTTCTTCCTTTAGTGGGCTTACCATCTCCTTCTTAACTAGTTCTGGTGATTTCACTGGGCTAGATATAACCTCTTTTTCCACTAGATCAGTTGATGATTTTGCAGGAGAAACTGCTATTTCTTTTTCTTCTGCTGTTGGTGATTCCTTGAGTTTAGAAGGAACTAGTTCCTCTTTGATCTCGTCGGATGGTAATGTTTCGGCAGTCGTTATTACTTGAGTAGTAACTTCTTTGCTGATGATCGTAGTTACTTCATCCTTTGAAACTAGTGGTGATTTCGGTGGCGAGGGAGATGGTTTCTCAGGCTTTTCAGTTATTGGTGAAACTGCCTTCTCCTCTTCTACTATTAGAGATGGTTCCTTCACCTCCTCTGTTGGTGATCTAGTAAGAGGAGAAGGTGCCTTATCCTTTTCTTCCTTTAGTGGGCTTACCACCTCCTTCTTAACTAGTTCTGGTGATTTCACTGGGCTAGATATAACCTCTTTTTCCACTAGATCAGTTGGTGATTTTGCAGGAGAAACTGCTATTTCTTTTTCTTCTGCTGTTGGCGATTCCTTGAGTTTAGAAGGAACTAGTTCCTCTTTGATCTCGTCGGATGGTAATGTTTCGGCAGTCGTTATTACTTGAGTAGTAACTTCTTTGCTGATGATCGTAGTTACTTCATCCTTTGAAACTAGTGGTGATTTCGGTGGCGAGGGAGATGGTTTCTCAGGCTTTTCAGTTATTGGTGAAACTGCCTTCTCCTCTTCTACTATTAGAGATGGTTCCTTCACCTCCTCTGTTGGTGATCTAGTAAGAGGGAAAGGTGCCTTATCCTTTTCTACCTTTTGTGGGCTTATCACCTCCTTCTTAACTAGTTCTGGTGATTTCACTGGGCTAGATATAACCTCTTTTTCCACTAGATCAGTTGGTGATTTTGCAGGAGAAACTGCTATTTCTTTTTCTTCTGCTGTTGGTGATTCCTTGAGTTTAGAAGGAACTAGTTCCTCTTTGATCTCGTCGGATGGTAATGGTTCGGCAGTCGTTATTACTTGAGTAGTAACTTCTTTGCTGATGATCGTAGTTACTTCATCCTTTGAAACTAGTGGTGATTTCGGTGGCGAGAGAGATGGTTTCTCAGGCTTTTCAGTTATTGGTGAAACTACCTTCTCCTCTTCTACTATTAGAGATGGTTCCTTCACCTCCTGTGTTGGTGATCTAGTAAGAGGAGGAGGTGCCTTATCCTTTTCTTCCTTTAGTGGGCTTACCACCTCCTTCTTAACTAGTTCTGGGGATTTCACTGGGCTAGATATAACCTCTTTTTCCACTAGATCAGTTGGTGATTTTGCAGGAGAAACTGCTATTTCTTTTTCTTCTGCTGTTGGTGATTCCTTGAGTTTAGAAGGAACAAGTTCCTCTTTGATCTCGTCGGATGGTAATGTTTCGGCAGTCGTTATTACTTGAGTAGTAACTTCTTTGCTGATGATCGTCGTTACTTCATCCTTTGAAACTAGTGGTGATTTCGGTGGCGAGGGAGATGGTTTCTCAGGCTTTTCAGTTATTGGTGAAACTGCCTTCTCCTCTTCTACTATAAGAGATGGTTCCTTCACCTCCTCTGTTGGTGATCTAGTAACAGGAGAAGGTGCCTTAACCTTTTCTTCCTTTAGTGGGCTTACCACCTCCTTCTTAACTAGTTCTGGTGATTTCACTGGGCTAGATATAACCTCTTTTTCCACTAGATCAGTTGGTGATTTTGCAGGAGAAACTGCTATTTCTTTTTCTTCTGCTGTTGGCGATTCCTTGAGTTTAGAAGGAACTAGTTCCTCTTTGATCTCGTCGGATGGTAATGTTTCGGCAGTCGTTATTACTTGAGTAGTAACTTCTTTGCTGATGATCGTAGTTACTTCATCCTTTGAAACTAGTGGTGATTTCGGTGGCGAGGGAGATGGTTTCTCAGGCTTTTCAGTTATTGGTGAAACTGCCTTCTCCTCTTCTACTATTAGAGATGGTTCCTTCACTTCCTCTGTTGGTGATCTAGTAAGAGGAGAAGGTGCCTTATCCTTTTCTTCCTTTTGTGGGCTTATCACCTCCTTCTTAACTAGTTCTGGTGATTTCACTGGGCTAGATATAACCTCTTTTTCCACTAGATCAGTTGGTGATTTTGCAGGAGAAACTGCTATTTCTTTTTCTTCTGCTGTTGGTGATTCCTTGAGTTTAGAAGGAACTAGTTCCTCTTTGATCTCGTCGGATGGTAATGTTTCGGCAGTCGTTATTACTTGAGTAGTAACTTCTTTGCTGATGATCGTAGTTACTTCATCCTTTGAAACTAGTGGTGATTTCGGTGGCGAGAGAGATGGTTTCTCAGGCTTTTCAGTTATTGGTGAAACTACCTTCTCCTCTTCTACTATTAGAGATGGTTCCTTCACCTCCTGTGTTGGTGATCTAGTAAGAGGAGGAGGTGCCTTATCCTTTTCTTCCTTTAGTGGGCTTACCACCTCCTTCTTAACTAGTTCTGGGGATTTCACTGGGCTAGATATAACCTCTTTTTCCACTAGATCAGTTGGTGATTTTGCAGGAGAAACTGCTATTTCTTTTTCTTCTGCTGTTGGTGATTCCTTGAGTTTAGAAGGAACTAGTTCCTCTTTGATCTCGTCGGATGGTAATGTTTCGGCAGTCGTTATTACTTGAGTAGTAACTTCTTTGCTGATGATCGTAGTTACTTCATCCTTTGAAACTAGTGGTGATTTCAGTGGCGAGGGAGATGGTTTCTCAGGCTTTTCAGTTATTGGTGAAACTGCCTTCTCCTCTTCTACTATTAGAGATGGTTCCTTCACCACCTCTGTTGGTGATCTAGTAAGAGGAGAAGGTGCCTTATCCTTTTCTTCCTTTAGAGGGCTTACCATCTCCTTCTTAACTAGTTCTGGTGATTTCACTGGGCTAGATATAACCTCTTTTTCCACTAGATCAGTTGGTGATTTTGCAGGAGAAACTGCTATTTCTTTTTCTTCTGCTGTTGGTGATTCCTTGAGTTTAGAAGGAACTAGTTCCTCTTTGATCTCGTCGGATGGTAATGTTTCGGCAGTCGTTATTACTTGAGTAGTAACTTCTTTGCTGATGATCGTAGTTACTTCATCCTTTGAAACTAGTGGTGATTTCGGTGGCGAGGGAGATGGTTTCTCAGGCTTTTCAGTTATTGGTGAAACTGCCTTCTCCTCTTCTACTATTAGAGATGGTTCCTTCACCTCCTCTGTTGGTGATCTAGTAAGAGTAGAAGGTGCCTTATCCTTTTCTTCCTTTAGTGGGCTTACCATCTCCTTCTTAACTAGTTCTGGTGATTTCACTGCGCTAGATATAACCTCTTTTTCCACTAGATCAGTTGGTGATTTAGCAGGAGAAACTGCTATTTCTTTTTCTTCTGCTGTTGGTGATTCCTTGAGTTTAGAAGGAACTAGTTCCTCTTTGATCTCGTCGGATGGTAATGTTTCGGCAGTCGTTATTACTTGAGTAGTAACTTCTTTGCTGATGATCGTAGTTACTTCATCCTTTGAAACTAGTGGTGATTTCGGTGGCGAGAGAGATGGTTTCTCAGGCTTTTCAGTTATTGGTGAAACTACCTTCTCCTCTTCTACTATTAGAGATGGTTCCTTCACCTCCTGTGTTGGTGATCTAGTAAGAGGAGGAGGTGCCTTATCCTTTTCTTCCTTTAGTGGGCTTACCACCTCCTTCTTAACTAGTTCTGGGGATTTCACTGGGCTAGATATAACCTCTTTTTCCACTAGATCAGTTGGTGATTTTGCAGGAGAAACTGCTATTTCTTTTTCTTCTGCTGTTGGTGATTCCTTGAGTTTAGAAGGAACAAGTTCCTCTTTGATCTCGTCGGATGGTAATGTTTCGGCAGTCGTTATTACTTGAGTAGTAACTTCTTTGCTGATGATCGTAGTTACTTCATCCTTTGAAACTAGTGGTGATTTCAGTGGCGAGGGAGATGGTTTCTCAGGCTTTTCAGTTATTGGTGAAACTGCCTTCTCCTCTTCTACTATTAGAGATGGTTCCTTCACTTCCTCTGTTGGTGATCTAGTAAGAGGAGAAGGTGCCTTATCCTTTTCTTCCTTTTGTGGGCTTATCACCTCCTTCTTAACTAGTTCTGGTGATTTCACTGGGCTAGATATAACCTCTTTTTCCACTAGATCAGTTGGTGATTTTGCAGGAGAAACTGCTATTTCTTTTTCTTCTGCTGTTGGTGATTCCTTGAGTTTAGAAGGAACTAGTTCCTCTTTGATCTCGTCGGAAGGTAATGTTTCGGCAGTCGTTATTACTTGAGTAGTAACTTCTTTGCTGATGATCGTAGTTACTTCATCCTTTGAAACTAGTGGTGATTTCGGTGGCGAGAGAGATGGTTTCTCAGGCTTTTCAGTTATTGGTGAAACTACCTTCTCCTCTTCTACTATTAGAGATGGTTCCTTCACCTCCTGTGTTGGTGATCTAGTAAGAGGAGGAGGTGCCTTATCCTTTTCTTCCTTTAGTGGGCTTACCACCTCCTTCTTAACTAGTTCTGGGGATTTCACTGGGCTAGATATAACCTCTTTTTCCACTAGATCAGTTGGTGATTTTGCAGGAGAAACTGCTATTTCTTTTTCTTCTGCTGTTGGTGATTCCTTGAGTTTAGAAGGAACTAGTTCCTCTTTGATCTCGTCGGATGGTAATGTTTCGGCAGTCGTTATTACTTGAGTAGTAACTTCTTTGCTGATGATCGTAGTTACTTCATCCTTTGAAACTAGTGGTGATTTCAGTGGCGAGGGAGATGGTTTCTCAGGCTTTTCAGTTATTGGTGAAACTGCCTTCTCCTCTTCTACTATTAGAGATGGTTCCTTCACCACCTCTGTTGGTGATCTAGTAAGAGGAGAAGGTGCCTTATCCTTTTCTTCCTTTAGAGGGCTTACCATCTCCTTCTTAACTAGTTCTGGTGATTTCACTGGGCTAGATATAACCTCTTTTTCCACTAGATCAGTTGGTGATTTTGCAGGAGAAACTGCTATTTCTTTTTCTTCTGCTGTTGGTGATTCCTTGAGTTTAGAAGGAACTAGTTCCTCTTTGATCTCGTCGGATGGTAATGTTTCGGCAGTCGTTATTACTTGAGTAGTAACTTCTTTGCTGATGATCGTAGTTACTTCATCCTTTGAAACTAGTGGTGATTTCGGTGGCGAGGGAGATGGTTTCTCAGGCTTTTCAGTTATTGGTGAAACTGCCTTCTCCTCTTCTACTATTAGAGATGGTTCCTTCACCTCCTCTGTTGGTGATCTAGTAAGAGTAGAAGGTGCCTTATCCTTTTCTTCCTTTAGTGGGCTTACCATCTCCTTCTTAACTAGTTCTGGTGATTTCACTGCGCTAGATATAACCTCTTTTTCCACTAGATCAGTTGGTGATTTAGCAGGAGAAACTGCTATTTCTTTTTCTTCTGCTGTTGGTGATTCCTTGAGTTTAGAAGGAACTAGTTCCTCTTTGATCTCGTCGGATGGTAATGTTTCGGCAGTCGTTATTACTTGAGTAGTAACTTCTTTGCTGATGATCGTAGTTACTTCATCCTTTGAAACTAGTGGTGATTTCGTTGGCGAGAGAGATGGTTTCTCAGGCTTTTCAGTTATTGGTGAAACTACCTTCTCCTCTTCTACTATTAGAGATGGTTCCTTCACCTCCTGTGTTGGTGATCTAGTAAGAGGAGGAGGTGCCTTATCCTTTTCTTCCTTTAGTGGGCTTACCACCTCCTTCTTAACTAGTTCTGGGGATTTCACTGGGCTAGATATAACCTCTTTTTCCACTAGATCAGTTGGTGATTTTGCAGGAGAAACTGCTATTTCTTTTTCTTCTGCTGTTGGTGATTCCTTGAGTTTAGAAGGAACAAGTTCCTCTTTGATCTCGTCGGATGGTAATGTTTCGGCAGTCGTTATTACTTGAGTAGTAACTTCTTTGCTGATGATCGTAGTTACTTCATCCTTTGAAACTAGTGGTGATTTCAGTGGCGAGGGAGATGGTTTCTCAGGCTTTTCAGTTATTGGTGAAACTGCCTTCTCCTCTTCTACTATTAGAGATGGTTCCTTCACTTCCTCTGTTGGTGATCTAGTAAGAGGAGAAGGTGCCTTATCCTTTTCTTCCTTTTGTGGGCTTATCACCTCCTTCTTAACTAGTTCTGGTGATTTCACTGGGCTAGATATAACCTCTTTTTCCACTAGATCAGTTGGTGATTTTGCAGGAGAAACTGCTATTTCTTTTTCTTCTGCTGTTGGTGATTCCTTGAGTTTAGAAGGAACTAGTTCCTCTTTGATCTCGTCGGAAGGTAATGTTTCGGCAGTCGTTATTACTTGAGTAGTAACTTCTTTGCTGATGATCGTAGTTACTTCATCCTTTGAAACTAGTGGTGATTTCGGTGGCGAGAGAGATGGTTTCTCAGGCTTTTCAGTTATTGGTGAAACTACCTTCTCCTCTTCTACTATTAGAGATGGTTCCTTCACCTCCTGTGTTGGTGATCTAGTAAGAGGAGGAGGTGCCTTATCCTTTTCTTCCTTTAGTGGGCTTACCACCTCCTTCTTAACTAGTTCTGGGGATTTCACTGGGCTAGATATAACCTCTTTTTCCACTAGATCAGTTGGTGATTTTGCAGGAGAAACTGCTATTTCTTTTTCTTCTGCTGTTGGTGATTCCTTGAGTTTAGAAGGAACAAGTTCCTCTTTGATCTCGTCGGATGGTAATGTTTCGGCAGTCGTTATTACTTGAGTAGTAACTTCTTTGCTGATGATCGTCGTTACTTCATCCTTTGAAACTAGTGGTGATTTCGGTGGCGAGGGAGATGGTTTCTCAGGCTTTTCAGTTATTGGTGAAACTGCCTTCTCCTCTTCTACTATAAGAGATGGTTCCTTCACCTCCTCTGTTGGTGATCTAGTAACAGGAGAAGGTGCCTTAACCTTTTCTTCCTTTAGTGGGCTTACCACCTCCTTCTTAACTAGTTCTGGTGATTTCACTGGGCTAGATATAACCTCTTTTTCCACTAGATCAGTTGGTGATTTTGCAGGAGAAACCGCTATTTCTTTTTCTTCTGCTGTTGGTGATTCCTTGAGTTTAGAAGGAACTAGTTCCTCTTTGATCTCGTCGGATGGTAATGTTTCGGCAGTCGTTATTACTTGAGTAGTAACTTCTTTGCTGATGATCGTAGTTACTTCATCCTTTGAAACTAGTGGTGATTTCGGTGGCGAGGGAGATGGTTTCTCAGGCTTTTCAGTTATTGGTGAAACTGCCTTCTCCTCTTCTACTATTAGAGATGGTTCCTTCACCTCCTCTGTTGGTGATCTAGTAAGAGGAGAAGGTGCCTTATCCTTTTCTTCCTTTAGTGGGCTTACCACCTCCTTCTTAACTAGTTCTGGTGATTTCACTGGGCTAGATATAACCTCTTTTTCCACTAGATCAGTTGGTGATTTTGCAGGAGAAACTGCTATTTCTTTTTCTTCTGCTGTTGGTGATTCCTTGAGTTTAGAAGGAACAAGTTCCTCTTTGATCTCGTCGGATGGTAATGTTTCGGCAGTCGTTATTACTTGAGTAGTAACTTCTTTGCTGATGATCGTCGTTACTTCATCCTTTGAAACTAGTGGTGATTTCGGTGGCGAGGGAGATGGTTTCTCAGGCTTTTCAGTTATTGGTGAAACTGCCTTCTCCTCTTCTACTATAAGAGATGGTTCCTTCACCTCCTCTGTTGGTGATCTAGTAACAGGAGAAGGTGCCTTAACCTTTTCTTCCTTTAGTGGGCTTACCACCTCCTTCTTAACTAGTTCTGGTGATTTCACTGGGCTAGATATAACCTCTTTTTCCACTAGATCAGTTGGTGATTTTGCAGGAGAAACCGCTATTTCTTTTTCTTCTGCTGTTGGTGATTCCTTGAGTTTAGAAGGAACTAGTTCCTCTTTGATCTCGTCGGATGGTAATGTTTCGGCAGTCGTTATTACTTGAGTAGTAACTTCTTTGCTGATGATCGTAGTTACTTCATCCTTTGAAACTAGTGGTGATTTCGGTGGCGAGGGAGATGGTTTCTCAGGCTTTTCAGTTATTGGTGAAACTGCCTTCTCCTCTTCTACTATTAGAGATGGTTCCTTCACCTCCTCTGTTGGTGATCTAGTAAGAGGAGAAGGTGCCTTATCCTTTTCTTCCTTTAGTGGGCTTACCACCTCCTTCTTAACTAGTTCTGGTGATTTCACTGGGCTAGATATAACCTCTTTTTCCACTAGATCAGTTGGTGATTTTGCAGGAGAAACTGCTATTTCTTTTTCTTCTGCTGTTGGCGATTCCTTGAGTTTAGAAGGAACTAGTTCCTCTTTGATCTCGTCGGATGGTAATGTTTCGGCAGTCGTTATTACTTGAGTAGTAACTTCTTTGCTGATGATCGTAGTTACTTCATCCTTTGAAACTAGTGGTGATTTCGGTGGCGAGGGAGATGGTTTCTCAGGCTTTTCAGTTATTGGTGAAACTGCCTTCTCCTCTTCTACTATTAGAGATGGTTCCTTCACTTCCTCTGTTGGTGATCTAGTAAGAGGAGAAGGTGCCTTATCCTTTTCTTCCTTTTGTGGGCTTATCACCTCCTTCTTAACTAGTTCTGGTGATTTCACTGGGCTAGATATAACCTCTTTTTCCACTAGATCAGTTGGTGATTTTGCAGGAGAAACTGCTATTTCTTTTTCTTCTGCTGTTGGTGATTCCTTGAGTTTAGAAGGAACTAGTTCCTCTTTGATCTCGTCGGATGGTAATGTTTCGGCAGTCGTTATTACTTGAGTAGTAACTTCTTTGCTGATGATCGTAGTTACTTCATCCTTTGAAACTAGTGGTGATTTCGGTGGCGAGGGAGATGGTTTCTCAGGCTTTTCAGTTATTGGTGAAACTGCCTTCTCCTCTTCTACTATTAGAGATGGTTCCTTCACTTCCTCTGTTGGTGATCTAGTAAGAGGAGAAGGTGCCTTATCCTTTTCTTCCTTTTGTGGGCTTATCACCTCCTTCTTAACTAGTTCTGGTGATTTCACTGGGCTAGATAGAACCCCTTTTTCCACTAGATCAGTTGGTGATTTTGCAGGAGAAACTGCTATTTCTTTTTCTTCTGCTGTTGGTGATTCCTTGAGTTTAGAAGGAACTAGTTCCTCTTTGATCTCGTCGGATGGTAATGTTTCGGCAGTCGTTATTACTTGAGTAGTAACTTCTTTGCTGATGATCGTAGTTACTTCATCCTTTGAAACTAGTGGTGATTTCGGTGGCGAGGGAGATGGTTTCTCAGGCTTTTCAGTTATTGGTGAAACTGCCTTCTCCTCTTCTACTATTAGAGATGGTTCCTTCACCTCCTCTGTTGGTGATCTAGTAAGAGGAGAAGGTGCCTTATCCTTTTCTTCCTTTTGTGGGCTTATCACCTCCTTCTTAACTAGTTCTGGTGATTTCACTGGGCTAGATATAACCTCTTTTTCCACTAGATCAGTTGGTGATTTTGCAGGAGAAACTGCTATTTCTTTTTCTTCTGCTGTTGGTGATTCCTTGAGTTTAGAAGGAACTAGTTCCTCTTTGATCTCGTCGGATGGTAATGTTTCGGCAGTCGTTATTACTTGAGTAGTAACTTCTTTGCTGATGATCGTAGTTACTTCATCCTTTGAAACTAGTGGTGATTTCGGTGGCGAGGGAGATGGTTTCTCAGGCTTTTCAGTTATTGGTGAAACTGCCTTCTCCTCTTCTACTATTAGAGATGGTTCCTTCACCTCCTCTGTTGGTGATCTAGTAAGAGGAGAAGGTGCCTTATCCTTTTCTTCCTTTAGTGGGCTTACCACCTCCTTCTTAACTAGTTCTGGTGATTTCACTGGGCTAGATAGAACCTCTTTTTCCACTAGATCAGTTGGTGATTTTGCAGGAGAAACTGCTATTTCTTTTTCTTCTGCTGTTGGTGATTCCTTGAGTTTAGAAGGAACTAGTTCCTCTTTGATCTCGTCGGATGGTAATGTTTCGGCAGTCGTTATTACTTGAGTAGTAACTTCTTTGCTGATGATCGTAGTTACTTCATCCTTTGAAACTAGTGGTGATTTCGGTGGCGAGGGAGATGGTTTCTCAGGCTTTTCAGTTATTGGTGAAACTGCCTTCTCCTCTTCTACTATTAGAGATGGTTCCTTCACCTCCTCTGTTGGTGATCTAGTAAGAGGAGAAGGTGCCTTATCCTTTTCTTCCTTTAGTGGGCTTACCACCTCCTTCTTAACTAGTTCTGGTGATTTCACTGGGCTAGATAGAACCCCTTTTTCCACTAGATCAGTTGGTGATTTTGCAGGAGAAACTGCTATTTCTTTTTCTTCTGCTGTTGGTGATTCCTTGAGTTTAGAAGGAACTAGTTCCTCTTTGATCTCGTCGGATGGTAATGTTTCGGCAGTCGTTATTACTTGAGTAGTAACTTCTTTGCTGATGATCGTAGTTACTTCATCCTTTGAAACTAGTGGTGATTTCGGTGGCGAGGGAGATGGTTTCTCAGGCTTTTCAGTTATTGGTGAAACTGCCTTCTCCTCTTCTACTATTAGAGATGGTTCCTTCACCTCCTCTGTTGGTGATCTAGTAAGAGGAGAAGGTGCCTTATCCTTTTCTTCCTTTTGTGGGCTTATCACCTCCTTCTTAACTAGTTCTGGTGATTTCACTGGGCTAGATATAACCTCTTTTTCCACTAGATCAGTTGGTGATTTTGCAGGAGAAACTGCTATTTCTTTTTCTTCTGCTGTTGGTGATTCCTTGAGTTTAGAAGGAACTAGTTCCTCTTTGATCTCGTCGGATGGTAATGTTTCGGCAGTCGTTATTACTTGAGTAGTAACTTCTTTGCTGATGATCGTAGTTACTTCATCCTTTGAAACTAGTGGTGATTTCGGTGGCGAGGGAGATGGTTTCTCAGGCTTTTCAGTTATTGGTGAAACTGCCTTCTCCTCTTCTACTATTAGAGATGGTTCCTTCACCTCCTCTGTTGGTGATCTAGTAAGAGGAGAAGGTGCCTTATCCTTTTCTTCCTTTAGTGGGCTTACCACCTCCTTCTTAACTAGTTCTGGTGATTTCACTGGGCTAGATAGAACCTCTTTTTCCACTAGATCAGTTGGTGATTTTGCAGGAGAAACTGCTATTTCTTTTTCTTCTGCTGTTGGTGATTCCTTGAGTTTAGAAGGAACTAGTTCCTCTTTGATCTCGTCGGATGGTAATGTTTCGGCAGTCGTTATTACTTGAGTAGTAACTTCTTTGCTGATGATAGTAGTTACTTCATCCTTTGAAACTAGTGGTGATTTCGGTGGCGAGGGAGATGGTTTCTCAGGCTTTACAGTTATTGGTGAAACTGCCTTCTCCTCTTCTACTATTAGAGATGGTTCCTTCACCTCCTCTGTTGGTGATCTAGTAAGAGGAGAAGGTGCCTTATCCTTTTCTTCCTTTAGTGGGCTTACCACCTCCTTCTTAACTAGTTCTGGTGATTTCACTGGGCTAGATATAACCTCTGTTTCCACTAGATCAGTTGGTGATTTTGCAGGAGAAACTGCTATTTCTTTTTCTTCTGCTGTTGGTGATTCCATGAGTTTAGAAGGAACTAGTTCCTCTTTGATCTCGTCGGATGGTAATGTTTCGGCAGTCGTTATTACTTGAGTAGTAATTTCTTTGCTGATGATCGTAGTTACTTCATCCTTTGAAACTAGTGGTGATTTCGGTGGCGAGGGAGATGGTTTCTCAGGCTTTTCAGTTATTGGTGAAACTGCCTTTTCCTCTTCTACTATTAGAGATGGTTCCTTCACCTCCTCTGTTGGTGATCTAGTAAGAGGAGAAAGTGCCTTATCCTTTTCTTCCTTTAGTGGGCTTACCACCTCCTTCTTAACTAGTTCTGGTGATTTCACTGGGCTAGATATTACCTCTTTTTCCACTAGATCAGTTGGTGATTTTGCAGGAGAAACTGCTATTTCTTTTTCTTCTGCTGTTGGTGATTCCTTGAGTTTAGAAGGAACTAGTTCCTCTTTGATCTCGTCGGATGGTAATGTTTCGGCAGTCGTTATTACTTGAGTAGTAACTTCTTTGCTGATGATAGTAGTTACTTCATCCTTTGAAACTAGTGGTGATTTCGGTGGCGAGGGAGATGGTTTCTCAGGCTTTACAGTTATTGGTGAAACTGCCTTCTCCTCTTCTACTATTAGAGATGGTTCCTTCACCTCCTCTGTTGGTGATCTAGTAAGAGGAGAAGGTGCCTTATCCTTTTCTTCCTTTAGTGGGCTTACCACCTCCTTCTTAACTAGTTCTGGTGATTTCACTGGGCTGGATATAACCTCTTTTTCCACTAGATCAGTTGGTGATTTTGCAGGAGAAAATGCTATTTCTTTTTCTTCTGCTGTTGGTGATTCCTTGAGTTTAGAAGGAACTAGTTCCTCTTTGATCTCGTCGGATGGTAATGTTTCGGCAGTCGTTATTACTTGAGTAGTAACTTCTTTGCTGATGATCGCAGTTACTTCATCCTTTGAAACTAGTGGTGATTTCGGTGGCGAGGGAGATGGTTTCTCAGGCTTTTCAGTTATTGGTGAAACTGCCTTCTCCTCTTCTACTATTAGAGATGGTTCCTTCACCTCCTCTGTTGGTGATCTAGTAAGAGGAGAAGGTGCCTTATCCTTTTCTTCCTTTAGTGGGCTTACCACCTCCTTCTTAACTAGTTCTGGTGATTTCACTGGGCTAGATATAACCTCTTTTTCCACTGAACTTGGTAATCTTATTTTGTTCATCTCAGTTTCTATACTATAGCTAAATGGTAAATCTAATTGTTTAATTAGGGTTTGCATAGGATCTGCAGGTAATGTTTGCTTTGTTTGTTTGTCTTTTTTAATGCTGTCAATCCTATCATCTATATGATATTGTTGTCTTTCTGTGTCACTTATTCGTGTTTTGTTGGAATGAATGTCAAATAAGTTTTGCCTTTGGTCCTCTAATGTTTCATGTGCTTGTTGTATTAAGGTCAAGTGTTTTGGTGTAGGCACATCATTTATTTTTTGTATGTCAAGTAATGTTTTTTCGTTTTGGTCAGATTTTTTATGATCCATGATTTCACTCCTTTTTTCTGATGCATCATCAATGATGTCAGGAATAGTTTCAAGAACTTTAGTTTCCATCTGAACCTTTTCACTTTCTATATCATGCATTTTTTCTATTTCCTTAAAAAAGGATTCTTTCTGATATTCTTCTTTTTCTTCTAGAATACTGCTTATTTCTGCTGAAAATGGATGTTCTGCAATAGCGATATCTTTACCCTCAGGAGTCGGTGTTAAGTCAGGTTTTAATTTTTTAACTTCTTGTTTTATTTGTCTCGTGAATTCTTGAACTTCAGACATTAATGCACTTACATCAGTTTCGCTTATTTCAGAAAAATCTTTGTGTTGTTTCACTTTTCTATGTTGAATAAAAAATTTGTCTTGTCCTAATTGGTCTTTATCTATTGTCTTTTTCTGACATATTTCTTCTATTACAAAATTATCTTTTGCTGAATCTTCATAATCAAATTTATTACTAATTTTTTCAGTAGATACTGTCATTTCTTCATGTATAAAATCTTTCGCACTTTTGGTTAAAATGAGTTCCTTTGCTTGAAATTTTTGTGCTTCATCTTTTTTTGTGATTTCTTGTTTAATCATTTTATCATCAATGGGAATAGAACACTCTTTTTCTTTAGCTATTTGTTTCTTCTTAAATAATGCTTCTTCTAATAATACACCCTGAGTATTAATTTCATAATCACTTATACTTAAGTCCGGTTGTGATTCTAATGAGTGTGCAATTGATTCTTGGTCCTCTGTCTTCTTTACAATCATTGAAGATAATATACCTGTCTGCAAATTTACCAGCTCACTTAATTTTTCGTGTATAGTAATATTTATTCCTTCGGAAGTAGTTTCCTTTTCTAGATATTGGACGGATTCCTTTTCTACTGGAGGAGTAAAAACTTTCTGGAGCTCTTTGATTTTGGATGCAACAACTTGCTTTGTGTGTGTAGGTGTCACATGAGGACTTTCTTTTGAACTTTCATCCTTTTTTTGTTTTGTTTCTTCAACTTTTTGTGTGTGTTCTTCTAATAATTTAATAATTGCTTTTACTTCCCCACTTTTTTTTGAGATCATTTCTTCAAATACATCTTTTTTCATTTCTGGGACGGATTGAGACTGAAAGACAATTTCTTCAGGCCGAATTGGACTGACACTTGCATCACAAGTGTCCACTGAATCAGTAGATACAGACGTTTCAGTTACTGGAACTTGAAGAGGGGAGAGCGCAACAGTTTCTGTAGATAACTGAATTGGACTACTTGCTTTGTCTGTATACTTTTTCATTTCTTCTTCTATAAATTGTATGTCTGTTTGATGTATTCCAATGTCATCAGCCTGGATTGGACTAAGACCAGCATCTGTTAATTCAGCTTCTTCACTGTTTACAAGAGTATCTGAAACAAGTTTTATACCACTACTAGCTGCATTTTGTGCCATACTAGTGTCTGAAACAGTACCACGCGTTAAGCTAATGCCTGTGTCTGTTATATGATGAGAAATACTTTCTTCACTTGTAGGACTTTCCTCAAAACCAGGTGATGTTTGGGAATCGTATCTGTAAATACTTTTTTTACCACTAAAAAAAACTGTATCTTCTTTTTTTTTTTCTTTAGGGATAATATACTCTTCAAAATTTGCAGTTTCATCTTTAACAGTTTCAAAAGTTGTATCAAAATCTACTGTATGAGAAGTTTTTTTACCTGATGTAGTTGTTAAGCTGATATGAGATTGTGATCTAATTGAAATTTCTAAATCAGTGGCAGTATACAATGTTAGCTTACTTTCAGAAGATGCACTTGCTTCTTTAGTATGAACTTCCTTTCTACCAATAATCAATTCTATGGCTGGAACTTGCCCTTCTTTTTGTTTAAAATTTCCATCTGGAGGTGGACTTGTCCCTTTGTCTTCATTTTGCTTTTTTTTATCTTCATCTTCACCCCAATTAACCCTCTTCTCACCTTCTCCTACTCCTCCCGCCAATCTTTTAACATTTTTTGTTTTGTCAATATCACTAAACTTTGGATATTCCCTATATTTTGAGTCCTTGGCTCCTTTTTCTTGTTCTGGTGAAAATGGAAGTGGAAAAGCCAATGGACGAGCAATGGGTTCTTCAATTGGGGTTGGTGTACCAAGAAGGAACTGTTCTTGAAATCCATCCGTGTCAATAGAGTCATCATCATCTTGAGGTGATGCTGATCTCGCAACTGCTCCAACATAACAATACATGTTATCTTTTATAACAATTATTTACTAAGCCACACTTTCGCTCTCTCTTTCTCTCTTTATAGGTGCCAAAGGGAGGAGGGTGTGGTTTTGGAGGTGAGAAGATAAACATAGCAATTAAAAGAATAAGAAGCTCATCTTGCCCAAAGTCAAGTAAGCCTATAAAATCTACTTGTAGCAAGTATAAGTCAGTGTGCAGTGAAGTCACCTCTCAGTCTTTTTTTTGTTTTAATTTATATTTATAATCTAATCTGTTAGTAATCTAATTTGTCTGTCAGATCTCATGCAAGCCGCACTTTGCATTACATAGTTTTCCCAAGCAGCTTAAGTTATCTGCTATCATTTATACACTCATAAAATATAACTATGAACTAAATATTTAACTACTTACATGACACAATGAGAGAGAGCACTAATGTTTCCGTCTTGATGTTTTTTGAGATTTATCTTATTATATCTTAAAACTACTTACAGATTGTTGAATACTGTAGTATCGTTCAAGAGGATTTTTTTTTTTTTCCAAAAATTGTTAGTTAATCATGTTTTAGTAAAACAGAATTTAATTTTAAATATATTTTTCACAATATGTTAGTTCCAATTAAAATTTAAATAGTCTTAAAAATTATTTATTTATATCTATCATCTACCAAGCTTTTGTGTCGATAGGTATAATGGTGCTCAAAATATAAAAAATTACCAGCTTACTTATTGCTATAGCAGGAATTAGTAAATATTTCAAGCTGAGACATGATATTAAAAAAACATTCACATTTGGCAAATAAAACTAAAAAAAGCAGACCAAAATAAGAAGCATAATTAAATAAATATGATTAGGGAATGCAATCAGGTTTTCAAGGAAATTTTTAGGATTAAAACATTAACCTGCCATGGTGCTTGGCACTTATAAGAAAAAAATATATTTAAAGCTCCATAACAGATTTTTAAGACAAACATCTCAAACATAAAACCATATTAGTTGTTATTATCTTTGGATATTTGCTGTGCAAGGTTATTTATGAATGGAATCCCAATCACAAAGCTCACTCTCACAAAAAAAAAAAAAAATGTATTTGTATAACACATACAAATTAAATAATACACATTAAAAAATCATTTATTTGAATAGTCCAAATGAAACTTAAGGTCATTTATATACTTTTATTTTTTAAAGTTATTAATCCAAATTCTGTAATCATTATCATCAACAGTAGGGTCATATATTACTAGTTTTAAGAATATTAATGAGCATAGGAACCATTAAAAATGAATTACACCATACGCCTATTTATGATCATTTAGATATCAGAGTATTGTAAAATCTGGATAATAATAATTTAGCAATAATAATAATTGGTTATTATTTCATGGCTTTCGGAAGCTTGAACTTCAGTTAATTTTTTTTTAAATATTTCTTAATTATTGCAGATATTTTATTCATATTTGATTTGTTTTTATTTTTTCAAAATAAGAGGAAGAGATCAATAGATTAGATTATTTTGTTTAATCTATAATAATTCAATAAGAGTTTATCATAATTTAATTCAATAGAAAGAGGATAAGATAAAAACCAAAAATATGTTGAAACATAAATGTGGTCACCCTGAAAAATGTTCCAATTTGACGTTGCTTTGATGTAAGTTCATACGCAAATCCAATTGAAAATCTATGTGATGAATTCTTAAGAAAAATAAACAGATGCCAAACTTTACCGGAACCGATTCAAGAATAAAGGGTTGTTCTGATAGAAATATATCTGTTTCATTTTCTTTTTTTTTTGTTTTGTTTTCTAGTTTCAAATATGTTCCTAATTTGATTTATGTCATATTTGTTAGTTAATGTAGAAGCCTATGGATAAATTAACAATCATTTAATTCTAAATTAGAACAAAACACACGTTTGGAAGAAGAGTGTTCTAACTCAAAACATTACATTTTCAATTTATCTGCAAAAACTAGATAAGGGTATTTATGAAGTACTTTTTACTTCTATAGCATCATATCTTTAACTTCATACCCGATTTTCAGACAATCCTTTTCATAGAAATGTTCTAACTCAAAAAGAATTTATTATAAACTGTATCTTGTACTACCCATAAAGGGTCTTGGGCTCAGTGCTTAATAAGGATGTACTGTTTCTGGCCAATGGTTACGCAAGTAGGTGGTTTGGTCGGGATCACACTCAACTTTATGGTTTTTGTACCAATTAAGGTTATTCACTTTACAGAGCTGGGTGTGTCCCAGGAGGGTCTCTCAGCTTCAGGATTGATCCACAGCTGATAAAACAGAATACTGCCACAGCTGTACTCGAACCTGGACCCAACTTGGGTCCATAGATTCTCCTCAGGATCCTTCTCTCTATTTTCAGTAATTTTTCTAGTCTAGGGAGACATGTTGTCTCCATCCCGTACAAAATTATTGGTTTTATCACCATGTTGTAGTGTGTTATTTTCACGTTAGAAGATAGGTTCTTCTTATTGTAAATATTGTCTGTTGCGAAGCTTAGTTTTTCCAACTTTGTGATTTTCTCTTATATGCTCTCTTTTTCCAAATCGCTATTGTATATTGTCTCTCCTACATATTTAAATTTCTTTGTTACTTTTATTTGTCCATATTTCGTCTCTACTATTTTTTTGCCTTAGTTTTTCTCTGTTGTCTTAAATTCCTTCTTTTCGTAGGAAATTTAGAGGCCTGCTTTTTCTGCTATTTCTTTCAGAGTATTTATTTGACTAATTGCCTCTTCTTCCGTTTCTGCCAGGAGGGCTAAATCGCCTGCAAAGGCCAGGCAGCTCACTTTTTTGTGGTTTTTCCTGGTCCCTACTACGGCCCCTGCATTATTTATTTTCCAGAATTCTCTCATGATTTTATCCAGTACTATGTTAAATAGTATTGGTGACAGGCCGTCTCCCTGTCTTAGTAATGTTTTTATCTGGAAGGATTTGCTCATTAGTCCTTGGAATTTTACTTTTGATTTGGTGTCCATTAGGGTTAATTTTATCATGTTTATTGTTTTCTGGTCTCCTCCATATTACCTCAGTATTCCCAGTAAGTATTCCCTGTCTACCGAGTCATAGGCCTTCCTGAAGTCGACGAAGGAGATGTAGAGGTTTTTGGGTCTCACCATGTAATATTTTATCAGTAATTTAAGGCTTAGGATCTGTTCTTGGCAAGATCTTCCTTTCCTGAAGCTTCCTTGGTATTCCCCAATTTCCGGGTCTATTTGTGGTTCTAGTCTGTTTAGTAGGGCTTTTGAAAAATTTTGTAAGTGACCGGCAACTGTAATTGTTTACTTCTGTTTTTGGCCCCTTTTTATGTAGAGGATGTATTAGTGCAGTTTGCCAGTCTTCTGGTATTTCCTCTTTTATCCGGACGTCCATTAATAGCTCTGCGACTTTTCTTCTGAAATCTTCACTTGTTATTTTCCACATCTCTCCCAGGATGCCGTCCTCACCAGAGGCCTTGTTTTTAAGCACCGCTATTATTTTGTCTATCTCCTCCTTATCTGGGGGGTCTGATTCCATCTTTTGTGGTGTGTTTCCCTTTGTTTCTATTATTTCTCTTGGTTCTTCGTAATTGAGAAGTTTTTCAAAGTAGTCTGCCAAAATATTTCCTCGTTGTTTAGTGCTAGTGTCCCGTCTTTTCTTTGGAATACTAGTCCTGGGGGTGTATATTCTCGAACTTTGTCCTTAAAAGCCTTGTAGAAGAGTCGTTTTTCCTGAAACTTGCCTCCATTTCTCCCAATTGGTCCTTTTTATTATATCTTATATTATACCTCCTTTTTTTTGTTATATCCACAAAAGAGTTTAATCTTTAGTTAAATCATATCTTAGTTAAATCTTAATAAATCTTGAGACATGGTACTTTAAAAATAATTAAAAATCCAGTTTTCAAATCTTCTTCCTTTGCAATGAGATATTGGAACTTTAAAGTTGTTTTTCCAGAAATTGTCAATTTTGAATAAAGACACCTAAAATCCTTCTTGCAAAGGAAAGAAATAAAAAAAGGTAATAATTTTTTTTATTTAATTTTTACCTCAGTGTAAATACAGATAATTTTGAGGAATTCATAAGTTTGGTCCTACTTAATTCACAAGTGATTTATTTACTACGCATATATGCCCATATGCAAAAGTAATGGTCAAAATTTGATAAAATTGACATGAGACCATCTAGGTACTAACTCGCACAATTCTTAAAAATTTCATCCAAATCGGATTAATGGTAGTAGGTGTTATTCCCGTCACATGGATTTGACTACTAACAGACACGAAACCGAATTTGTTTCTTGATGTCTAAAACAAGTGGAAATTTTCAATTCTGAGGGAAAACATTGTTTTCACTTCCCGAATAAATACGAAGCTTCCCTACCTCTGTAATGAAAAATTAAAAAGACCGACTGGCAGTTAATTAAAAATTATAAAATAGCAAAACACTTTCGGTAGTGAGTAAGAAAAATAATGCTGAAAAAATTATAATTAAAAAAATCTACACAATGAAAAGTGTTAAAGGACAAAGGTTTCCAAATCTAAGTCAAGAACCAATTTATTATTTTGTAACCCACTTATTAAAATAACACAATATAACTGTATTTTTAAATTTGTTCAAAGAACAATCAAGGAACATTGGACAATGTTCCTGGAATAGAATCAAAACAGGCTGAACCATATGAAATTTCATTGGGTAAAACATCAGTAAACTGGGACCATATAAAGATTCCTGCAAAGCACAAAGCTTATGTGGTTTGATAAATAGTAAAATAGGGTATGCGATAACAAGTTAGTTTATAAATAGAAAACTGGTTCATTTATTGTGATATACTTTATAATTGCGAGGAAACAAGTTTCTTTGAAATAAGACTTATTTTTCTTTCATTTAATTTGGATTCCCTGCTCATAAAAGCTTTGAGATCAACAAGAAAGAAATGCCTGAAAGGCATGGTTAATGGCATTGACATCACAACACTTTTTTTTAAAATGATTCAAGGATTCAGAAAATTAGTGATTAGTAACTAATGAGTGAGATAGAACTTCAGAGTGTGTCATCAAATAAACCAAAACTTTAATATAATATTTCTATTCCATGTTTTGAAATTGATCATGCCATTATTTGAAGATAGTTTCGCAATGGCATGTTGTCAAAAATATCTTCCATAAATTAAATTATACTTAAACTCCTAGATTTGATCAGAAGGAATAAGACATACAAGATATCAATCTGTCTTCATAACTGCGCCTGTAGAAAGTATATGAATTTGAACTGATAAAAGTACCCTCACTTATTAAGCCCAAAAAAATTAGAAATATTTTCAGTATTTATTTTTTATTATTTTAGAGTTTCTTGAGTTTTTACTATACAAGAATTAAATTTATTGAGTATGAATGAACTTTGAAACCTGTCATCACACGCAGTGATCAATTGTCACTACTTTGCACATTGCATTAAGAATAAAATTATGTGACTCAATTAATAAGTTTAATTAAAATTATAGTGAGCTTTGTTTATTCTCCCTTTCCTCGCAAACCTCTCATATGAACAGGTATCTAAGATTTCATCTATACAAGCGACTAAAGCCCACAACACAGATGGGAGCAATGGTTTGGCAAATGAAGTTCGGGAACGTGGTTCTCTACATACAATAGAGGTGGTCCGCCAAACAGCTATTCCCATTGATATAGGCTTAACAGCCTTAACATGAAAATCTCATACAATAATGACATGAGAAGAAATGCCCATAGATTATAAGTACTTCATAATTGTTATTAGATTAGGAATCTAAATTACCAATTAACTACTATAAGCTCATCTATACAAATGCAATCAGGAATAGATGGGCTTTGGTATTAAAGCAATGAAATCGACGAACGCATTAAATTCATTTTCATATCCAATACCAACAAACTCAAATCCATTGTAAAATCTTCTGTCTGTCTATGTTATGTCCAAAGTGTTCGACTTTCAATTCGACATGATAAATGGGAAAGGGAACATGTGGCATGCAATCTCAAATAATTATTTTTATTTGATTACTGATTGAAAAATGATGAATAAATTTATTATCTGAATAATATAATAATGCATAAATGGTTTTTCATTATTTATTATTTTTTTCTGAATCAAATTTGCCCAACACTGGTTGGCTTTACAAAGATTTTAATTATCTGTTTCAAGCTCAAGAGATAGATCCTTGAGCCCATTAGTCCATAATCTTGCTTCTCAATCAACTCCTGATAATCCTCTGAGGCATCTAAAAAGTAATATAGCTTGACATTCTTAAATGGAACAGTCCTATGACCTCAATGATTACTACTAATGGCTAGTTTCTCAACAAGTCTTTTATATGTCATTCTATTCTTTTCAAGATATAAATTATAAAGTTTCAAGGATAATAAAATAAAAAGGTTTTTTTTTTTTTTTTATCATAGCACTTCTTGGGATATTTTATTTCATTCATGTATCAATTAAGTCATTAAAAAAATTTAATTAGGTAATAAATATAAATTAATCTAGCTTCAGCTCCTACATCTCTATTTTTTTTAGTATGACCGTATATACATCTCCAATTAGTTTTATATTTAGTTTATTTTTACTCTAATATGATCATGGTGGTATAAGTATTCACTTTATTATTATTTTTTAATGAAAAAAATTTAACCCACAAAACTATAAAACCAAATTGAGTTGGAAAACATACCTTTTGATGACTTTAAGGGAACCTTAGAACAACACGTTCTGAAG
>OX411311.1:86946234-87093678 GCA_948150685.1 Rhaphigaster nebulosa | reverse complement strand
GTAAAATAAAAAAAGATACAACCAGAAGACAGAGTGACATGAAGTTTAAATATACAGATTAGATATTAATTTAGATCAAAATCATTATATGATAACAGCAATAAATGCCTATAATGCTATTATTGTAAAAATAAAGACAGAAATGGTGGAAATCTTATTTACAATGCAGCTAGAGAATAGCAAATAATTGGTTTCTTGTACCATTATAATGCAGTGGTTGTTTATTAATTTTTGAGTGTCTGCATGTTCTTGCAGAAATATGAAACCAGTTTTTTTGGCTAATAAAATGATTTAAAAGAATTTAATTCTAAGTTAATTTCTACAATGAAATAATGAGTTATAAATTAATATTTAATTTTCGATACTTTCAAAAAGATTTTTTCCTGAAGAGGGGGAGAATCAACCCCAACCACTCAGGTTATTGTTTGTTTGGTATTTTTTATTGTATATTTAGAAAACCTCTTACAATCCTTGAGGTATTCAACACAGCTTTCTGGGCTTCATTTATAACAGCCTTCGAGAAGCCCAGCCGTTCAGTAGCTTCCACAGTGGACACTGGTATCAGGCCATTGCTGAAGATCACGATAGCCCTCACAATCACTTTATCCAATCTGTACAGATCTTTTGGTTCAGCTGCTAAATCTTGATATTTTCGAATTTTTTCTGCACATACTGAATTAGTGTTTCTGTCATTCGGCACAGCAATTTCTATTACCATCAATCAGCACAATATCAGGTCTGTTGTGGGTCACGGAATGGTCCAATACAATTTTATCCCTTCCCTCTCAATGAGATCTTTAGGATTGTACTTATAATATGGCATCAAGTCATTTAATAATTTTCTTTTTAGAACTATCGCTTGATGATAGATTTCGGCAACATCGTCATGCCTCTTGAGGTATTCTGTGTCAGCCAACGCACCATATCCACCAGTTATGTGCTAAATAGACTCATATGTGTTGGCACAGAGCCTACACTTGTCTGATACCTTCTGTTGTTTCAAGACCTAGTTGCTGTGACCTGATCCTGGATTGCTATAAGAAAGACATGTTGCCAGTAAGACCTAGTTGCTGTGACCTGATCTTGGATTGCTATAAGAAAGCCCTCTGTTTCAGGGAACAGACTTCCACTAACTAGCCAGCTAGTTGACAATGTTTTATCTATTTCAGTTTGCTGAAGCTGGTGATAAAATCTTCCATGCAATACTTTTGATTTCCATTCTTCCAGTCGTTCGCTATTGGTAATAATGCTGGTATGATATGGACACAACTTCTTGAGAAACTAATTGTAGGGCAGTGTGCCCCTGGTTAAGACTGCATATTATTTTATGCAATGGCGCCTCTTCAATGTTTGTTAGACCCCTCCCTCCTTCCTTTCTATGCAGATAAAGTCTTGATGGATGCAGTCAGATGATACATTCTGGACCCAGTCATACTCGTTCGTATTAGTCTATCTAATTCTTGAAGCGATGTTGTAGACCATTTTAGGATTCCAAAGCTGTATGATATGGCTGGTATAACCCACGTATTTATAGCTTTTATTTTCGATCCTGAGGATAGGTATATTACAAGGATAATCTTCAATCTCTTATTTAATCATTCCATGAGTCCATTCTTTACATCCTTCATCTCATTTTAACATGTTCTATCCCAAGATACCTGTACATTTCTTCATTTCGAAGATGCTTAATAAGCAGTTCATCATCGAACATACTTTCAGAAATAATTGGTTTTCCTTTTATCACATGAAGACCAGCGCATTTCTCAATACCAAGCGACATCTGTATTAAATTACTAAATTGGGTTACTGTTTTTATCATAGACTGAAACTGAGATTTCTTCTTTGCATAAAGCTTCAAATCGTCCATTTAAAAGCTATGGCTGATTACTGCAGTTGATTCATTAAATTTTACTTTAAATCCGTTTCCCTCTCGATTCAATAAAATCGATAAAGGAGCCATCGCAAGATAAAACCAAAGGGAGCTGAGGCAATCTCCCTGGTATATACCTCTCGAAATGGTAATGTACTCCAAAGGGTCGGACAACTGATCATATTCCATCCTCAATCTTGTTTTCCAGCTGCTCATGAGTTTCCTTAGAAGATCTTTAACATGTTGATGTAATTTATAGATATCCAGGACTTTTAACAGCCAGTTGTGAGGGACTGAGTCAAATGCCTTTCTCTAATCAATCCATGCTAATGACAGATTTATTTTATTCATGGTCGTTTGGTCTGCAATGAACGAGTTGATGATGAGTAATTCTTTACATCCCTGGGCTCCTTTCCTAAAACCAAGTTGCTCGAGTGGGATCAAATTATTGCATCACAGATGAAATTCAATTTTCCTTGTAAGAATGGAGGTTAAAATCTTATAAACTCCGTTAAGGCAGGTTATTGGCTGAAAGTCTTGTGGTTCCAATCGGTTTTCCTGTTTTTTAGGGATTAGTACTGTAATAGCCTGACAGAAATTTTTAGGAATATCTATCTGCCCTCTTATCATTTTTAAATAATTTGTCGCAAGTATTTCATGCAAGCAGGCTAGATTTTTCAACCAGTAATTTTGAATTCTATCACTGATTGGTGCTTTCCAATTTTTCATTTTCTTTGTTGCGATGACTACATCCTGCTTTGATATGCCAAATTCTGGCATTTGATGTAACCCTGAAATTCATTATTTATTGATCTTAACCATTCGATTTCATCATTGTGAAATGCATTATCCTCCCACAGCTTTTTCCAATAATCAGTTATATTTTCAGTCAATGAAATATTCACATATCCCTGTTTACCACTTTTTATTATAATTTTTTTTTTTATAGTATTATTCAGCAGATAGATATGTATACATAGTACATTTTACTATGAGTAAAATATATTATTTTTTTATGTTCTTAAGCAATAATAGAAATAGATAACACATATATGAATTGTTAAAAATAATTGTTTTAACCTGAATATATCTTATCAAATCAAATATAAATTATTTTTACAGACATATGCTGAAAACAAACAAGTTCCTGATTCAGCAAGCACGGCCACAGCTATGTTTACTGGAGTTAAAGTCAACTACCGTATGTTAGGAGTAGACTCATCTGTCAAAGAAAGAGATTGTGAGGCAAGCCTCATGACAGAAAAAAGACTTACATCAATAGCGACACTCGCTCAGGAGGCTGGGAAAGCAACAGGTGAACTTTTCATAAAAAATAGTAAAAAAAACCCTTATCAAATGAGTTTACCTTTTCCAAATGGAGTTTGGTATCCACTTCTTAAATAATTTTGATTCTAGAATCAATTGTACTGTCTATCATATTTTTACAACAATTTACTTTTATTGGAAATATGCAGTTGAGAAATAAATAGCTCTGATCTATTGTCTCCTCATTTTAAAGATAGAATTTCAAAGCTAACAAATTCCAGAACTTATATTCTTTCATATTGGGTATTTAATTGTAGTCATCATGGAGAAATATTGAATTTCTCGATACATTATTTTCATTTATAAAATATTGATAAAAATATATTAATAAAAAAAGATTCAGAATTAAAATTAAACAATTACCTTTATTAAATAATACCCATTTGTAATTTTTTTCTGTGGGTGAGTAAATTGAATTATTCCGGGTGTTTTGGGAAACACAAAGAAATGAAAAATCATAATGGTAAATAGTAGGAGATGAAAATCTAAGAAGGTAAGCAACTTTTCTTTTAAAAAAAGTGGTCAACCTGCAATGGAATACAAATAAATTTCAACTAGATTATACTCTAGAGTGCATTCTGTCCAATATACCTGAGTGGATTAAGGATAAACTAGAATTTCGCGGCCGTGCAAGTAAGGATGGTCGGTAATGTCAAAATGGTCACTATTATTTTTTATCTTATTTTCGTTTTCCCAATAATTTGTCTGCAGACACCGCTTGCGGTATTTATCATCTGAAATATTTGGCTGTTTTTCTGTAATCCTTAGATGCAAAATATCGATAGTTTATTTTTTGTCAACTTTAATTTGGAAGAATTCAAATGAAAATTTTTGTACAATTAATTTGTTTTGTTAATGATTGATCAAATTTGTTGTACAAAATTTTCATATATATATATATATATATATATATATATATATATATATATATATATATATATATATACCATTATGATTTTTCATTTCTTTGTGTTTCCCAAAACACCCGGAATAATTCAATTTACTGATATAATAAATATAAATAATTTAATGATATAACAAATGAAATTTCAAACATTTAAGTTACAATTTTATTCATTTAGAATTATTATTAATTATTAAAACAATAAAATAATATTGAATATTGTGAGGATTGGAAGCCCCAACGAGTACCCATTACCAAACTACCAGAATAGTAAAGCACTTCTTTCTGGAATACTCAAATTTCTCTGGTCTGATGACAATGGAAGAAATCTTCTAATATGAGGAAAAAGCAATAAGAAAACTTTTGGGATACCTAAGAAAATCAGAATTTTGCAACTTGGTTTAATAATATGCCAATGACCCTTAGGGATAGAGGTAAACAAAATAAATAAATAAAAATAAATTTAAAAATTATTTCCTCTAAATTTTTAACTATAAAGAAATAATTGTTTTTGGAGAGAGGAGCGGATGGAGGGGGCGGCATAATCTGCAATGCCTGTGGGCGGCAGTACAACTATTCTGCCACTGCCATACAGTCTAACTTATCATCTCAATTATCCATATATCACTTCCAACTTCTCACCATGTGATATTCAACTGTTTAAAATATGTAAAGATTCATTGGAAGATCAAAGTATTGATAATTATGAAGGGATAGATGCTTTTCTGTTCTATTGACCTACGATATTATCCCTTACTTTTTATAATGACAACTTTTTGCAAGTCCATTTAATCCCTGCACCAACTATGTTATGTGAACACTCAAAACTACTAGAAAATTCACAATAATATTATTCATTAAGTACTCATTTTCCTTAATTATTACTGATTCAATAGGATATAGACCTAATCATCAGTTGTCTAAATGATTTGCTTCTAGTAAATAAAAATTGGTATGCTACGTTAATTTTGTTCCATCTGTTAATTGCCAATCCATTTGTTCTAGGAATCGTCACCACAACTCGTGTCACACATGCCACACCAGCAGCAATGTATGCACATTCAGCATCAAGACACTGGGAATGTGACTCACATATTCCCAAAAATTCTAATTGTAAAGATATAGCAAGACAGCTTATAGAAGATTCTCCTGGAAAGAATTTTAATGTAACTTTATTTTATTCATATTTTAAACCATGCTATGTTATTTAATTTACTTATGTAAGTTAATTTCATTTATCAAGGATTTATGTTGACAATTATAGTTTCATGAAATTAGTTTTAATACAATATAAAACAAAATATATAATATCAGTTTTACTGTATTCTAGGTAATAATGGGTGGAGGAAGGCAGGTATTAAAAACCAATAGCACAGGGTCAATAATTGATCCTATAGAACTAAAGTGGTCCTGTCATAGGACAGATGGAAGAGATTTAATTAAAGAATGGGCTCAGGATAAGGAATCAAGAAATCTCAAGTATGCTTTACCAAGTAATACAAAAACTTTGATGGGTGTGGATACAGACAATACAGATTACCTTCTAGGCAAGTTTTAATTTCATAAAAAATATAATTGTCAGTAGGAATAAATTTTTGAAAGAAGTGAGGGCTGAATGATGAAAATAGTATCAGTCTGTGAGCTATGATTCTGCTTTAGGAGGTGGTCTTGAATAAAACACAATAGCTGTGTTATTTATTTTTAAAAAAATACATACATTATATATATATATATATATATATATATATATATATATATATATAGAGAGAGAGAGAGAGAGAGAGAGAAAGAGAGAGAGAAATCATCAGCTTCTGTGAGCAGTATTAATAGAAAATTGGTTTGCCTTGGTAATAGTCTCGATTTGCCTTCTCACGTTTCAAGCATACATGCAGAAAACAAGCAGTTGGTTTCTTTCTTTTTTTTATTCAGTTCTTCTTTTCTTCTGATGATGGCTTTAAAGTGGATCAAAACGTTAGTAAGCATTAAATAATACACAGCTATTCTGTATTTTATTTAGACCCCTCCATATAATGCACATACTTATCTACATATTGCACTTGTAAAATAAAAGTACAACTCAAAATTTGAAATTGTTGGAAAATCATATTAAACTTTAATTTAAAGGCATTACAAATATTAAGTGTGTTTTAATGAGAGGGTATTCAATAGTATAGCAACGTATATTTTGTGAATTAAAATAAAATTAATTGTAATAAATGTGATTTAATGAGAATTATAATTTTCATCATCCTGACTACTAATATGTTTTATATATTTTTTTTTTTTATCAATCAGGTATTTTTTCCAATCATCACTTCCCATTTGATTGTGAAAGGAATACTTCTGATGTTGGTATGCCTTCCCTGGAACAAATGACTACTACTGCAGTAAAGATTCTTAAAAAAAATAAAAATGGATTTTTACTGATGGTAAGAAATAAGAGTTAATTAATAAGAGTATATATACATAGTAAGGCGCATAAGTTTCCAGTCTGAGGAAGAAGAAAAGGTGAAAGAAAAAAACTGGTGTTACTGTTTTTCAATGTATTCTGCTCTTAGTTCTACATCCTTAATGCAACGCTTAGGCAACATTTCTATAACATGAAAAAAAAAAATTCTTCTTTATTAGAAAAATGTTCTTCCACTACTGCTTGGACCTCTTCGTCGGTGTTAAATCTCCTCCCATGAAGCTTAGATTTTAATTTTGAGAAAAAGTAGAAGTCGCTAGGGGTCAAGTCTGGGCTGTAGGGTGGATGATAGGTTACCTGGAATCCGCAGTCCTTCACAGCGGCCTTGGAAATCAATGCTGAGTGGACAGGGACATTGTCGTGAAGAAACTGAACACCTCTGCTCAACTTCCCCTGCCTTTTTGCTTTGGTGGCGTCTCATAAGTGCTGAAGTAGGGCTGCATAATACTCGGCATTCACTGTGGTGTTTCTTCCTTAAAATCAATCAGTAATATTCCTCTACAATCCCAAAAAATGGTGGTCATTACCTTTTTTGTTGACTGCGTGACTTTTGTCTTTAACGGAGGTGTATCTCCTGGCCTGGCCTGGGTGGGTCATAGAAGAGAACCGTTGTCTTATCCCCAGTTACAAGTGAACCCAAGAATTTTTTTGGATCGGGATTGTACTCATGTAAAAATTCATTGCAGCAGCAAACACGTTCCTCTTTTTGATCAGCCAAAAGAATTTTTGGTTACCATCTTGCACTCACCTTGCTCATATGCAAATGTCCTTTAATGATCCTCAGAACACTTGTTTTTGAAAGCCCCAATATCGCGGTTATTTCTTTGGTCTTCAGCATGCAATCAGACAGCAATTCAGCAGCTTCCACAAGTTGGATTGTTTCGGAAGTGACAGCTTCCAATGGGCAACCAGGATGTGGATCGTCATCCAGACTTTCTCTCCCTAACTTAAATAATTTTTGCCCATTCTATTACAGTGGAATATGAAGGGGAGGACTCCCCCATACACACTATCCAAGCATTTTTTAATTTGCACAGGAGTAAGGCCCTCTTTACACAAGAATTTAATAACCGCACCATATTCAATCTTGAACATTATTAAAACACCCAGATTCCTTCAAGGTTTGATACAGACTGACAGGACTGAGGAAATGTGGGTGATGGGTGTGGAGTGCAGGCATGGACATGTATGATGGGCAAGTCACAGCCTGCTTGAAGTAGGGGAATGAGGACAGGGCGGAAACTTATGGACCTTACTACATATACATACATAGTTATGCCCATATATATATATATAAGGAGGTCGGGGTGGCCGAGCAGATTAATGCACTTACTCACCCAAAGGTTGTGAGTTCGAATCCCGGCACCGGCATGAATTATTATTAATTAAATTAAATAATTCAAGCAATTTATCCTGTCCCCCCGGGTATGTGAGACCCGTCAGCCTACTTGGAGGCAACTCACAAATGGGCATAGGAGTGATGACCCTATCCCGTGTACCTAAATTGAGAATCGCGGTGTGGTCTCCCATGGTCTCCCACATCGCGCTGCCAAGGATCTCCATGGTCTACAGTGCCAACAGAAAAAAAAAAAAAAAATATATATATATATATATATATATATATATATATATATATATATATATATATTAGCATAAATTGCTGATCTCTGCATAAAGGTGATTTGAATTCAATTCATCAGAACTTGAAAAATTTTACTTATCACCTTCATAATGGAGTCAAATATTTTGTATTGATTCAGTATGCCAAAGTTGAAATTTATCACAGGATTACATCATTAAAATTTCAGTACCATGCCACTATTATAGGCTAACAAATATAATTAGAAGGATTCTATTGCACACTTCACTCCATTTCCAACTTTTAACTGTATTTTTAGCTTTGTGAATATTTTATATAATGAATTTAAATACATTATACAATTACTATTGATATTGTCCATCTATTTTTATGTTTTATAAATAATAGTGATTAGACATCAATATTGAATTGCTCTTAGGTTGAAGGAGGAATGATAGATTTGGCTCATCATAGAGGCAAGGCTCGCAAAGCTCTCCACGAAGTTTTGGCTTTTAATGATGCAATTAATGCAACAATGAAACTGTTAAAATCTTCTGGAATTTTAGATCAAACTCTTGTGATTGTAACCAGTGATCATTCTCACACACTTACTATAAGTGGATACCCAAATAGAGGAAATAATATTCTTGGTATGATTTTAAAATATTCATTTGAATTACCATGATGTACTTTTGATGAAAGTATCATTATAAGAGCTTTAGTTATACCCAAAGGATTTATCATGTCATTTCTTATTTGATTTTTAGGTATTGCAAGCGTTTCGCGAATTGACGGTGTGCCTTATACTACACTTGGTTACGCTAACTCGGCAAAAGATAATTATCATTATAAAGTAGAAAATAATACTGTTGTCCGTGATGACCCATCCAAAATTGACACTACATCTTTCGATTATGGGGCTCAGGCAGGGGTTCTTCAAGATGAAAATACACATGGTGGAAGTGATGTATTTGTTTATGCATCAGGTATAGTACTTGAAATGATTAAAAAATAAATACATATTCATTATGTTAAGTTTAAATTCTATATTTGTTAATGGACCATATTCTTGAAACCACTAAGAATTATTTTCCAAAGCAGTAGAAAGAAGTTCACTCAACCTTATACAAATAACTGAATAGCTATTAAAGTAGAAAGGTAGCATCCTGATCTACAAAACCAAATTTAAAGTTCAGAGGAATTAAATATGACTTGTGCATTGCTTTGTCTGATTCTCTGACTATTCATACTAATTGCTTCCTCACACTGTGTAGGTTGATTGGCTCACAAAGTTAGGGAATCACATTTCAGTCACAGCCAATATGGATTTTGGATAAAAAACGAAAAAACAAAGTACCATCAAAATTAAGGAGTTCTGAATAGCCAACGTCTAACTGGGTTGCGAGCATTAATTGGAAAAGGAGGTTTTTAACTGTGGCTAAGGAAGGAGCATGTCTGGTTTTAGGATGCAAGAAATTAGAGCATTGTGAAGAAAAGCATCAATATTTTTCAGTTGGAATCACGCTGTTATGAATTCACAATCAGAACATCAGTGTTAGACTTGATGAAGCTCAACTTGATTTTAGAATCAAGTTTAGAGTTGTCTTCAACGCTCAGTAATTTCACTTTTACTGCGGCAACATCCTGAATTATTTTTCTTAATTGTAGATTGTGTTTATTCATCTCATCATTGATACATTAATGATTAATACTTTAATTATCACTGATACTTTAAATATTAATCTACAAAAAAACTCTATTCCTCCTTGAAGGTATTAAAAAGATTATTTTATACATAAATTTTATTTGCTTGTTCATGCACCACCTGGAACGTCCTTGCATATCACCGTCTGGGAACCTCTGGGTTGGAGTGAAGCTGTTTCTTGTGTTACATCTGCATTTACTGTCACAAACAGTTCAGTTTATTTCACTTTTGGTTTAGCCCTACTCCACAGATGAACTCTGATGAAATAGGACCAATCAAAGCCCATTCTGGCCATTCTGCTTTTGTCATTACTTGATATGACTGAGCTCCCAGACACCCATTCAACTTGAACTTAATTCTGCAACAGGAGGCAAATCAATTATTGATGGTCCCTTATTATGGTTTGCTTGATTAACGTACGCATCCACTCTTTGTATATTATGACCAACTTGCCTATCAGTCCTTCAGCCATAACTGCCTTAATACAAGTACTTTCATGATATTCCATGATCAGAAAGACTTTGGTAAACATCGTTATAAGAAATGGAAATACCCAAATAATGCTCAGGCTTGATTTTAAGCTTGGAAAATATTTCAAATATTTATTTTTCTGTGTATTCAAATATTATAATTTGTTAAATTACTTATTTTTTCCTACTTTTATTTAATTATGCACAATGTTTTATTCAGGGCCCTTTGCTCATCTCTTCCATCATATGCATGAACAGAACTATGTAGCAGAAGTAGTTAAGTATGCAGCGAAACTTGGAGAATATAACACCTTCTACAACTCAGATAAAACAAACTCTGAGTCTTCATCATGCTCATTTCCTTTATTGACTTGGTTTAGTCTGATTTTTATAGCATTTTTATCTGCAGCCACTCTTCGATAACATTTTAGAATCATTTTTGATTCTTAAACAGGTCAATTGCATTTGCGTGATATTCAATGTGATCTAAACAATAATTAAAGCTACTGTGATAATACTGTAGATCTGTAAAATAATTAGACTCTGTTTTTGTTCTTGTTTTCAAACTGTTTTTAATTTTTAGTTTCGATTTTATGTTAATTTGGCATTCATATATTCCTCTAATTTTTATCAATTAACAGAAAATGAATTTTAATGAATGTAAAAGCAATCTGTTTTGTACCCTAAATCCAATTCATGTGTGATACGATCCACTATTATTTTGTTTTGCAATAAAATTTCTTATTAATTTTTTTTTTGTTCCTATACATTTTGTATTCATGAACATTTTTAATTTTTCAATACACATCTAATTTATAGATTACAAAAGCGTACAATACTTTTAGGCATTAAAAGTGGATATGGAAATTCCATATTCCACAGATTTCTAAATATAATTTTCATGACTAATAAATGTTACTATAATAAATGGAGATACAGGTTTACAGGTAAGTATCCATTTTCATCTAAAGTTAGTAATTTTCAGATTCAAAATAAATAAAAAAAATTGTATTAGAAAAACAAAAACAAGTTTGTAACTATTTATTTCTCAAACTTATGGTTATGCCCTGAATCACTATCAATCACTTAGTTTAGTGTCTACGAGTATTGCTGGTCCACCGTTCTTGTGCTCAATAGCTGGTTATACAGGTTTCAATCTATAAAAAATGTTTTTGTTCCAAAATACCCAATATTAGACTTGTTCTTTTGTCATTCCCACCGATTTAATTATTAAATGTCTATATGAAATATGTGGAGAGCGGGGTAGCTCAGTGGTAAGGCACCGTGCTTCTATTCTCCCAGTTCTGGGTCCGAGACCGGCTGTGACAGATGATTATTCATTCTGGTATTAGCCGTGGTTGGTGTGGTTGGGGGACCTTCCTGGACCTCACCCAGGCTCTGTAAAATGGGCATCCTTAATTGGGAGAAAAAAATGGCAGTTGAATGTGATCTGGGCTGAATCACCTTCTTGCACAAACTTAAGTACTGAACCCAAGACCCTTCATGGGTTGTAGTGGTATGGGTGTTTTTTTTTATTCATTATGATCTATCTATGTATACAATTTGGAAGTAAAATTATATTATATGTACCTATAGGTTACCAATCTATTCTAACCAGAGTGGGAAGTTCGAGATTAATTACGTGAGGCCGCCATGAAATAAATTTCGAACTTCCCACTCTGGCTAGAAAAGATTTTCTTCTTTCTAGATTTCTTTCTGTCAAAAGAAAATTTGTATACATACTTAATTTATTGATGGCTTGAATTTTTATCTTCGACCTTCAAAAAATCCTTTATAAATTAACTGAAATAGTTTTTAAAGTACACCATATAAATGTGAATGATGAAACATTGCTATATTTCTAAAAGGCCACAGTAGTCTCAAAATTTTAAAAACATCTTTTTATACATCGAAATTTTCGCCCATTCAGGCATTAGTAGGGCATTGGTACAACAGTTGAAATTCGAAAGGGTGTGCATCTAAATATATATGCAATAAGAGGACTTAACAGTCTGACACACAGGGACATAGTTATTATATTTCAGATGTATAATCTCGCGAATTTCAACTGATGTCTCCATCCACCAGTATATTCTATGTATCAATTTTTTTTTCAAGCAACCTTTGAGTTTGATAAATAGAATTTAAACTGTTCTTCATCAGACTAATAAACAGATAACACTAGACTAAAACTAAAAATATGTTTTAATAGGAAAGCAAAGAAATCTTCACTGAATTAATGAACATTTATTAATTTATTATAATATTTAATAATTACAAAATGAATGTTAACAATCTCTTTTATCATATTTTATTTTATATTATGAAAATCAATAATAACCCTGAATGAAAACCATTCTGTAAGTATGGTAACATATATTTGGTTTAAAATTGCATTTTTTTTTTTCAACAATCTAGACTGCATTAATTCTTAATTCTAAATATTAACATACAATTGACTACTCTCTATCACAAACTTAACCATTACAATGGAATATATAACTTCCTTTACATAACAATTTATGAATATATATTTATATGTATATTTAGTGCACATATGGATGGGCGAGTTACTTTTAAATCTCTGAATTAAGTATTGCTGTCATAATTGAACAGTTATATTTTTTATCATATTAGTGAGCGCCTAAAGGAGGGATAGTTTGGTTTTTATTTGTGTTGTTAGATAACAAATAAAAAAATATAAAAATTATTAGGGGTTAAAAGACTATAATTAATTTGAGGAAGAATGTATTTTAAAATAACCATTTCCATCCACCCGTTCCCAGTATTTATTTATTTCTAAACACTATGTCTATCTAATACATAGAATTCATCTTATTATAATCCAGACACAACAAGCCTACATTAGACACTAAACTGAGTAGAACTTTCCTTTTTTAGCTCGAGAAGGATATCTACTGATTAAAGTAGTCATAATTGTAGATATATTTTGTGTAAAAAAAGAAAGCTATCATAAATCAATTGTTAAGTCCGAATTAAATAGAAATAATAAAGGATTTAAAAAATAAATAATACAAAATTTATGCTTCGCATTGTTTTAAATACCAACATTTTTCTGACCATTTAAGCATTAATAATACTTCTGTTAAATCTATAATGTTTCATTGAATAGGAAATCAGTCACTTTTTGCTCAATTATGGCCATAGATATATTTAATAGTTTATTAATTTAAATAAAAATTTAATTTTTTTTTTCATCTAATGACAATTAATTGAAAACTAAATTTTGAGAAAATACTACAACTGGTATTTTCTTATTAAAATAGGTTCAATAATACTGCTCAATGAACTTAATTCCTTTATTAATTAATATTATTAGTACTAACTGTTAATATAAATTTCATTGTTTAAACAATGATCATGGAAAGTATGTATTTAATAATATCAAACAAATATTTCAAAATGTTGGTATTATTATCTTATATCCATAAGTGTAATAAATAAATGAATATTAAAACATAACAAGTATAGGATCTCTTCATGATTTTACACATCTATAATAATTCACATTAAATGTTTTATTCATTAAATGGACAACAAATAAACTTAAAAATAACATATATACAGTTTTTTTGATTTGGCCTCTACCAAATGCATAATGTGGAACATGAAAAGGGGATAGAATGAAACGACAAGAAGAAAATAGGATAGGGGTTACAGGAGGTCTAATCTAAGGCTGCGGCTATAGCAGCCTCTGACTAGTTCCGAAAGATAGAAAGAGAGGAACCACCATTCAGCAGTTAGCCTGGAGGAGAAGCCGAGCGAGGCGCCAGACCCTGGTCCAGCCAGCAACTCCAGTAGGAACAGTAGACTCCTGCCACTGCCATTTCACGGGCCTCGCTGGGCTTTCAGTTCCAGCTGGCTTTTGAGGTGAAGTGGTTGGAGAAGTCATTACCTGAAACAGAACAAGTCTTAAATTATCTACACTTGTTAAATTATTTCTACCTTTTAGAATTTCATATAAGTCAATAGCAAAAAAATGAATAAAAATTTAATAGAGCCTTAGATAAGCTTTTTAATTAATTGAAACTCTTTTCCATCTCAAAAAATGTGAGTTGCAAACAAAACATAAAAATGCAGAATCCATTTTATAGTTTCAAGAGTTACTGAATTAAATTTTCATTTTTTGAATAAAAAATTTCATTTTCTGTTAGTCGATAAACTCAATTTGCAACATTCTTATCTATTGTAAGTAATACATAATTTGTCTTAAGAACTAGATGGGCAACACTGGCAAAGGAGGGTGAAATAAAGTCTATTCATTATGACTTACAGCTTCAGATTCAAACCTGATATAAGGAAAAATGAAGTATAGAAGAAAATACTATTAGAAAAAATCCATGGAATAAGATAGGCTAGCAGAACTGAGGTGAATATTTTTTTATTTCTAATAATAAATTCATTTTCAGATTCTATGAAAACCCCAAATTATAATTGCAGGACTCTCGTATGTCAATTTCAAGACTTTTCCATTCAAGCAAGTCACTTGTTGAAGGAGGCTGAATGAAGAAAATGCTAATACCTTTGATAGACCCACCCATGGACCGCGCTGGATACCAGATCCCATTAAATAGTTAGGGTTCAGTGCATTCATGAATAATGAACTGGACAAAAGCTGGCAGAAAGTTCATTTTAAAGATGAGGTTAGAGTCAGACTCAAGTTAATATGGGCTTGTGTTAACAGGATGAGACACCAAGAGGAACGGTATACCTGAAACTGTAAGGCTGCATTTCACAAAAGCTCATTGTGGTTACAAGGAGCGTTTTCTTCACCTGGCATGGAATTGGTTGTGTGGGAGGAAGTTTTCCAACCCATTGTATTTTCATACACACAGTCTCAGTACTATGTTTTACATGAAATTACATTTACATTTGCATTACATGATGTTACATTTAAGAACATTCCTGAACAAATTCCTAGCAATCTGAACAAAGAAGAAATTCCCAAGATGAAAGTATAGAAAAATATCTGGTAAAGTTGGAAAGGGAAAAATACACCTCAAAACTTTTAAAGGGAATGACATATGAAATTTTTTTCTTAGATAATTCTGTCTTCAGTTACATCCGGTTTTCCAAAATTTATTTTTTTAATCCTTATTAATTTTGGAATTACATTGGATTTACATTTATTATAATTATAATTTTTAAGTGATCAAATAATATAAGACAGTATAATTCTTTCAATCTTAATTTCTATTTGCAATTTGAAGTGAAATAGGGTACATTTAGCATACATAACCTTTAAAAAAATCATCAGAGAACTAGAAGCCAATTGAAGGCTCTTTCATCTTAGCTGAAAAGAGAGAAGCTGTGGTGGTAAAGAACCATGAAGGAGGATAGAGTTGCAAAAACCAACGACCGGAACTTAAACCTATTTGTAGCTAACATGTACCCCTCATGTCAGTTAGGTGTTGATTTAACACACATAGTTAAATCTTACTAATGTTATTATGTATTATACATTTAATAAATCATACCTGCTTTAAGGAATATATTCAAAGCATATGTATTATCAATATAGTTTAGAGAGGGTCAACATCCTGAACTAAGTTTTCTTAAAATTGAGAAATTATTGTCTAAATTATGATATTCTTTCTTATTCCATCAAAATTACTGAGCTTTTGAGATGCATTAGCATTATTTTATAATTATTACATTAATTATGTAATTAATAATTTAATATTAATATGATTTTTATTTCTCCACAGAAAATAAAAAATAACATAATAATTATATTATTAATTACATAATTAACGCAATAACCACAAAATAATAGTTATTCATCTCAAAAGCTCGGTAATTTTGATGGAATAAGAAAGAAAATTATAATTAAGTTATAATTACTAAGCATAATTGTTTATTTGATTAGTTAACATAACTTGATATCTCAATACCACCACTGCTAATAATAAAAAAAAATAAAGGTGCTGAAAATTAAATTTCATTAATTCAGTAAAATACAATTTATTATTGCATTCTATTTGATTGGGGCCAGCATAAAAAAAAAGAAAAAAGAACAGAGCTGTAAATAATTTCTAAGAACAAAATTTGTAGTCATGGTATATCATGAAGTTTGACTGGAATTAAAGTAATTTTTCATATTGTTTTAATAATACTTAAACAATTCATTTTAATATAATTATAATTGTTATGAAAATTCAAATTTTATTACCAATATTTAATAATGGGCGATACTTTTTTTACTTATTCAGACATTGGTTCAATACGGAAAAATTATTTTAAAATGTTCTTTTAAATAATGACTAATAGGCTGTATATTATGTCTGCATCTCTGACTATGAACCAAGAAGATGCAGGTTCAATTCCAAGTGTCCCAAAGAATTTTTCTGCAAAGATATCGTTTACATTTTTTCCCCCTCCTATTAATTTGAATAACCAGATTGCAAGTATGGGTATAGACAGAACATGTTCATGCGTTCAAACCCAAAAATTCAAAATAAAAATGCAGATTAGATATTGAACGCAAACGACAAATAACCTGGTACATAGTAGAAAAGCCAACATATCCACAGACAGCTAAAATTTCAAATTCTAAATTTTTATTTTTTTATTTTTATTATTGTTAGATACTATTTTCACTGAACAAGTCTGTACACTGAACCACACTTTTTCGATTTTTTAGGTACTTAAAAAGATAAAACCCCTTTTATGTAGCTTTTTCCAAAGTTTTTTTTTGCTTTATTACCAAGTACGACTAGTTGCCCTAGTGGGATGGACTCCCAATAAGCAAACAGGTATAGTTTTTCTATTTAAAATATTGAGTGAAAATTTCACTAGAATTTTTTTTACAAAATTTTTATTTTTAAACATTAAATAGCCCAAAATGTACTCTCACTTGGAGACGAACTGAATGCTGATTGAAGGGTTGAAAAAAAAAATGAAAATGCCGAACTTCTCATTACATTGGTGGGAAACCTCAAAACAGTCCAGGTGACAGTTTATTTGAGAATAGTCCTTAAAAAATGGTCTTTGAGTTATAGAGAATAGTCTTCTAAACTCTATTAGATTGACAGAAAACTCCTACCTCTTGTAAGCTACAAGACTTGATATGAATCTGATAAAAAGACGTTTTCGCCGAGACATCCAACAAAACAAGCAATGCACGAGTAATTGAAACTGAAACAGCTGTTTTATAATAATTATTATGTAATTTGTTATTATTGGCTTTATGCATCTAGCTATTATCCCTATCTTCTGATATTTAAATGGGGCTAATAAAAACTCCAGTCTAAAATATATTTGTGACAAAACGAAATAATCACGCGTTTTAATAGTTATAAATTTTAACTTATTGTAAATAATCAAACTCGAATGTCCAGCGGTTGCAAAGTGTGCATGCCAGTCTTATGCGCATGTTATATTGTAGTTCACAGTTAAGTCGTGAAACAGAAATTACCTAAACAGTCAAGTCAGACTCTCCAAGGTAATTTACAGTTAAATTATACTTTTACTTTAATGTTATTTCATTGTATATAATAATTTAAAAAAAATCATTTACACGGTCCTCCAATTCGATTTCATCTTCGAAATTAATTTCATAAATTAAAATACGCCTCAAATTGTACAGTAAAAAAGGAGAGTGGTACAAGATGCAGTGTATTCATGATAAGATTAAATCATCTGCAAAGGTAGAGAACTCGATTAGACTATTCACTGTAAACAGAAGCTAGATCCAGCAATAGTCGCTATTCGATACGTTGTGCGGCGGCGACAAGCTCATTGTGTTCTGATCTCTTTCATAGATGTATTTTTTTTAAATTTTCTTCTATATGAAACAGTAACCAATGAGTTGAGGAACACCAAAAGGCAGCAAGGAGGGCCGAAACATAAGCTTGTGCCTGCGCTAGTGCGATTCACATCGACCCAAAGGCTAAGAGCAGCTAATAGGTACAATTAGGCTCAGCTATGTGCAGCTAATTGACGGCGCTCGCTTCTCGGCTCAGGATAGCTAGCTAATTGCTAGTCAGGTCGATCGGGAATGGGCTTCGGCAATTTAAACTGTCCGCTCTAGCTCCTGGCTAACCGTAGTTCTTGTGGAGGATACAGCTGGTAACACTCGCCGCAGTAAGGTAACGCGGATAGGTAGAATAGATTTTTTTTTGTTTTAAATATTCACATGCTCAAAATCAGCTATCCGAATGGAACTTGGTATATTGCATATTTTATTTGAGTTGATTTCTGTTTAAAGTATGATCCTCAAGGTCTGACTGCAAATAAACCTGTCATCCAGATAGCCACGATCCAAGATAGAACAGTTGCATCAACAGCTTTTAAATGTCATATCGTTGAAATTACTCTAGTTTCTATTGTTTTAAAATTCGGTGTTTTAAAAAAACGAATACGTAATTAAAAGAATCGTTGTTGGACGAACTATCATGTCATCCGAATGTGACAGGAGTGCCCCTTCTTTCAACCCATGACCCTGGTTCAGCTACCCACTTAATAGAATGGACGAATCACGTGATATTAATAGAAGGACCGAACCCGGAATCGATTCCCCAACAGGGGTGCACTTAGAGAAGATTAATGGTTAGGAATGGTTAGCCTCAAAACCTTACCCAACACGCTATGCCGCATCCCATCACAATATTACTATTATTTTAATTTAATTTTATTTATATCTTAACCACAATACAAAACATGAGTAGCTTTGGAAAATACTATAATGATATCACAGCATTTAATTAAGTGGGGAAGCAGTCCACATTTGATAGTGTATGCGTTTGACATTTCACGTTTCGTTGCTTGTTAATTTGTTATCTTAAAATGGATTTAATTTTTAAATTGTTTATTTTCAATGTTAAAAACAGATATACTTTTGTTATTTTTTCAACTGCCTCGAAGGTAATTTACAGGCCTTAGAGCCACATCGGTTCAGAAAAAAAAAATACTGTCGTTGTCGTAGTCTCATATTTCCTCTCGTTCTTCTAAACACGGTTATCCTTGGTTAACGAATCCGCCAACAGTTGAGTGCTAAGAATACACTTGTATTTATAATATAGAATAACAATGAATGCTGAATTATGGCTACTTCTTACTATGTATTGGTATCTGCTTTCCTTTCAACGTGCAGACATACTAGATCATCTAGCCTATTCCTTGTCAAACCAAAAGATACAAATCCTCATATGTCTCAAATGAGTGTTGGAGATAGACAGAGAGAGTTGTGAAAGATGCTATATTGGAGGCTGGAGAGTAATAAAATAAATAAATACAAATAAACATGGCGTTTATTAAAATCACTGGATGTTATTCTAAGTATCTTATGACTTCAAAAAGATCATGTAAAGCAAACGGAACATGCTAGATACAAAGGCAATAATCTATTAGCGCAATTTACTTGGTGTGCTACAAAGGGGTGCGACGAGTTCGAACCATATATTTTTTTCAATAATGAACCTTTGTGATCGACCAAGAAAAAAAAATTAACCTTCCCCCTCAAAATTTGAGGTTTTACGTTTCCAGATATGTAGAATCCAAAAATCGAATAAAAAAAAATCCGTCGGTCCGCGTTTTTTCTCCGAGCATAATGGGCCGACCTTTTTTAGAATTAGTACCAAAGTCATAGGTCACTTCAGGATGATCTTAACTCGAAATTAATATCCATCATTTCATTTCAAAATGGCGGCCAATTAGAGGTTTTATTCACCCATATCTAGGCCATTGATGCAGTAGAGGAACAACTTAAAGTGTTTTGAAATCAATATACCAAAGCCTACAAAAATAAAACTTCTCGCAACGTCTATCTAATTGGAAATAACCATTGTGTAATGATTTGCAACGTTTTAACTACCCTTCGTTAAAACTTAAATATTTCAATTATTTACAAAAACCTATTTAGATATTATTAATAATATACCTTTATCCTGAACTAGCGGTTAGTTCAAAGTCTTGATGAATGTAAAGTTTTTCGAGAAAAAGTCGTCCATTTGAATATTAGGCAATCGTTCTGGAAAAAGTCGCCTCTAAACATTACGTATCTCGACAATTAATGAATTTAATCGAGGAAAATTGGTGGGATAATTATGTAAATAATTTTTAATAAAATAAGAATATCGAAACCATAAAATATTTCTAGAAAAAGAAAATTAATAAGAAAAATTGCTAAGTTCTATTAGAAACTTCGAAACGGTACTTCAAGAACTTTTTGATCAAGAGTCATTGATATTTTTGAATATTTAAAAATATTTAAAATAGTTTTGTTAAAATGTTTTAGAAAAGAAAGAGAATTAAAAAATAAAAATAATATAGTTTATTATTAAGGTTTACTGGTAACTAAAAACGAACGTACGTAATGTGAAAGATATCGCATTTGCCAACAAATACTGCCTCTCTCAATCGAGAGTAGTTGGATTTTTTTGTTGAGAATAATTAGAGATTAATTTTAGTTTATCAAAAATATAAACAAAAAAATATAGTTAGGTCCAATACTCTAGTCTCTCAGATATCAGACAAATAAGTCAGCGTTTCGCTAATTGCAGTCCAGTGACAGCACATTTGACACCAACGATCTAAAAAGGACTCACCAAGAGACTTGAAGCTTTGTTTTTGGGATTGTCCAACAACATCCAAACAATAATTCTTGTCACTTTATTATTTTTTTATTTATTAGTTTTTGCTATCTTTAATTAATTAATTTTATTTATTAATATAACTTTATGATTATTAATTTTCTTAATAATTAATATAATTATTCTGAGAAATCCAGACATATAAGCTGTTCTGCCATTTCACAGGGTACTCTGCGATAAACAAAGATCAGCGAGATATCCAGAAGGACTTCAGCAATTTCGTTCTATTCCAGACCCTCTTGTTTGGAGATAGTCCAAGAGTGTTGGTGCACCTATCCCGGATGGGACATATATACAACTGCGAATACACACTTATCCAGTATTCCATTTATTTCTGGTATTCCCTTTAGCATCCCTCGACGTGTTTATTTTAACTCTTTCAGTGCACTGCCCCTCGCTGCTATTCCTGTTTATCGAATGTTTTCTATATCGTAAAGAACACAGTTTTAGTTTGTTCACAACTGCGACTAGGAGGCATATATAAACGAGCAAGATATATTTACATTTTCTGATCGTTTCTTCCGCAAGGTATGTGCAGTGATTAAAATGTTTATGTGTTCATAAATGCATCGTAGAAGGCAAAATGTTTTTGGGACTATATCACAGCTATCAGTCCCATCATACCTGACCCAACAAATTTTCTCGACTGTTAGATCAGATAGATCAACCGTCAGAGTTATGCATAGGACCAAAAGTAGTTGCCAACTAAACGCCTCACAGCATACCACAAATTATTTTACTGGATACTGATCTTTTAAAATAGAACCTTACATCACATTCTACGATAGCGCCAATGACCAAGTTTACGAATTACCTTTTCACGTAATAAGGAAAATAGTTCCAGCTTACCTCAGGGTCGTTTGCTCAATAAACCAATCGAGAATCATTTTAATGCTTGGTTTATGAACTAAATTTTTATTAATGAAATTGCTTAGAGAGACAGTTATACAATAGGTTTCCATTAACGGTTACAAATAAAATGAAATAAGGAAGTGAGTCCGTGGTGGTCAAGCGTGTTATGCGTCACCTTAGCATCCTCGAGACAGAAGCGGTGCCGGTTCGAATCCGGTTAGGTCGGATCGAAATTTATTTCGTAGGAACCCACCGAATAAATCTATGCTCTTCTTAATCTGGCTAGAAAGGTCAGTAACTAGTATTACCCATCCTTCCTGCTCATCTTGGAGTAAATAAGGACGTTAAACCCCAAATAAACATAATATAACGTTTTTAACTAATGCTACAGATGAAATGCATTTAGTCTCTACAAGGTGGTATGCAAGAGTTCAGACCAGTAGTTAAGATGTCAAGCAAAACCGTTGTTGATCTGCAAAGCAAACAAGAAGCACTGGCAGGGTGAGCCGTTGATTTTCATACTGACTACTGGCTGGACCAGCCAAGCGAATAGCAAATAGTAAACAGTGTGGGACAATAAACACCCCTCTTACGAACTAACCAGACCGCAAAACATTCGCGGTTTCCAGGTGACTTGTTTGTTTCACTAGTGGTAGTAGGGCTCTTTATACAAACCAGAGCGTCAAATTCATGGAGTACTTTATTTTCACAATTATTTAACTAATACATATATATATATATATATATATATATATATATATATATATATATATATATATATACATACATACATACATACATACATACATGCCTGCAATAGCATTTTAACACAGATGGATGACATTATTATATGTTTTATTATTATCATGTTCATATAAAAATGTAAACAAAAAAAACATGAATAAAAAAAACAATACTCAAAAACTGTCAAAATTTACTTGTTTAAATTAATAATGGATTTAGAGAAAATAAATTCATTACTATGCCACAAATTATAAATTTTAATTAAACTGTCATTAACAAGTCCTATAAAAAAATTAATATTAAATACTAATATTTCAGAGGAAAAAAAGGAACTTGAATTTCCCTTGGTAGAATTTTTTTTTCTTTCAAAATTCTTTTTCTTGGTTCTGTATGTATAATACATTTTAAGGTATTTTGTTTTTGCAACATATATTTCTTGATACCCATCAACATATTTATATTTGTAAATTTAATCTGATGATATGGTTCATCATTATTAATTATAAATTGGAATACCTAATTTCTAAACATTATTTCCAAAATCCCCTTTGATTGTTTTTGTAATGCTTTTATAACGCTCATTTTTCTCCTTGTACAGAAACTATAGAATACCCAAATAATCTGTTTATTTTTGAAAGGAATATATATTAGTTAAACGATTGAAAGAGCAGTTAGGAAGGTCATTTGGAATATTTTTTGCAAAGAAAACGCTAGGAACAATTTTTGTAAAAGCGAACATGATAACGCTGATTGTCAACCTTCAAACAGACGGATCGCTTCGCCTTTCAGATACCCTATGCAATTTCCATATTGATAGGGGATGTTCCTGGTCATCTGGAGCATACTGCTTTCCCTCTAAACACAGTAGCTATATAGCAATTACCATTTCAGATACTAGATTGATGCTCATGAATTACATGTCCCTTAAGCAGTTAGGTACGTTTATTTATGTTTAGTTTAAACCATAGGTCAAATTCGAGGGCATATGGCAGAAATTGTGATTAGGCATTTACATTTATATAAATGATAGAGTAATATTTTTATGTTCACAATTAAGTTCGCTCTAAGATGCTGTGAGAGTAACTCTTAATAAAAAAATAAATTGAGTAATAAATAAAATTATAAATCTTGATTTATAAAAGTTGAAGGTTTTTTAAAAATGATGATGAAATAAAATAAAACCTTTTGATTTTAACCCTCCGAGTACCACGAGCTTCTTGAAAAGAGCATCAAGGAGTAAGTAATCTTTTTAGGATCCCAAACCGTTGATTCATTTCAATCTCGCATTAATGAACAGGAAGTTAAAACTTGGTACGTCCACATGGTTTTGGGTGCTGATAATGAATTTAAACTTTAAGTTTAGTTTTCTTTTTGCTTACGCTGAAAAATAAACAAAAACTGCATCTTGGCTCTTCTTAGATTGTGAGCTCTTTGGTAAAAATAACTAATTTTTTTGAATATTTCTAACTTCGAATTCGAATATCAAATATTTCTTAAATCTAGCTACTAGTAAATAAAGACAGCATGGGTATAAACAATAAAAAGTATAATTTAAATTAAAAAATAATATAAATTAAAAAATAAAAGACTGAATTGAGTTCTTTGTAAATAACCAAGTGTGTGAAAAGACAAATGTACAGGATTACCCACCTGATCTATAAGTGTCCACAAAGACCTAGAAAGCATTTACCGATGCATGGGAAAGCCTCCACTTCTTCTAATATTTGGACTTGGATTGTGATTGGTTCCACATTCCTGGCATTTGCCCTCATGATCTTTGTTTTGGAAACATTAATCGTCAGTCCATACCCTCGCGCCGGCCGAATCAGGTCTTGTATCTTTCCGAGAATCTATGGATCATTTCACATGTGTCGTCCGTATACTCAACCCCTTCCAATCTGGATTCCTCACAGCAAGGCGACTCCACATATTCAACTTCAACGTAAAATCCGTGCTCTATGGATCAAAGACATGGAGGGCGACCCGATCCATCTCAACCCGTCTTCAAACCTCCAGCAATAGATGCTTGAAATCTATTTTGGAAATTTGGCGGCCCAGAACCATTTCATATGAAGAGCTACTGAGAAGGACCAAGCAGAGAAAAATAGAAGATGGAATTAGGCTAAGGAAATGGAGGTGAATTGGGCACACCTTAAGGAGGAACGAAGGCATCACTCCGGAAACTCTCGAGTTGAATTTTCTAGAACAACGTCGAGTTGGCAAGACGTGGAGGAGTTCTGTCCTGAAAGTGGTTGGGAAAAAATCACCCTCAAGGAGATCGCTCCAGACAGAAATTTAAAAAAAAAATTATTTAAAAAAAAACAAATAAACAAAAAAAAATCAGGTCTGATACCACGGGCGTTCTGGAAGGACCACAGACACGTTATTGAGAGAGAAAAATGTTCGAAAAGGTCCTCTAATATTTCCGGTTCCGTTTCTAAATATTTCAGATAGTTTCACGCTGAAATTCATCTAACGTGATAAATGCCAAAGGATTACATTCAAATATTATTTCAAAAATTAGAAATGTGCGAGTTCCTAAAAGGACACAATGGTGCTCGTCCATCTGGGCGGCTCACTTTCACGAAACTGACCCGCCCTGTCGGGTGACATCCAATCAAACACAACAAGAAATTCTAATTTTGCTAACTCCCTTACTTCGCCATCCTTTCAATTTTTTTTAGACTCAATTTCAATGAAATTTTCTAGTAAACGATTTTCTGCCAGTGACCCCTCCATGGAACACAATATTCGAACAGAGCTAGTTCAATATACCTCTCTCCAATTGTTTTAGTGAAGATGGACGAGAAAGTAAATTTCTCTTGAGAACAATGTTATCGATCACTGTTACGATCGAATGTCTTCCGAATTCCTCTATCTCTGATCTCGACTTCCATTGTATCATACTCTGTTCGAACACTTGCATCCTCCTCTGTGAATGAGATAAGTTCGTTTATTCCGATGCAGATAATTTTTAAAATTTAATATTAACAGAAATTGTTTTCATTTGATAATGTTGAACAGCATAGTGAAGGATCGCCGGCTATTGCGAGACAGACTTTTAATAACTACACATCAAACAAATAACTTTACATCAACGAATTCAAATAATCAAGGAAAGAAAAAATTAAATAAAAATATAAAGAATACAGGTTATTATCAAAAGATTCCAAATCAAAAACTCGAGTTTATGAAAAATACCGTCGCACAGTGGTGAATATGACCGATTTAGCTGGACAACATTCAGAAACCGTCCAATGTTATTTAAAATTTCCCGCTCATCACGACTATATACCTGAAGGGAATCAAGTCTTCATGATTTTTCCTTCGTAATTAAGTAACATAAAATTAATGATAAATAATTCTAAATTATATTTATATATGTATACATATACAATTTTCTATTGAAGTTTTCGATTGAGATCTTACCTATACCACTGCAAATAATAATCTTGTCTGATCATTAAACGTAAAGAAATAAACAAAATAAAAATAGTTGTAGGACTTGATCCAAAAAAAATTGGGCAAACTATTTAATGAAAACTCTGCTATTGTTAGTAACGATATAAAATTCAAATGCCATGACGGTCAAGAATAAAATAAAATAGTCTTATACTATTCCTCATTTTTTTTTCTACTCCGCTTTTATTCAAATACATACACTATAATACATATATTACTACCTATTCTATATCCTATTCCTCATAGGTTGTGGAGCTCTGATGAAGACCTACAATGTGTGTCAAAACGTCTGCATTAAATAAATAGTTAATACTGATTTATTTTATTCTTGACAGCCACCCCGATTAACTCCTTCATTATTTACTATACCGTCAACTATCAATACAAAAAAAAAATACTAAAATAAATTATTTGGAACTAAAGAGCTAAAAGTTTTTATTTTCGATTCTAAAAAAAAACAAAAACATATCTTATATTGGGTTCAGAAATTAAAACCAGATTAAGAAAGATATTCAGTTATTTATCTTAATTATTTAAATTAAACGAGATGCAAAATTTTTTTTTATTTTTTTTTAGCTTAAATAAAAAGAATCGTTAAAGAAATTAATTTAATTTACTTTTTTTTTTAACTTTATCCATTAAAAGTTCTATTGGGAAATTTCACAAATGGCTGTCAAGTCGCAAATCCTTTAAATTTGTTTTATAAACTTTTTATTAAGAATATGACAATCTACTTTTATAGCTAGATTTAAAAGTGCAAAATTGATTAAATATTTAAACAATAAATTAAAGTAAAAACTAAACGAAGGAAATAGGGTCCATTATCTTTTGAGGGATTATCCTTATTGAACACTCTTTATAATGGTAGCGTTTTTTGCCTGACCTGCTAATTATCTGTAGAACGATAATTAATACAAGTAACTTTATCCTTATGGGATGAAATAAGTTCTAGAACTTGATCTATTCAATAAATTTTTAAACCTCAGAAAATAATAAAAATAAGTTCGGCGCATTAAAGCTTAATCAAATTAAGCTTAATTAAAATAGGTAATTAATGGTTATCGTTTAGGAGAGATACTTGAGACCTAATATCCAAAGGTGTAATCGATGAAAAATGTCATAATCAAATATTTTTTTAATGCTCAATTCAATAAATTCTTAGAAGTTTGGTAAAGATTTCATACTTACGGAATGAAATTATGTTGTATTTTGATAAATTTTTATAAGAAATAATAGACTTCGATAGCATTAATTTTTACTCCACAAATTCAACGTCCCCGATAGCCAAAAAATTGCCATAGAAATCCTCTATTTTTTTACGAAAATATGAAAACGTTATAAGAATTATTTACTAAAAAGAAAAACATACATTTTTTTTTAAACAAATGTCATCATTATATTTATTATTACAAATAAGAAGGACGTGTATAGACGTAATTTGCTTCTACTTCCCTGAAAACGGTTAATAAGTCTACATAGGGTTAAAGGGTATGTAGGTTAGGTAATTATAGTCTTCTTATAATTATAGGACATATAGGAACATTGGATAAATATTACATTTTAAAAACAGGTACACTATACAGATAATGTATAGTATATAAATATTGTATGAAAATTAGAAATCAAATTACTTCTGCCGTCAGTTTGTTTCCCACGATTGTACAGGTTTTGTATTGTACAGTATCAGCAATAGCGTGCAATCAGAGATAAAAGCATTGGACCCATTTTTCTGAATGAAGCATGGCTGCTTGGCGTTTATCACGCACCGGGAAAATTTATGGTTCATATCCGATCACCTTTTACGGTGACGATATTAGGATTGCTTTTTAACCTTTACCAACAAAAATAATTAGTTAATAGAAATAAACAAACAACCAAACCGAATAATTACTGGAAAAAGATGTTTGAAAGATATCTTTTAGATTCTTTAAAATGAAAATATCCTCGGCTACGTTTCTCGTTACGGAAGAAATGGTTCCAATAACGAATCTATTGTCAAGAGCAGAGAAGTCGGTCCTACCGAAATTTATTGCCTGTCCAACGGATAAAGCACATCTGCAATTGAATCTTGTCACAGGCATTATGCAAGCATTGGACCTGGAATTTTGCCTAAAATATACGGCCTTTATTCAAATCCATAGGCCATTCTGTGCTAAGCAAGCCACGTTTGGCATAGAGCACCCTGCGACATGAATAATATATCGGTATTGGTATAATTAATGTAAAATTTTATTATTGATTGAGATATAGATTTTTGCAAATGACTGACAATAGTTATTCAAATTTCATAAAAATTTACATCCTTTCACAGCTTTGAATTTTAGAACTTAGGTAACAATTACTTCTCCCACCAACCCCTTTAAAACTCATTAGTTGGTTCCGAATGCTTTCACTAATGAGTCAAGATACCCTCTCCTATATTCCTCAGACTTGGAGAATACTTTCTGTTTCCATGGGTATCAATCGATTTTTTAAAGATTGACATAGAATTCCTTGTAATTATTGTCCAAAAAATGCAAGGATTTTCCATTAAATAATGGAAAAATTATTCTAGCAAGGAAGTAAATGCTAATAATATAAAAACTATAAAGTTTGATATCGTTGGAATTTATCCTGAATACCGGGTCATGCCAAGATCACTTTTTTAAGGAATAATTTTTAAATTTCATTTCACCTATGTGTTAATGGTTGATTCGCTAAGCTATTACAATATAACACCTCTCGAAGCATACTGGAATTTGTTTTTCACCACCGACAATAAAAATCTTACAATATTATCCCTCACGATTCGTACCAAGCTACTATAATTACTTTAATTTAAATTGTGGGGCAATTATGTCTATATTTAATAAGCTTAAACGTTACATATCACTTATGGATATAATTAACTGTATATAAGTCGTTATGTCTCTCCTAAATACAAACTACGAACATATATCGACAGCAGTAATAAAACCACGAGTGCCGACCGACCCCATTGGCTTTGAGTGCCGTCACATGAGACCTTTATGGGCAGTAAACTTTATATGAAGCTCCTAGTCATTGAGGTTGGGAGTTTATTCGCGTTCATGAAACCATGCTAGAGTTGTGTCCCCTTTATAACAGGCAGCTAATGAATCCATTAACTCTGATTTATCGCCGCCGGGTGTGGATGCACATCTGACTATGATTATATTCACGTTGCATAATGAAGTAGATTGAGTTTCTCATGAATGTTTTTCTGTGAGATTCATCTTAAACATCACCAATTAATAATAAGACAACTTAGCGGACCGAAGGCTCGATGCCGATAGCAATAAAGCAAAGTGCCCACTTGTTTTTCTTAGTTACTGAATAGCGTCTGTGGTCTTATATATTATATTATGAATAATATACGTTTATTTACAAATAATTGAAATATTTAACTTTTAGTAAAGAATGCTTTGGAAACATATTGCAAGACCGTGTGTAGTCACTTATGAAGGGTGGGATACTAAATGAATAGCTGCTAATGCAGTCTATCATAGTAACTAACAGGTTCCTTGTTTGATTTTCCACTGCAATTTAACTTCTTAGAGCTATATAGCTTATATGTTAGTATCGAGGTTCCGATTCACACTTCTTCTAGTCACAACTAATGCTTTTAAGAAGTAATCTGTTTATATGTAGATTGCTGTACACATAGGCACACTTTTCATTTTGACTGAGGGAGCGAGGGGCGGCGATCGCCCTCTCTCCCCAAATCTCACTAAGCATGCGTAGTGAACTGGAGCCGTTGAGTTGAGCTTACTACCCACTCTGCTAGCTCGTCCAGGCCTTATTCCTTCTTGGAATTGTATACTGTTTAAACGAAGTAACGAACGACTTGCTTTTCTGGACTTAAAAATTCGATTCTATTTCAAAGTTAATTGTACTTGTAGACCTTAGCCTAGCCAGATTCGACTTTTCCTATTTTCTTAATTGGTCTTAGTTTACATATTTTATTGGTTCATGTAGATTATTTGTTACTTTTTTTTTTCCTTCTTCGATTATTTATTACTGATTTTTATTTTACTTTTTTAAAATTGTTGTACATCAAATTATGGGGGAAGGAGACGAAATGATATTCTGGTCCCCTCTATTTTATTATTGGAAGCGATCGCTCCCCTAACCTCCCCTAAGCCTGCGTCTATGGCTGTACAGGTCATACAGCTTACAGCATTAAGGGTGACTCTCCGGCCTGCTTGCATCTAATATTCTACCTTTTTCACGGTCTCCTACTCGCCTAATCTCTTAATATATATGTGTCTATAGAGCAGTGGTTCTATAGAAGTCTGGAGACCACTAAGCCAGAAATTAAACCATTGACTTCCCCCTCCTCTCCCTCCGACTTGGGGATGAGGATGCTTAAAAGTGCATTTCGAGACACTTTTTGGCATGATAAAAAATAAAACAGTTCTATCAATAAGACTTCACAAAAATGATAAGACCACATTAAAAAAAGGCGGGTGCTGTCAAACCTTACCGCGGACAACTCCGAGGTCCTCGCGGACCATCGGTTGGGGACCACTGCTGTAGACTTAAGATAGTAAGTCGTTAATTCAGAAGATGGTAAGAAGTAGGGTGAAATAGTGATAACAATCACTGTAATACGTTATAGTCAAAAATTGCTTAAATTCGTTAACTTTTCATAGAACTCCATCGAAACACAAATAGTCAAAAATAGACATCCTAATGAGAACACAATAAACTATATTTTTATAAAAATTCATTTGATTTTAATAAGTAGTAGTTCTATGAATTGTAGACTTCTAGAATCAATTTAGGGATTTGTATTTTATTATGCATCCTTCTATTCCAATCAAACGTAAATCTTCTGCAGACGAATGTGACTATGCATGAACCTCTTTCGCTTCAGTTCACATTGTTCTCTTGTAAGGACATCGACTACATCAGTAATACAATAGAAATTCTAATACAAGTCGAAAAATCATCAGGATTATGCAAGATTCGAGCTAGATATATTCACAAATAGTCACAGAACTGATCATTTTTACTTCCTTGAGTACGAAGCGAAAATTTTCGGTTTTCAGATTTCAACGAAAATATCCATTTTGACCATCCCTGAATCCATTTTGACTAGTATCGTCGTGGAGTCTGTACGTACCTTCTGTTCGTATTTCGCATAACTCAAAAACGGATAGCCGTAGAAAGTTGAAATTTTGTATTTATGATTGTTGTAAAATCTAGTTGTGAACCTCCCTTTTTGGTCTCTGCTTAATCACCGAATGTGATACTTTACTTGAAGGTCATATTAGACTCATCAAAAATTATATTAAAATATAATGTAAAACATCTCAAATTTGGTAAATAGGACTTTTATATTAATGTGAATGTATTTACTATATTTTGGTTAAAATTGGTGAGCCGAAAACGGTACTTTACTTGAAGGTCATAATAAGCTTACATAAAAAATTATATTTAAATTAAATACATAAATCATATGTTTCGGTAATAAAGGTTACAAACGCAATTTGGTTTCCATTCCAATTAAACATTTTTATTACTTGTTTTAAGTGTTAAAATTTAGTGTAAAATACTGCTTTTCCTCCCTATTTGTGTGTGTCAATAGATGGATTTTGCGACGCCGAGTGTTGTTTTTGAGATACTGCGATCTTCGAAAACTAGTAACCAAATTCAGGATCACTTTTTGAGCCACTGATTTATAGTTTAATAGGCGTATAAGGAAGTCATGTGTTGTCCACATCAGATATTTTTTTTTAATTAAAAAAATAATTTAATCTCCTCACAATCATTGGATATTATCTGATGTTGTTTTTACTTCACCATCTGTGTCAATACGCATAAAATTAAAATAAAATGGAATAAATTCCTTCAAGTAATATTCATGTCAAATTTTAAGAAAATCGAACATCGCATTTGGTCGTCACTGTAAAACAGATTTTTGATGATACGGAGCAATTAAAACGACCACCATCTTGGATCGGAATCAAGAAATAAAAATCTCTTCATATAAGTCGTTTTACCAGACTCCAAGGAACATTTTTGCCAAATTTGAAGAAAACTTAATGACGCATTTGGTCGTAATCGCGTAACAAAGGGACAAACGAAATTGAACGGTGGAGTTGAAACAAAACCTCACTTACTCTCGGCCAATTAATTAGTTTTGATGATAATCACATTACAATCATGATAAAAATGGATATTGCCCTTCCAGCTATAGGTGTTCTCCTTTTTTAAGGCAACAATAATGACCTTAAGTTTCTTTTTAAGTATTTGAAAAGTCTTTCAAACAACTGAAAAATTTTGTTATAGGTATAAAAAAAAATAATTTAGGAACAGCAACTCTGATACAGTAACTATACGAGGTTCAGGTATTTGTTGATATTCCATACAAAAGCATAATGTCCTACTAATTATCAATTAATGTCTGAAACTAATTTGCTAACAAAACTATACATTTTCAAACAAAACTAATATAAATAACCAACCTAACAATCCAAACTACTTATGTAAACGACTTTATTACTTACGATTAGCGCCAGAAAAAAGAACTCACCTGTAACAGAAAATTTAATTATTAGATATATATATTTGTAGTTGACAATAAATTATCCTTATTTAACTATGCACTAAGCAACTATAATAGTTTTTCAAATATAAAATTATTTGAGGAACCTTGGTTTATTAGGTATAAATGCAAAGGCTGGAAAGTTATACTCCAAGTAGGCAGGCTGAGTTAGACAGAAAAAATAAAAATAAAACTCCGCTCAATACCCCAAAACTGGCATAAACCATTTGATCGATAGTCCCTTTTCACGTCAGCATTTTGTTGAGATGCGGGATTCTTATTGTACAGTCATCCTCAGAGATAGCAGTAGCTTTATCTCAAATCGATCACGTTACACTGCCGGAAAATATTACTCGTAAATGCCTAGTGTCGAAACATATATTTATAAAAATTATAACCGTGTATTTCCAGATTTACTGTAATCAATCCAAACTATAGACATCGTAATGACTAGGCGTTTCCCAAAATTAAAGGTTGAATTTGGAGTGAAAGGTGATGCTCTCTGCTTGAACACATAAATCTCGAAGATAAAGATCAATTTTCAACCTGATGGCTTTTCCTAAAGCCATTCCATCAGATTCCAAAAGGCTCATACGTGAATGCAACATAGTTTTATACAGTCGTAAACTCAATAAAAAATTAAATAAACAAAAAAGTACAATCATTTTAATGAATAATTATTATTCATTTTTGAGATAACTGTTCGCCATTGCCCCAATTAAGTAGATAGTACGCGCAACCCATAACGTTTTTCACGTGCATTGAAGACAACTGTGTATTATCTCCATATGAGTTACAAGCAAAAAACTGCTAGACAGGAATATATGAAGGGTATTTAACAATTTACAGATTCAATGTGGGCTTTGCAAAATCCCCCAAAGCCATAACTTTGCTTTAGTTAACAATACCTTCTAAGCTTTCAAGACACTAGATGAAAACAAATGACTTAGTGATTTCCTTTGTTGAAGAGTGATTTATAGCACGACAAGGTTGTTGTTTCCCAAGTCTCTGTTTTATTACTTACGCTGCAATCCTTTCCGTAACTAATCCGCAACTCTCGACGCCTATAAAGTTAGAAAGCAATTTGTTCACAATGACCTAAATTATATTATACTGCATTCTTGTTGAGGAATAACGGGAATGGTCATAGGAAAAAATAAACGCTAAACTAAATCAACTCGTAGATTGGATTTAACGCCTTACTTCAAATAGGGTTAAATTAGAGAGGTGACTATATTCAGCGGCTAACTATTCTGGCGAGACTGAAAAATCGATATATGTCAATTTATTTTCTAGGTCCACTATTAAATAAAATTCAACCTGGCAGACGGGAATTTAATCCTCACTGTTATTCAGAGTGCTCCCCGACATAAAGCCACCAATTCTTCGAAACTGATTAATAATAACTATTATAATTAACAGTAATGTTAATTAATAAGTCAGTATAATAATCATATAACAAAATAACTATCATACTGATTAATAATAACTCAGACCGGGATATGAAGCCAAAAAACGTGTCTAATTTCAAGAAAATTTTTGATCGTTTAGGTCGAAAGCACTCTCATTATAGACTGGTAATATGAGCCTTTGCCACCCTAGATCGGTTGCTTGCGGTTGCTCAAATTTTATAGGTCAACGAATTCGTCATTTCCGTAAATTTTTTTCAGATTTTTCTCAGTAACTCGCTTCCAGTGCATTTTAGGTAAAACATGGACTTACCCAATTTTAAAGAACTTTAAAGTTACTGCAAGTTTGATATGTAATATTTTTAAAATTTGGAATAGCAACTAAGATACGGAGTCGTAAACATCTGCAAAATGTCAGAAAAACGCAAAGTTGGATGTTCAGTGGTTTCGCCTTAATAACTATTTTAGAGTGCAATTTAATGTAAAATGCCTAATACCCAATCTTGAAGAGGATTAAATTTTGTACAAGATTCATACAAAATATTTGTAATTACTCTCAACAGATGTCAGCAATGAACAGAGAACAGTCGATGGCTCCAAATTCTTGAATACCAGCAAATAACTAATCAGTCAAGGTTTCGCCATTCCAGGCATCATGAGGACAGGAAAAGATAAGATCACATAAATGCAGACCAGAGACAGTGCAGCTCACATCAACAGTCTAAAAAAAAAAAAAAAGGCATTACCTCATTTCAAGACAGTCCAGCATATACTCAAGGAAAAGAGGGGTAACCCTTGTGAGGTCATGTTTGAGAAAATTAAGGGTTAGTTATCTTTTAATAATATTCAACTTAAATGAAATCCAATTCAATTCAGTTAAATAAAAATGAAAAATTCAAAACGTAATCCCATTCAAGATTTTGAAACTTCAAACATTGATTCTAAGTATTATTATATTACCATAAACACATTAATATAATAAAACTACAGTAAAACCTCGTTTATCCAGATTTTTACATGTTTAGATTAAATAATAATTGTTAACTATGATCAGACGAACTTAACTATGCATAAATACACCAAATATTCACTTTTTAGTTTGATACAATGTATAGTTACTGCTTAGATTGTACAATAAATATGGTAATAAAATGCTTTTTGTTGAATATAAGAAAAGACATTCACAAGAAGGCATTGAAAGCGATTGACTCACCAGCAATAGATAGTCTGTATCGTAATAAACGATATATCTGCAAATTTAAGGATTTTGTTTTGCTTATTACCCATATCGCCCGGATTATCCGGACTGCTTTTGGTTCCAGTTAGTCCCGATAAACGAGGTTTTGCTATATTAACGGGCTTGAGTATTCTCTTTTTTCACATTCACTGTGCTTTTTTTAAAAGAAATTCTCTCTATCTCTTTGATTATATTTTCTTTCAAAGTAAGATCATAGAACCAATACCTTTCTCCAGACCAATATCCAAGAAGATGCAGGAAGTAACAAATATCGGTAAATCATGAATAAAGCGATGAACTTTCGCAGTATAAAGTGGAAAACATATACCTCTCACCATGACTGCTAGGTATAAACGCATTCAGATGATGCCTTTATAACTGATACTGCAATCTCTTGTGCCTCTTTGATCTTTCGATGGCAGCAATATCCGCTTCCCACCGATAGTCATTCCTCACGGAGCGATGGAAAGAGGAAGAAATAAGTTGGGTCAAAGAGATACATTATAATACAACGGATAATACATTTACAAATATGTGTTTATTCGAAAAACAAATAATATAGAGGTGACTAAGCAAATAACATATGTCAAAGGATTTTTTATTATTGTACACAACCCATGAATTCGAGTATTTACTATCTAATTCCATTTGCGTTATTTTAATACTAGTCCTAGTTTTATAATTATATTTTACGTTTTACTAATCAAATATATAACTTATAATACGTTTGCTTAACGTATATCGTAAAAGAGTAATTACGTTATACGTTATACTTACGTTAACTTGGGAGAAATTCAGAAATATAAATAAACATTTTTAATCATATTAAGGTTATACAAGACCCTCTTCCGTCCTGTCCTTACAGGATGGAGCAGAAACTTGGTTCACAACTAAAGCAGACGAGAATCGGCTCCGTTCATTTCAAAGGAAAATACTGAGAAGGATTTACGGTCTTATCCTTGAGGGAGATGCTCGACGAAGACGCACCAACAAGGAGCGGTACCAAAGCACGGACCTGGTGAAGTTTGTTAAGACTTAATTGGGTCAGTCATAAAGGAAGGATGAACGACTATAAAATACCCCAAAAACTTATGACAGAGGTTCTACGAGCACCTCGGACCCACTGATGCTAGGATTTCTAGACTACTCCTTGAATCCCAAAATGGGACAGCTGCAGCACAAGATAGAGCCACTGGCGGAGGCTACTTGATGAAGCCTAGGTCCAGTAATAGATTGTTGCACCATCAAATAGTAGTAGTATTAGTGTATCGCAGAAAATAAATAAATGAATAACTTTAGGTAAATTTAGCTAACAGGAAAGTTAGATTTGAAAACGAAAAAATAACAAGTCTCAGGTAGTATAGATGGTTAAAGAAAATAACAGTTAAAGATTAACGAGAAGTTGAATGACAGGAGCAAGTCCATCTAGCCGCGGTACCTATAGAGGATATGTACTTAACGAAGCAGCCTAACATTAACAGAACACTATAGTGCATTTTCTGCCATCTCTAGATTTTAACGCATTCATATTTAGTTCGAACCAGAAAAAATGAAACTTGATTTCTTAAATATGTTATTTTTTATCCTAAAAAGCAGCTAACAGCTAAAACCAACAGTAAAAAAATAACAGTAAGTAATTGGCTACCCACCCCTGTACAGACAGTATCATCGCAAACAGGGTGGGGACAAGATCATTAGCCCGCAGTCGAATGGAATGCTTCAAAGGACTTTGTAGAAGGGCTCGAACAACTACAGCTATTACATCACACGTACGGCTCGAGCCACGCTGTTGATTACCTCCACATTAAATAATTCAAAATTAATCAGCATCTTGGTCGTTGCTTGGGCCGTACGCCATACCGAAGGAGAACATCATCCTTTGAACCCAAGTACCCCGCTATAAAAGAGGAGCCAAAGATCAAAGCTCTACAGCCCACCCCTTTCAGCCAACCCGAAGGAGAATTAATTTTCCTGCCTTCGCCTTCCTCTATGCAACTCCTTCCTGACTAAATACTTCCTGGTCCTTTATATTACTTTCTCTTCTGGAGCCAGCAATGCAACAGCAGCCTGTCAGTAAGTTCTGTGGTCTGAGATATAATGCTTATTGAAATTACATAATCACAAAATTTTTATTTAAAAAATAAATTTATTACATCTAAGACTGTCTTGGAAAATAAAAAAATCGAATGATATAAAAATTATAACGTTGTAAACATTTGAATTGCCAAATCCACTGTACTATTAGCATTGACTGAGAGTATCGCATATATAAAGTATGCTAATCTTTTAGGAAGGCCTGATATTATCTCATAATATATGACTTGATATTATCTGATAATATTTGACCTGATACTAGGGTGACATCGTGGAATAAACCAGAAATTTCAAGTAAAAGTTATTATTAATAATGAAAATAGAATATTACAGATTACATTTGAATGGGTTCAGAATTAAAATATTTATAAAAAAAGTGAAATCATTTATAGAATAAAAATTTTAAATATCAGAAACAAGGTGAAAGAGGAGAAAAGAACAGAAGGTGAGGAGTTGGGGCAGTTATGAACGGAGTCGAGTCACGTAGATGCGAAATCATCTCACGTTTGTGGACCACTTCCCCCTTCATTTGAGTGCTCCCTTGAGGAATTCTGATGAGCAGTTAATGCTGACGACTTCGAATCCTATCTTGTTATAGCTTCCGTACAGAGGTGGAACGAAACAATTATTTCGACGACGGTGGTTGCTATACAATTATTCCAAGTGAATTTTCCAATTGACAAGAGTTCTATTCGTTCGCAAAGACTTTCAGTACAGCTGGCTGATCCCAACCGCCCCTAAAAGTTAAGTACAGGAAAAATCCAATTTTTTAAGTAATAGTTTCTGTAAATTGAGTAAAATGTATTGTAAAGTAATAGGCGTTAAAAAAACAAAATAAATTTAGGTAAAAAATCAATTTATTAAACTTTGAATCATATTTATTAATTATTTTATCATGAATAGTAATTATTTTTATCCTAATTAATTAATCTATCTACCTATCTAGTTTACGCTACAACCCAGAGGCAGATCTTCTTGGCGCTTGGCCTCTTCTATGGGCTTCCACCATCCAGCTTTATCCTTATAAAATGATAAGTAGTTCGAGACAGTTCTGCGTGTTGAGAAGGATTCTCGTGTCAGCTGCCACACTGCTTACCCTAATTATCCTTCTGTTCGGTCAATTCTATCCTCCAGCACTCTCTTAGGAATTTCTCCTTCCTTATATAATTATAAAATAATTATAATAATTTAACTTTAATAAATTGATTTTTTACCTAAATTCGTTGTTATTTTAGTATAACGCCTATTTCTTGGATTTTTCCTGTACTTAAATTTTAGGGGCGGTCGGGATCAGCTGTACTGAAAGTTTTTACGAACGAATAGTATTCTTGTTAATTGGAAAATTCACTTGGAGTAATTGTATAGCAGCAACCTTTGCCAAAATAATTGTTTCAAATTCACATTTAGGGAATCCTACAAGACCTATTACTCCTGGTTCTTGTGTCCCCTCCAAAATTCTTCCTTCACAGAGCCGAAAATTCGCCGCAAGCTTTTTCTGTTCAAATACCAATAGATCATTTTCATTAGCCTTTATTATATTCTTGTGAGACATAGGTCAACACAGGTCCAATTAAGGTTTTATACAATCCGACCTTTGTTTGCCTCGTGACTGGACGGCTCCTGATTTGTCTCGTCAAGCCAAAACAGCAACGGATTGTCACCATTATCCTCTTGCTTATTTCCTTGGCATAACATATTGTTTCTCAATGTTACGAGAGATCTGATTAATCTACATTCGGAAATTTTATAATTAAAATAATAACTAACCAATCAAAAATAATTAACTACGAGTCAAGCGTTTAAATAAAAATAAAATATAATTACAATCAGCTCTTCAAAACATTCCAATTAGTTATTAACACTCTTCTAAGGTCTCAACATCCTTTGTTTAATTTTCTTTCAATGTTCTAATTTATTTTAAAATTTGTGCATTGAACAAAAATCTTACATTAAACATAAATTAACGAAGATATTAATGATAAAAAGTCTCTATTTAGACTATTTATTATGGGATAAATTTATTTATCTATAAATAAATAAAAATTTATTATTTATAAATTTTGCTAAAATAAGTCGTTATATATTAAAATACGGATATATCACTTTATTTGTAACTGATTTGTAATTACTATTCAAGTAATTTTTATTGTTTTGATTAATAGTGGATATCTTCCTGTCAATAAAGAAACAACAAAAACTTTACAACATATTTGATGATAGCTTTAAAACTTCTTAACTTAATACAATTCTGTAGGTGCCTACGTCATCCAACATCAGCCGTGAACACTATATCCGTACCTAATCTATTTACAATCTGAAATAATAATAATAGTTATTATATTATGTTATTCTTATAATAAATAATATAATAAAAATAATAGTTTTTTAATACTGTCATTAATGGGTTTTAAAGACTGACCCACACAATTTTTTATAGTATAATAAAACCACCAGTAACCTATGGGAGACTCCATAAAATAATTTTATGATACAAATAATAGTAAATGTTGGCAATTAATTAAAACTGTACAAAATTTTTGGGACCTCTGGCGATTTGCAAAGAAAGACAAAATCGAAAAAAAAAGTTATATGACATTCAAAATAAATAGTAATAAGACTGATTCTGAGATTAACAAGAAAAACACAAATGATAGTTGATTAATAGGGCAGTTGATTAAAGCGATTCTTAAACAGAGAAAAAAAAACATAGAAAAATAATACAAAGAGCTGATATGGAACAATTCAAAAAATAAAAATAAATAATTGATCTGTGTTATTTATTGGCTTATTTCGCAGTCAATGCAATCAGCAAAATTATGTAACAATCTTACGAATTTTCTAAAAATAAGTAATTTGATGCTATCTGCACCAAAAATAATGTTCGTGCTTTCTTGAACACTTTATAATTCCAGTAATAATTAATTTTAATGTAATTATTTCATTCAAATCTTTCTAAATTTTTTGTAATTAAATTTTCCAATTTTATTTTTTAAAACTCATTCCGATGATTTTAGTAAAAGATTTCATCAAACTTTATATATTCAACAAACTATGATTTGGTTTTACAGTTTCATAAGTAAAATTACTTCAAAAAATTTAATGAAATGATATCTAGTAGTTTAAGAAATAAATAAAAAAAATCGTGTCGAGACGATTTTAGCGTCTAAATCCTGAGATTGTAGAAAAACATATTTTCCTAATTAAAGAAAAAAGACCACACATATGAATGTAACGTCATTTCATATATAGATAAGATTTTTTCATGTTGAAGCTGTCTCTGAAAAATGATTTGAAAACTACAAGTTAAGGTAAATAAAGTTCGACAAGACTTATTTATTTAGTTCAATAACCAGTCAATATAAATAAAAATGTAGAAGCCCCAATATGAATATGAATAGCAAGAAATATGAATAGTACCATATTAATTATCCACTTAATGATTTTTTCGCGTTAAATCTGATGCTGAGAAATGAATTCAGAGGAAATAGTTTTTACCCAACCAGCAACAAGTAAGAAATATAACCACTTGAAGTTAAAAAAAAAAGAAAAAATTGATATGTACATAAATACCAACACATTAAAGATCAAACATCTGTTTATATACATAAAAACCAAAAACACAGATATATATAATCTACATACCGAAACAAAGTCAACTAACAAGTAAAAGTCGCTATAGATCAATTATAATTTACACGTGTCTTTTTTGTTAGATAGATTTGACTACGATAAGCCATAAATTGAATTTTGTTTTCAAAAATCTATCATAGTGACTTCTTACTAGCCGGTACACACCTCCTAATGTTTATTCGAAAACGGTTAAGAAATTTGAGGGGAAGGTAAGTCCTTTGAAAAAGAAACGGGGGACGACAAAAGACGACCTTTTTTTTTTTAATCACTTTTTTGGACTCATACTCACACAACCTAGTGAGGTTCCTGTTCTTTCAGCTTAATCTATATTTCCTACAACCCACAGAAAAGAAGATGGTGACGGAATCTTCTAAGGAAGAACACTAATTGAAGTGCTACCAAAATATATTTTTTTTCACAAGCCATGCCGGGTTAAAATAGCCTGCATAACTAATAAGCGTAACTTTATGTAAGTTATACATTACTTGCAGCTTTTTAGAGCAGACAATTTAAATAAATAAATATTTTTAAAAATGCATAAACAATTTTGAGGACTCAGGGGACACTTGAATGGTTGTAAATAAAGCGAGATCTCGAAATTTGACGTATTTCTTTTATCTTAAGTAGTTTGGGAAGTGAAATTTCTTTCATTACAAAATAAAAGGTACTCACTCACAAGAGAATTATTTAAACCTCGCAGGAGTAATGATCGGCTGAAACTGTACCAGCTCCAGCAGTAAAGATAACGGCAGATAAGTGTGACACTGTGTGCCCAGAGAGAGAGTTGTATATATATATATATATATATATATATGTACCGGTGACAGGCAGGTTGTAATTACAGCTAGCACAAACACACACTATCAGCTACGGCTGTTTACAGCCTCATCTGCAATAGTGTGCTGCTCCGGATGGAGGCGCCTCTATCCCCAATAACAATCTAGAGGATGGAGGTTGTGTAGCAGAAAAAAAAAATAATTTGCCACGATTGTATTTTGATATATTACAGTCGTGAACAATGTGAATATGATTTATTTCGGAGCTTGAAAAAATGAAAACAACAATAAAATAAATTATTTAATAAAGTTAAGATTACCTTGTTTAAGCTAAGATAGTTAAGATTATCTTGATTTGTCGTTGGTGTAGAATGAAGTTTAATTAGAGGTTACGTCGGTAGAAAATAAAAAAGTAATTATTTTTTTATGACTAAGACATGATTGCGATGATTATTTAAAAAAAAAATTAATTAGAGATTTACAACTTATTCAATTGAGACGGATGTGGCGCAGGTGCAATATAGATAGTTCATATACACATATAAAATATATTATTGTAAATGTGCAGTTTTGACTTAGTGATTACCAATTACTATAAAAAAGTGAATTTATTAATTACAGCAAAACTGCCCCAAGAAAGGTATCTAACATTAAAGTAATCTTAAAAAGAATAATAACGTCTTATACTACTTTCATTCTCATTAATTTTTGATACTCTCGTCCCAAGAGTAGATCCATGGCTGATATGATAGAATATAAAATTTAAAATAACAGTAAATTGAGTTCGGAGTCCATCAAGCTTTTTAAACTAAAATATTGTTAAAATAATTTAAAAAATGAACTTTTTAGGAATGAACACATTTTTTGTATTTTATGGACAGCTGAATGAACATTGCAAGCAAGTTTGATGAGTAGAATTGATATTATAATAAAGAGATTTGTGGAGAATGTCTGCAGTGCTCAATTGTTTCGGTACCATCTTCTTTTTGGACACTTTGGATGATAGATTGGGAAGCAGATTGGTGCCACTACATAATGAGAAAATGGCGAGAACGCATTGACAAAATTTATCACCAAACATTGTCAACCCTCTCTTGGTTGAAAAAAAAAAAAAAAAATTCTACTCCCACCTCTCTATATCAAATTAGGACTCAAAGAATTTCGTGAAAGCAATGGACAAGGAAGGATAAGGATTTTTGTACTTGAAATAGAAATTCAATAAATTAAGTTAAAAAAAGGGAAAATTAAATGAAACAGAAAAAAGAGCGTGGTCTGCGTTTGAAAACGTGTGTCAACAATTTAGTGCAACAAAACAGCTACAAAATTCAAACACATTGTTGAAGAATTGCTTTTATCATATAAGGCCTTGGGTTGCAACATGTCATTAAAATTTCATTTTTTGCAGTCTCATTTGAATTTCTTTTCTCCCAACTTGGGAGCAGTTTCAGATGAACACGGAGAACGCTTTCATCAAGAGATTGTCCAAATGAAGAACATTTTTTTCGGTAAATGAAATGAGAAGATGCTTGCGGACACTACAACAGTAGATAGCTGATGAATACTATAAAAGAAAAAAGTATACACATTGACTAGGCATAAAGTTAAATTATGTTCATGATTAAATATTTTATATATTATTATTATTATTCACAAGAAAATGAAATAAGAAAAAAAACACTTGCTATTTCAGTTTTTCTCACAAACAACTTCCATTTTCTCAAAAAAGGTGACTGATAGAATTTTTCGGACTTCAGATTCGAACTAGGCACACTTAAAAACATAAAAATCAGGAAAAATTTCTAAAGGGAGCGAAAAAAAAATTTTCTTTCCAGAACAGTGTTATTATTTATTATACATCATATATTTCTTAATAAACATGTTTGTATACTCAAATAGTATAGATATACTTGTATATCGAAGACCTTGCAAACACCCAAATGTTCTTGATTTACTGCAACATTTCTCTCTCTATACGAGTACAAAAATACAATTCAATTTATCACACCGCCGTTAAGCTACTTAATATTACTTGCAAATAACATATGTGTTATTATTAAAAACATTTATAGTATGATGATAGGGAAGTTAGAAGTGTAGGAAATAATAAAACTCAATTCACCCGAAGGTGAATGCCGTACAAAGGTGCAAAGAAGCTATCGCGCAATAACTCTCCCTTTAGCCTGCGTTTGACATTTTTTTCGATAACGCCACCTCTTCCAAGAAATGCCTTTAGAATCGGTAAAAAATCCACTTCACTCTGTTTCTCACTTTAGTTTTACCCATTGATACAAAAATAGACTTAAAATTATTTAAAAAATATTTCTAAGGTTATAATAACAACAAAAACGTTAAGTAACTATCGAAGTTAGGAATCAATATATATATATAAACATTACATTTGTAAATAACAATAACGTTCTCTTTATTGGGATTAATAGGTATTTATTTTTCCTATTACATCATTGTCAGCAGATTAGTTGTAAAAGCCTTGATACCAATTTAAAAATCAAGGCTTATATAACTAACCAGCTGAAAATGATGTAATGATAAAATGATGAAAAATAAATAATTAATCATCCCAAAAAAGGGAACGTCTGAATAATTAAATAAGATTAAGTATAGGTACATATTAAGTATTTATAGCAGGAATCACATATATAAATAATTAATCTCTTAGACAACTAATAAAGCAAGTAACTTAAATGCTATGCTTATATATTCAGAATCTCTAAGCAGTGAAAGTTAGAACTACCTAGGGCTATTGCGTGCTGCTTATATATGTATATCTATATATACACATATATACATAGATAATATAGATATAAGTCAGTTAGAAAAAACTATTTCAATACGAATCTAATCATATTTAAGAAAAACATAAAAACTGGCCTAATTTCTGAGATATGTTCGATTTAATTTAAAAAATGTATTAAAGTACAAATATATATATAAAGAATATACATATATTCTTATATAATAAAGTAAAATATATATTTCTTTTCTTATAAAATCAGCCTGATGCTAATTTATTTTTATATAATAATTTAACAGTTTCTTTTTTTTTTAGGTTATTATTTTGTTTATGTTATTTTTTTCATATTTATTATTTAATTATTATTTCATTTTTTTAATATTCTGTAAATATGGTGTGAATGAATTATTAACATTGTCCTTGCTGAGACAGAATGTAAAATTAGTTAATAAAAATAGTTAAAATAAAAAAAGGATATAGTATTAGTTTTTTTTAGAGTACCTATTAGGCTTTTCCGTGTGATAACTTAAAATTTTAACATTCCCCTAGTTTCTATTTGTTTATTGTGTATAAAATTTATGACTGCCAATTGTACGGGAGACAAAGATCAAAAATAATCATATCTACAATTTTGAAAGGAAAAAATTGGCCATCGACTGAATTCGACCTGAACGTGATTTAAACATGGACTTGAATGTAATATACATATATATATATATATATATATATATATATATATATATATATATATATATATATATAGGTTAAGGAACATTTTCAAAAACAGAGGAAAAATCTAGCTTCAAAACTAATGATTTTACAGTCATTTAAAGACGAATTTTTTAAAATTTAGTGTAGACATCCCACATTACCTTACCAAACTCATAAATATATTTTAGAAAAAATAATGCAAGATTAAAATTTTTGAATATTTAAAAAAAAAAGTTCAAGCAAAGCTGTGGTTGACGAAGCTGGTAACATAACAAGAATTTTTTAAAAAATTATTTTCAATTTTTGACCTTCTACATCATAAGTTCATCTTCAATCAATTTGTCTTGAGGTCAATTAAAAATTCAGTAGATTTTTCTATTTACTTTTAGACGTTGATGAAGCTGGTAGCGTACCAATAACTTTTTTTTTTAAGCACGTTAAAATTTAATAGAAAAAATCGATTATTTGGACTACTGATAAATCACTGGGAACACTCTAAAGCATTAATTTACAGACTTAATTGCACGCAATCATTGATAATGAAATTTCACAGTGTTTCAGTTTCTCTTGGTGAAGTTTCAGGGAAGATAAGTGGTAATTGCCAACTCGTCGGACGTGTTCGATCCAATCGATAAAGTTCTAACTAGATCCAGGATGGCATCTTTATTCGGAGGAAGTTTGAAAACAATCGATTGTCCAACACAGTATGGCTAAAGTCTGGTGACTAAAGTCTAGTTTATACCGGTATATCTTATGCAAGCAGAGCCAATCCGTTAAAAGGGACATAGCTTTTCTGGTTTACTGCCAGGATTGGCGTTGTACAATTTTCTAATTTAATTCTATTTGACCAATAAGAAATATTAAGAAATTAAAAAAAAGAATGTGGAATTATTAATTTTTGATATACATATAAAGATTGCTGTTTTACATTTGAAACCTGTAATTCATACGTACTTATAAAACATTTGAGAAAAAAAAGAAGCTTTTTAGGTAGAGGTGACAAAGACATAAACGAACAAAATGTAGAGGCCTAATTAATTAATGTATAAGTAATTAAATTATAAACACATATAGACAGCTTAACTAGAAGGGTATGTGAGTGAATGTGTAAATAAATGTTTCTATTAAGTATCAATAACCTCGATTGAAATACTTCTGCCTCATTAACACTGGATAATTATATTTAATATAAATAAATAATGAAAATCTGTATAAAGAATCTGGGATCAATTTACTAAAGAAAATAATATGCAATAATTAATAATATGCAAGTTTGAAATCGTACTGAAAGTTAAATTATATTTGTCTAGTCAATTGAAAAATTGATCATAAAATAAAATTGCTTTATGCATTTAAGACTCTGTTCAAAGATCTTTTATAGGACAGAAATTAGTATTGTTTAAAAATAAAAATGGTTCCATTTTTATTTAAGATTAAAGTTGAAATTCGTTAGGTAATATATCGATGATAAACATTTTTGTAAGAATATATTAGTATAGTTCTTACTAATTAAAAAGAAAATTCATGACGTTTGTGTGCAAGAAGAAATTACATTAATTGCATTAGTAAAATAAACATTTTAATCAAACTTGTATACATAATTGTTAATATTGAAATTACACACTGAAAAAGTCAATATAGCACTATGGCCAATATACTACCGTTGTTGATATATTATATATATCTGGAAGTTTTCAATAAGTAATCTGATATCATCGGCGATTTATAAATTCCTTGAAATTATTAATATTTTATTAATAATTACTTGTGATCATTTGTTTTATACAACGTACCAAGGTCATATACTCATCATCAGATATTCATTTCCTGCGCAATATTACAATTCTAAAGCTGGACAACACTATATAACAGAAACTTGTATAACAATTTTGTTATACAAGTTTCTGAAAATTCTTTATATAAGTTATATAACTAAGAGCCATTTAATTTTATAACAAAGTTACAAAAAAAAAAGGGTGAGTCAGTAGATATGATCAGTTCTCATGATGGAGAGGAACGAGGAGGATTTAATTGCTTTGCTTTGTTGCTTGTGTTATTTTGGCAACTCATCGTAAAGGAATAAATCGTAAAGGAAGATACTTGCTGAGAACTTCATTACATGATTGGCAACTTTAAAGCGGGTCATTCACTTTTGAGGGATCTTGAGAGAGATGGTAATGAGTCATTAATTGGAGACATGTGAACTGACGGAAGCTTCAAAAACTTAGCGAGAATGAAGAGTTTTAGCGTCATACTCAAGTTTGAGCTACCTATTCAAAATATCGAAACAGAGCATTTTGAAGATTGTTTCTGAAGTGTGTGAGGCTCTCATACAATTTTTCGAAGGACAATGCTGAAGTAAATACCTAATAACAAATTATAAAAAAATTGAAATAATACATTCAGAATTTAGATATATTTTTATTTTACTGTTAACGAGTACAATACTCATATATATATATATATATATATATATATATATATATATATATATATATATATATATATTATATAGGTATAACTGATAAAAGGTTATAACATTTAAATGACCAGGCTGTCATGAACAGCGGAGTAGGGCGGTCGATAACTTCTTTCCTTTTCTATAACTTCCTTTGATCTTACAGACACTATCCGGCTAGCATATAACTTTATATAACTTGTACAACCACGTTATAAAAGTTTGTTGTACAATATTTTTCATGCGATTTTATAATAAAGTTGTACAACTTTTATAAATCATTTATATGATGAGGTTTGCTACATAGCGAGCACCTAGAATTACAATGAATTCACGATACTTTTTCTTAAATTTATTCTAAGTTCATTTATATAATGAAACATGAATACTTTATCTTTTCGAACTGATCATTACGCATTTTCATCCCTCTATGTCCATTATATAATTTCTTCATTAAGATGATTAAAATAGTCAAATTATATTATACAGGAGAACATACAAATAGCATTAATATTTCATCACAGAGTATGTAAGAATATTTATCAAAATCGAATAGTAAAGTCGAATAAGAGTAAATTTCAGTTTGCACAGTCCACACTTCGTTGTGTAACTTATTGTGGGTGGGAACACGTATGGGTGGTTCTCTTTCAGCCACACTTAATTAGCACATCAGCTAGTGACCTAAATAAATGATAAATTAACAAAAATTTTAATGAACTCTGTAAACTGCTCGCTTTCCTAACCATCCCAAGTTTAATCAATAGTGTAACAATTTTAATACTATAACAATATATTATTTATAATATTTGTAGTAGGCTTTCTGTTCTTTTTCAGTTAACATTCCAGCTATAAATAAATAACTTTGTTAAGCGATTTATAAATAACACTTCATAAAAATCTGACAAAATTCACTGAACGTATTATAGGTGAATATCAGGGAGGCTTTAGGCCCGGAAGATCAACAGTTGACCAAATATCATCTCAGAGACGGGCAATGGAAAAGTGCCATGGATTCAACATAGACATGTATCTTCTCTTTGTGGACTTCAAACAAGCATATGATACTGTGCACAGGGAAGGACTTTTGAAAGCTATGGTAAATTTAGGCATACCCAAGAAACTATTCAGACTGACAAAAATGACGCTAATGAAGTCTATCTGTCGAGTTAAACTTGGAAATTTGCTGTCTGAGGAATTTGAGATGGATAACGGCTTAAGGCAGGGTGACCCTCTAGTTCCCCTTCTTTTTAATCTAGTCCCGGAAGTAGCTATTCGTTCTATTAGGACAAATCCAAGAGGTAACATCTACAATCGCCTGTCACATCTGGCCTACGCCGATGATTTAGTCATTACCGCTAGAACCCAGACAGCATTATTAGGAACATTTCAGGAATTCGAAGAGGCAGCTGCTAAACCGGGTCTTAGAGTTAATGAAAATAAGACAGTGTATATGAAAACTTCAAGGAGCGAAAATGAAGTGAATGGAGAAATAACATTCAGAGATCACAGCTTTATGATGGCTGTAAACCAGTTCAAGTACCTGAGAAGCCTAGTTACAGGCGACAACATAGTAGAGAACGAAATACAGGCCAGGATAGCAGCAGGAAATAGATGCTATTTCTCACTGCAAAGAGTGTTGAAGTTTAGACCACTCTCTAATAGAATGAAAACTCTTGTCTACAAAACCATAGTGAGGCCAGTGGCTATGTACGAGTATGAAACATGACCTTTGACCAGAAAATCAAAAAAATATGCTCAACTCCTGGAAGAGACAGATACTGTGAAGAAAATGGGATGGAGTTGCTGAGAACGGGATTTGGAGAAGGAGAAGAAATGAGGAACTACTGGAACTGTTTGGGGAACTCGACATTGTGGCATTGGTAAAAAGAGTCCGAATAAGATGGATAGGAAATGTGGAGAGGATACCCGATCAGAGAATACTAAAGAAGATGCTCTATGGAAAACCGGACGGCAAGCGAAGGAGAGGACGCCCTCGGATCAGATGGCTGGGTGATGTGGAGGAAGATCTGAGGCGGCTGGGTGTCCGAAGATGTAAGAAGAAAGCCCAAGATCGTGGAGATTGGTTGATTGTGGCGGAGGCTCGGGTTCTAGCAGGACCGTAGTACCATGATAATAATAAATAATAATAATAACTAAGAAATTGAAACGATTAGTTCGAGAACTTAGCCCTCAACTTCTCCAAACAGTAAGTCACACCAAATGTTATTCCAGCAAAAAAGTAATTGTGAAAAAAAATCACACCCAACTTTGCTCCAGTCGACAATTCATTTATTATTTTCAAGTAAAATATTTCTCTTGTTTTGTATTTAGTTTAATGAACCATTTGAAACGCAATGTTCAACAAGTGCTACCTACTTAATTTATATATTTTAATTATTTTTAGAGGATGCACCAGATTAAAGATTACTTTTCATTTCATTTCAAAATCCAAAAAAGCTGTATTTTTAGACACAGAATAATCAAGAATATTTACTCGGATTCCAGACTTAGAAGCTCCAAAGGTCTATTATGCAAATCGCCGAAGAATGAAAACGCAGAAGGACCAAAGGGAGCAGCCGGCAGATCTATGCTACTTCGGAGTTTACCATCAAGTACCGATGGAGGAGGCCATTGAAGATGACAAACAACCTTCGATAACGATCACTTAGGACAGTAACTTCTGGAGGGTGCAGTGGAGCCGATCTAAACTAGGGGAAGGCTGGATTAGGGCCAATCCAGAAGTCACTTAAGGGCAATTCGGCAGCTGATTTTTCCCAAGATGAGGACTCTCTGTTCTTATAGTGATTCCGGAATTGATGATCTGGGAGGATGCCAGTCAATTATCAGAATCGCTTTAGAGAATTCTTTGATAATCATTTATGCTGATATACTTTAAAAAAATAATTGGCCAAATCTTTTATTCTTAATGAATTCACGAACATATTTACATTTGATAAAAAAGACAAGCAAAAAAAGGCGAATAAAAAAAGTACACATTTATATTTCTCAAGGCTACTCAGTAAATAGTAACCTATCGAAGTGAAAAAAAAGGGGATGGATAAACGAAAATCTTGAAACGATTCAAAATTAATCGTCAATCAAAAATTACTATCAAATCTGTGCAACATTGAGGATGTCCAAATAGGTAGTATTTTTAAAATCGATCAATAAAGGTAAAGCGTAGTTTATAGGAAATAAAGCATAAATATGAAATTTCAAGGTGGCAAAATATTCACCCATATATTTCATTCATATCGATAATAATCTATAATCGATTTTAGAAAATAAAAAATGGTATTAATAAAAAATCTAAATCAGTCCGATTTTTAAATTATAATAAATAAGTTTAGACGCAGAACTCTACATTTTTTTTAATCTATAATAATCTACTTGCCACCAGGATTATCCAAGCATATTCCAAAACTAGCATAAACTTTGTTTGCTCTTGAAAAAATTGTTGGTTATAAAGCTCAAACGATACTAAATTTAAAGATAACTATTTTAACCCAAAAGATTTTGTCCTTTTTAAATCTCTAAAAATAACAGTCTATATTATTATTATAACAGTCTATGTTATTATGATCCTAGATCGAATTTAATGAGCGACCTAATTTATGCCAAACATCGAATATGAAAATGGCTATTTTTTAGAGATTTACTAATTATAAATCTGCGATTTTTAAAATTATTTTTCCCTTTTAGCATTCGGTTGTTAACTTTTTTGTTTAAAAAATAAGAGCTAAAAAAACGCAGGTTCCATTCTTTCCAAAATCCAACTAAATATATAAGAGTTAATTAAAACTTGAAAAAATAACCTTTTCGAAAAGGGACTTTTCTAACTTCGATTGCTAAAAAAGAATCAGAGATAGAATAGCTTCCTGCTAGCCTCGTTCGTCTGCTGATATAAATCAATAACCTAATTTGTAATGGCCAATTTTGCAATCTATCAAGCGTGAACTATCACTTATTAATTACCTGAATTTGGATCAATTGGCTTTTAGTTCATTATTTTCTATAATGGACCTTTGTAATCGACCATGAAAAAGTTGTTTGACTCCCTCAAAATTGTTTGACGCCAGGATGATCCTCGGAACTCGACATTACCCTCACTCGTTTTGCCCCAAAAAGTTTAATACGCCCATATCTCAGCCTATTTATGAAGATAGAAAAAAATATAAATTGTTTTGGAACCCATTGTACCAAAGGTTTAAAAATAAATCAAAATAAATTTTTAATTTTTTATATGTATTTATTTGAAAATAATAAACTATAGCCTAATAATTTTCATCGTTTTTTTTTTATTAATACAGATTAATTATTAACGGAAAATTACATCTCTTCATAATTTTAAATCGCTCATTGATCAATAGGCGATATGTTCTCAGAAAGAAATATTACAGGAAAATTGTATAAAACCTCTGACATACAAGTGGCTCAAGTAATATATATATATATATATATATATATATATATATATATATATATATATATATATATATATAATAAAATTAAAATAAATGAGCAAAAAAGATCTTACAATGTAATTACATTATTATCTTAATCTCACAATAATGCTAATGTTCCAGAAATATGCTCTCATAATCAGAACATATTTTTGAAATTAAAACAAACTGTAACATACACTACATAATAAAAAAAATTAACCAACACGAAATTTACAAATACACGTGATTAATTACCATACATATCTCAATAATATTACTGTTGTCAATATTTATAAAATTATTATCCAATCACATTATTAACAACTTTTCCAAAAGCCTGATTAATTAATTTGATAAGCCTGATCCTATTTGAGCTTACAGATTATTTATTATATGATCAAATTAAATTATTCTCACTCAATTTTTTTGCTCATTTATTTAATTGAACTACATACATCCTAGTAGATTTAGAAAGAAGATAAAAAAAATAAAATACGGGAAATGGAAAAAGAGATAGAGTCGGAAGAGAAGGCTGTGGGAAAGATAAAAAGAGATCCCTAAGGAGATTTACTTCCGTCCAACCTCGCCCGCAACTCTATGTCGGAGAAATATAAAATAAACTATGAAACTATGAAATAAACTTTGTCAAAAGTTTTGTTAACTAAAACCGTGGTATATATAAAAAATCATAAATGTTTTAAAAGTAAACATAATAAAGTTTATCATATTACGTTATTATTACATTAGAGGTCAAATGCTTCTAGTTGAACAGGAATACCAGGTAGGTTTTATGAGGAATGGTATACCTGACGCGCTTGAAGGAGTCCAAAGAAAATATCACAGAAACGATGTTCTTTAAGAAAATTGAATAGTGAAGCCTTACTGTCTGTATACTTTATACAGACTTGGACTTGCAGTCTTATGATGTTGATTTATTTCTCTCCTAAATATAAAATGCATTTGTGGAAATTACGGGCGTTGCTAAAGTACCATTAAAAAAATAAGATCTCTTACTTCTTACTATTTACTTCTTTCCCCTCCTTCTTCCTTTTCTACAGGTCTTTCATCCTGTTAGGGTGAAGTGCTTTTCTTTCTTCAGCCCATTTATTGCCCATTTGTTTTTTCTGATCTCCCACAAGAATCTTTATTTTTTTAATACGTTTTCTAAATTCTTCTTTGCTTAACCAGTCTCTATTGTTAATTATATTTTTTTAGAGTTCTTCGTACAGTTTACAAGAATTTTCATGTTGAATAATTTTTCAAAAATTTGTTTATTGATACCGGAAGGATTCATTATTACCATGTGTCCGTTGAATTTCAGTCTTCTTTTCCGTATTGCGGTTTCCCTGTTCTCTAGTTTTCCATAACTTTCTTGATTTGATTTTAAGCGGTATCCTGTTCTGTAATTTTAGATCTGTGGATTGTTCTCAATATAGTCCTTTCAATTTTTAAAGTTTTTCTAAATGTTTCTATACCATACATGATTACTGGTTTGGTTGACTACAGATGTTTTGATCTTGGCGTCGATGGGCAAGTCTAATTTACTTTATATGTATTTTATTTTTAATTATTTCCCTCGTAATCCGAAATAAGGACCACAAATTTTCTGTCAGAAAGATCTTGTTATTTTGTATAAAATATAAATGTACTCGTGTGTAAATATAACATGTTTTTTGATCTTGACCAATTGTTATAACATCGTACAGCCGATAGAATTACTTTTTAATTATTATTGCAGAATGGAACAATATTTGGAAATAATGATTCTTGTTCGTGCGCTATAACAGGCGGCGAGCACTGATAAGGTTGTGGGCGTAAACTTCAAAACTGCTGACGATACAATGAGGCAGCCTTTGTACAGTGAATAGGCGGTGTAAGGGGTTCACCAACAATAGGTCACTGTACCGTCCTTGGCACACATAGCCTTCGCCGATGCAGAACTGATGGCGGGTATCGGATATTGGCGAGCTCGTTACTGGATCTTCTAACTCCTCTTCTCGTTACCGCAACTTCGGAGGGTTTCCAGGATGTTCTGATTCAGCACCGAAGGTTGGAACTTTAAATGCTCCACTCCGATTATGTATTAACTTTTAATTTTATATTAGAGAGTTATTTGTTTTTTATACGGTAATTATGTTTTTATTGATAAATCTTCTAGTTACTTTAGATTAAATCTTAGAGATAAGATTTGGTTGATATCTTGAAACATCTTCATTATGCATTTTCTGTTCCGCGCCGCAGTGCGAGGAGCCAGTTCCAAGCGTTCCTTTCCTCGACCAACTATATTTTCTTTCTTCAATCTAAATCTCTCTTTTCAATGAGGAAACCTTGACAGATTTAATATATATATATATATATATATATATATATATATATATATATATATTATATGTATATATATATATATATATATATATATATATATGTATATATAAAAGATTTTAGAGTTAATAATATTAGTTATTATTATTACAGATACACAATATTTATAATGACTGTGAGAACCGAAACATAGCTTTAATATTTTTTAATGCTAAGTTAATGACATTAGCTGGATTTATTCATAATGGAAATAAAACTTACTGGCATCTCAAAAAGAAGTAAATGCTGAAATATCAATAAGCGATTATAATTATTTTTCTGGTTCGTGACAGATAGTTCATGATAGTCAGTATCATAAACCTAATCCTTTAGCACGATATTTTTACTTGCTTCACTCATCCCTATATTCATTCTCGAAGGTTGAAACGGTAGTGGCTCAAAGACCTTTTGTAAATATATACACTAGGGTTCTGGCGATTGACAGATAATCTCTTTCTTCTTTATTTTTGTCATTAACTTAACAGGTAATTATATCACAAAAACAATTAATTTTTTTATTATGAGCCATGTACCTAAAACGAACAATTAGTTACCGGTGCTTAACAGACAAATTATTTCCGTCCCTCCCTGAGCCTGAAATTCTAGCTACCTCCAATCTAAATAAATACCTACACCATGTAGGTTACAATAAAATATAATATAATTTTCACAAACTTACTCATTTAGGCTCTAACCCACTATAATTATCAATATCCCGTTGCTATTGCTGTTTGCAGACTAGCTAGCGCTAATTATGACCTCTATCCCTGCTGTTTATCAGCTCGTTTCGACTGAGCTAATTAAGCTATCAACAGCGAACTGAAAATTAGCAAACTGTGCCAGGTCAAACCGCATGGAGGGCACACGGGAAATTTATGGCAAATACTAAAACAGGCAGAAATGGCTAGTTAAAATTTAAATAAATAAACGTTTCTGAATATTAGACGTTGGCCTGAATTTCATACTTAATCATATGAATATGAAAACCTCAATATACTGAAATTCACACAAACGTTTATAAATATCGTTCATTTAACATTTCATGATTAATAAAATAATCGTTCAGAAATAGTGTTTGAAGGTTTTTATTATATTAAATGAAATGTTTTTAAGATCAAAACGTATGATACTTTTAAAAATGATTATTTAATTAATTACGATTATTTATTATCAGTGTGAATACAAATAAATAGGAGGAGTGAAGACAAAACATTTGGTTATCTTTCCGAAATAAGTTATCAAGAACAAAAAAACTTTGTTATCTTATTACGGATAAGAGGAAGAATGGCCGAAATGAATAAAAAAAAATCTTCAAATGTATTTTTTTTCCCCGCAAACTTTTCCATCCACATTCATCATCAGAGCTAAAAACTGTGAATAAGAAAGGAGAAGAATCAAAATTCATTTGCACATTACATAAAAAAAAATATATATATATCTTTAGGCTGTTTTTTTAACAATTTCCGAAATATTTCAAATAATGTTATTTGTCCTTTTTTAACCCTCAAAAACTCGTACAATTCCGACACTTCAACCATTTGTTAAAGCCACCTTGATGAGGTCGCAGAAGACGTCTCCTTGGCTCCTTTTTAACTAATGTGTGTCACAACCAAGGGTCCCCCATGTTGAGGCGTGCTACAACTATACTTTCACCTCCCCTACACCCTGCCACCTCCACTATAATTATTTGTAGATAGTATAGATGGTTGTTTTAAATAATATTTTTCCTCTTTTATAAATTTGGAGAATATACATAATCAATTGGATATAAATCAATTAATATAATCAAAACATTTGGATATAAATCAATTAATAACTTAAGCTTCGCCCCTTGTTCTGCGCCCATTCTGGCCAATAATAATAACCAATCGTTAACGCCCTTCCATCTGATGTAGAGTTTCTATTATAAGAATTGTAATTTTGTTACTTTTATCAAACATACCTAGCCTAAATTATCCTTTGATATCAGAAAGAGAACCTTAAAAAAATTCAGAATAAAAAAAATTAAAAACCTACTGGTCGGCCGCGTGCCAATTCCGAATCCAAGCATGCCCTGGGTTGGGCACCACTATGAGCTCATTGCCTGGCGTTTTACGGTCCAATTTTAGAATACTATTAACCAAACGTCTTTAACAAATTTAATTACGTTGGTTCAACCATTTATAGAGGATGACAAAATCTAAAATTTCTCAATAATTTTGACCCGATTTCCCCACCCCACCACCCCAAAACAAAAACTTTATCGATAAAATCCTAATTTCTTAACTCGAAAGTTATTGGTAATGGTTTCAAATTTTAGTAACTCTTTGAGTAAAATGTTTGAAGTAGGCTCTCAAATCTCTTAACTTCTGTTATTAAACACATATTCATAGATGTGTTTATAATGCACAAATACAATCTTTATGGATTTAGTAGGAATGATTTAAACATCTCACATTTCAACCCAGGTGGCTTTTATTATTGTCATCTTAAACATTTTTATTGTAAGCTTTTCAAGTTTTGATGAAAAGTTTCTCCGGCAGGCGCCTTAGTTATACCATACCGCACAACAAACTATCAGAGTCCATTATTGATAGAATACTTTATTATTATATTATTATAATGTATATATTATTATACATACATAATGTATAATAATACATAATATATTATGTATTATTATACATTATTATCAATCTGTACAAATACTTTCAACAAATGGCATTAAACAGTAATGAAGGTGAAACATGGTGATTCTATCTTGTTCCAAACAAGATTTTTAAAATAATAAAGGTAGTAGGTAGAGTATATCTGTTCCGTAATTAAAGCTATAAACGTGATAAATAATATTTTTTTACAAAAACGTAAAAACTATCGAAGAAAATTAAATTAAACAGAATCATATTTCTCTTGCTAGGTCTGCTCCTAATGATTAGACTGATATGTTTTGATAAATATCCTACCAAAATCGTGGCGAAAAAAACTTTTAAAAAATAGAGAAATGGACTCGAGTATGGAAATATTAACCGAAACGATCAGCATGTTTTCTAGATACCTCACCCATCACTTATTAAGAAGACATCAAAATTCTTTCTAGGGAGAAAGAAAGAAGAATCAGAATATACGACTTTATCTAGAAGATTTATACATATATGGGGTTGCAACATTTTGACAGTTGTATAGAAGCAAAGAATCGTTGTTGTTTTAGTTATAAATTGATTCCTTGGTGGTAAAAGAGAGGATTTTAATATTTCTTTAAAACCTTTCAGATATTGTACCAAGATTCCATAACGTACCTCGAGGACAAACCCATTACCAGGCATCTGCTCAAGGATCTGGTGGCAGACACAAAGACATCGACAGGGGAGGCTGATATAGGTCGCTTGGCTAACAGCTCTTTCATAATTCAGTTCTTTCCATATTCAAGACGGCACATGTGGTAAACATACAAAGTCTAATAAACGGTCAAAGCCGTTTTATCAAGTCACTGAGTAGCTAAGGTCCATAAATTTTTAATGTTCACAGAATGTGCTGAAGTAAATAAAACTATTTTCATGAAATATTTAATAAATAAGTATGAGGGAGAGAAAAAAGGCGAAATATTGTGATGCAGATTTTCAATGCAACACAGAAATGTATGCGAAATCCTCGTTACTATGAAAACTGTAAATTCGGTTATAAACAACAATCAAATAAATGGATAACTCTCGTATGGTGTACCGATGTTTTAGAATATTCGCAAAACAAAAGAGAAACGACTGCAATCTTTCCAAAATATAATTATAAGGAAAATGTTGCAAGGGGCAAGAAATAAGTTAATAAGTACAACAAGAAGCTCTTAAACTTCCAGAAATCAACAATTCCTTGCTAAAGCATAAATTATTTTTCCAATGTAGCAACGATCATTTTAAGAGAACAGAAGTTTTATAACATTGGAAATGATTATTTGATCGACAGTTCTTAATTTTAGGTGCAAACGTAAATCCAGACACCTAGAATTTCTCAGAACACCAATTGCCCAAAAACTAAACAAGACCAATACAACTTAAAATTCATGTATGCAGTAAAAGGACTATAGATACGAATCAATATCAAATAGATGAAAAAAAGAAAAGATTTGTGATGGTTTTCTCAATTATGGGAGAAATAATCAAGATCAGTGCACGAAAGGCGAAATTAGCCTAAATCATAAATATAAATATAATACAAATAACAAACAAAATTTTAGTTTCAACTTGAAGAAACATACTAGCCAAACTAGTGATATCCTATTCGATAGAAGAATAATAAATAAACGAATGAAAATGATAATAAGTTTGAAAGGCTGACCAATCCTGAATAATTAATTATAATGGGAGTTAAACCAATAAGCAGCCGTTATAACTAAGAGAAAATATATTAGAAACTAATACGAAATAATTTCTGAAGTATTTTTTAATTACAAGACCATCATTTAGTTAAATAAGGAGGGGGACCATTACGGTATGAAGCTGAGAACGTTCTAAAACTAGGGTAATTGCAAAGGTAGACTTAATTTAACAGCTTTCTTGAAGCCTCGATTGCGAACGTGTTTAATGACACATTCTACAACCTTCCTTGAACGCTCATATAGCAAAGCATCTATTACTGCTGGATTCCTCTTTGGAACACCTTCCGATTCAAGACCGTAGGTTGCGTGTTTGCTCAAACAGCTTTGATAACACACGCAATGCTTATTTACTGTTCTGCACCTTTTTGAGGAAACTCAGTAAATTTAAAAGACAAAATGTTTAAATATTATAGTGACCATGTAAAGAAAATCATTAATCTAGATATATTATATTTATAAAACTACCTTCTAGGATTTTAAAATTATGAGCACTTTAAATTGCGTTAAATGATACTTAATCAATAAAGCAATGAGATGTAATGATTTTTCATGTTTTGGCTGGATAACAAACAAATTAATAATTATTCGGTGAAAAAAAAAATTCATAAATGCACCAACCACATATAAAATATATATTTAAGAAAAGCATTAGGAACAAGGAACAAACTTAGGCAACAAAGAAAATAAAACAACAAAGAAAATAAAATAACAAAAAAAAATCAAATTATTCAGGCACTCTAGTTAAATTGGTAGAAATTAGGTGTATTTTTAGATTTTCGACAAGAAAGTTTCGCCGGTTATCCTTCAGAATTGCTTTGTATCGGCTATTCAAGAGAACAAAAACTAAGAGAAAATTTGAACCGATACTGAATATGGAACACAAGCAGTCAATTGCAATAAAAAATAAAAATAACAATATCTGATACCGTTCGGCGACGGTTGACTAGACCACAGCCACCATAGATAGCAACATGAACACACCACACCACTTGTTCACTTTCAACAAGTTTGTTTTGGTTCTTTGGATGTTGAATCCGCCGTCCTTTTCTTTAATCGTTTCTATAATTTTTCAAAGAAAGAATATCGGTTTTCAATTCTCAAATTTCAATATCGATTTATTTCTTTTAAAATATTGATATTTTGAGGAGGGCTCGCCGGCATGGAGATTCACGCAAGTTTGTCTGAACTGGATTGAGAACATTTAACGTTCTTAGAATAACTGTTTGTCTAACCCCTTCTCCCTCCTCCTTCGCTACCGCCTCCAATTGAAGCAAAAGTATTTTTTTACCTCCTAATTCTCCAGAGTATTTATAAAATATTTATTTATGTTTAATTTAAGGCCAAATATATAAAAACAAAAAATATATTATCTCAGCCAAAATGTCCATAATATTTATGAAAATATGTAATTTAGGGTCAAATATGTGAAAAACATAAAATATTTAAAATTAAAAGTGCTCTATTTTACTTCAAATTGTTTGAAACGGATTTTGGTCGAGCAGAATCGTCAAAATTTAGCTTTGGCAAAAATAGATAAACCATAAAAATCCTAATCCTACTGATTAATCTCCCCTCCCCCAACTCATTATTTGTAAAACTGCTGTTGCAAAAACCTTTGAAAACTACAAACCATTGGTATCTGATTATGCGTTCTTGTAACTCCGCTATTTGTCGAGGTATTGCAGCTGTGTATATCCCACTTGTAGACAGAATCTTGTCACACTGACAACCCATTTCCTTCGATCTTGTAAGTTAGAGCCTTGTCATTCCAAAGGGTCGATATGTTATTCTTCTAATATTTCACCCTTCTCGGAAATTCTGTAAATATTTAAATTACATTAACCATGTGGTATATAAGAGTTGATTTATCTGCAAGTCTAGATAGAGCACAAGAGAGAAATCATACCATCCTATGAATGCCGGTCTAGGGCTTCAGTGAAAAGATTCGTTAGGACAAATTTTTAAATTAAAGAAAAAAATCTTGAAACTATTTTATGGTTTGCTGTAGCCAAAAATGTTCTAAATAAAAAAAAATGTTTCCATTATTTGTATTGGAGAAACAGAATAAAGTTTTAGAGCTACAGTAATATCTTTATGATTCAGTTTTGTGAGTTATTCATTATTCTATAATAAGATGGTCTTTACAGTTTTTTTTTTTTTTTTTTTAAATTATAATTTAGATATAAAAGCAATAGTCGTTCTGGATCGACTGGGCCTTTAATGACACCGCATGCTCGCCAAGTCCTGGTATCCACCAAACTCTGGGAATTCCAGGTGAGCAGGAAAATGGACGATGTGGAGATGAAATATTGGATAAAGTTTCGCTGGGGAATTTAATCTTGTTGCCATCAATGAAGGGATGAGTTATTAGAGAGGGTCCGCTGGTCAGTTACAAACTTTCCTTGTCTAAAACTTCAGCGCAGTGTTTGACAATAACCTTCCCGAAGTTTGTAATGAATTTCTAGTGAAATCTTTTCCGAGGTCCTTCACACGGTTTTTACGTTTAAGTTGATTTTAATTCCTCAACCACTCATATTAATCGGTAGAATGAAACTTTTTGAGATCTAACTCCCACCTAACTTTTTGTCCAAAATCCAAAAATTTATCAAACCTCGCTTTTTTTCAGAATCATATTCTACGAAACTTAAAGAGGTACCTAAACAGCGGTTCAATGTCCAATATTGCGAAGAATTCAAACTTTTTTTTTTTGGCAGATAATTTTATAGGAAAAGTTCCATTGTACACCGAAAACTCAGGTAATTAAACAATTTTAATGACTTTGGCAGTTTTATTTGTTAGTCAGATGAAAGGCATACTTTATTGTGGTATTTAGTTCGTCTCGTCAAGATATTTTTAAAAAATGAGCAATTTAAAAATGTTTTTGCGTACCTATGCAGTGTTATAACTTTTCGGTATTCTCTAGTAAAAAACAAAACAAAATTAATCAAAGATGCGGTGAGAAAAGCCTTTGAATATTCATGATTCCATTCATACCATGCTATACATACCATCCATGCTTAGTTTAAATAATTGATTTTAACTTAATGATTATATATTTGTTAATGGTAACATATACTAAATTATTTTAATAGACATATTCACTGATAACATTAAATTACCTCCTCCCTATTTGGAGTGTCATATTAACTAGCAATTAAGACAGAGGTGGGTTCCAAATTTTAAATTTTGTATATGCCTTAATATTAACAACATAGTAAATATTTGTACATATTGAATTACTAAGAGGTTTGATGCCAACCTGATCTGGCCCGGATTAGACAAGTATATTTTTATTCATATGTATTTTAACATATTTATTTGATATAAGATAAATGGTAATATATTTTATATCTTATTATAGTTTAATATATTTTTGAATAAAAAAAAATAAGGGCCATTTCAGATTTGCCTGGGGATGACTTGAGAAGCCGAAACGTAGCATATAAAATAAAAAATCTGGTGTGGTGCGCGTATCACACATCTTTCTCTTACCAGTCTATAATATTAATCCTATTAAAATAAATTCAAAGAGTTCACATAAACAATACTTCAAATAAAATCAACAGAATGCATTTCTTCATGTCTTCTCTCACAAAATCACTATCAATATTTTAATTAACTTTCATATGATTTTATACATAATTTACCATAAAATGTATACTTTTTGAGTTATCCGCAAATACAATATTCTTTTCGCTATAAATTTTTTCCCTGCACAACATACATCAAAAGTTAAAGGACTTTAAGGAGAAGACATTAAGCATTAGACATTTGGTATGGATTTTCGTTCGTTAGCTACACGCACACGCCTTTTTGCGAGACTTGGTTAATTGGATTCAGGAGACCTTAAGGTGTGTATTTCCGTTGAATATTCGAATTAGAAATTTTTCGCTATCACAGTACTTCCGCTTAATGTATATTTCATATATAGGTAAGGGAAAGTAATAAAGAGTTGGTGAAATATTTTTAGACTTTATATATTCAAGTAAAATACACACCATTCTATCTATAGAACTTACGAATAAAACTATCATATGTAATATTGTTAATAGAATCCAGTAATCTAAATAAATAGAAACTCCTTAATGTAGCAAGAATATTGAGCAAACTTCATCCAAACCAGGTCAGTTTGCGAAAGGTCAGTCTCGTGTTTGCCTGGATTGCGAAGTCGTGATCTGCAATGTTCACAACAGATAGGTGACCATTTCTACTTCATCTATGCTTTATTTACCGTATAATTTCCTAAATAAGGATGTTCAGGCCAGCTTTGAAAATTACTAAGTTCTTTAGAACTAAGATGAAAGAAATTTAAAAATATATAATAAGGAAAATTAGATAATAATTGTTATATCAAGTGAAACTGATTATGATTATGTGTTATCAAACATATTTATCAGTATTGATTAAATATTCAGTTTACACGGATCCTGACTTTTTTGTAGCTATGCAAAAGATAATGAAATGATACAGAGGCCAAATTGTAGGGAAAAGCCGAGATTGCTAAGAGGTCTCGGACAAAAGTTTTTAAGTGCCTCCGTCGAGAACTTTCCACTTAGCCCAGTCCAATTACACGGAAGGGAGTATGTAACTGGGAACAACAAGAGTAGCTCGGGGGTAGCAATTACATCAGGTCTACTCTTGACCCTTGTAACGGTCGACTTGGGCAATAACCTTATCTGCTCATAGGATCGCTATAACATAATGACACGAGTATAGCAAATATTACGGATTAATATCAGTCGGCAGAACTACAATGAGATCATTTTCATTTTTTTTTTTTTTTTATATTAACCTTATTATAGTAATCCTATTCTTGAATTTTAATGTCAATATTTTAATAGAGATGAATATGGTGCTAGACAACGAAAGATTTACTAAAATTAAATAAATTGAATTGAGACTGTTTTTGGTATCTAACCTTAATTAAAAGTTATTTATAATTTTTAAATAAATAATGTAATGTAAGATCTATCAACGAAATTAATAAATAATGGAACAGTTGACATATGGAGGCGTGGAGATGCAAAAGTGTATAAATCTATTTATCAGGAAACCCAAAAATATGCAGAATTCAGGGATTTATCTCCTTATGGAACTGGGATTTAATACATGAAATTTGAGGGCTCAAGCATGTACCACCTGAAAGAGGACGATGAATAGAGCAGAAAATATTAAACATATATATATATATATATATGTTTGCGTCTCCTCGCTTATATAGAATGATGAAGTCAAGCGAAGCCATCTACTGACTACAACAGTGATAAAAGACGTCCGCTATCACCAAAAAATGCATTTTTAATATATCAGGATAAATATATTTTTCTAAGCCAGTAACATCAGGTCATGACATAGTGAATACCCTGATTTGTGAAATTATTGAATTTTATTTCATTATTTAGATATATCCCATTGCTCAAAGCTAGAGTCTAAATTATAAACAACAATCGTTTAAAGTTTTAATAATATTCTTTTCATAAAAATAATCAAATCACAACTAATGATAACTGTTTCGGAAAGGTAAATAGGATACCTACATTCGTAAAAAATGGAGAAGAAAAAAGTACTTCATATAATGACCGCTGGGAAACAAAGCTCTGGATAAACGAGGTTGCCAAAAGAGTAACGGGCCCAAAACAAACAAAACCCACTTAAGAGGGGAATGATAAAAGGTCCAGGGGACGATTACTTTTCCTTTCCGTTAAAAACCTGAGCTCCATCCGGAAGAGTGCTTCCCATGCAAATCCAATCCAAGGGAGAGTTCACTAATTCGGCTAATGGTATCTCTTCAAGAGATTTTTCAAGATTTTTTAGGGCTTGAAGCTGCTACCTGCCTAAGTTTGATATAACACGCAGAGTACTGTGGGCCTTTGTCCTACTACTTTTTTTCATGACATACTACGAATATTTCTCATTCACAAATCATCAGCCATCGTTAAATTATTTCCTTTTAATCAGAATAAAACCAATATCATGATAATCTAAACTTGGTTATGAAAGCCTACGATTTCAAGAATATCTTGTACACTAAGAAAATATGGTCGCACTGGAAAAGAAGGCACGAAAGATTCACTCAATCAAATTGAGCTTACAATTTTTATTTCTCGATTACTCTAATCTATGAGCGTAGGGTTAGTTAACAGTTACAACTTGAACAAAGACGTTTCGTTCCACTCTTGAAAAGGAAGGACGTAGCAGATAGACAATTGCATTTAAGGTACAACGATTATACATAAAACGTTTACTAATCTGTGTTGTGAAATAACAACCACATTGAGTTTCTCTCTGTAAAAAGAGAAACGGCATTTAAAGCTATTAAATTACAATAAAAGAATTTATAATTTTAACACATTATAGTACAATGCCAGGTTGAACATAACCTCCCCCTAACTACTCCATATTCCCATTATTCACATGTGTTCTTTTTAACTGACTACGGTTAATTATTTAAATACCTCGTAAAATTCATATTAAGTTTAAAAGAAATAAGACGAACTTGTTATATGACTTCGACTTTCTTTTTAAATACAAATTTTAGATTCCCGATGAAGTTTGATATTGTCCATAGCTAAGCACTGAAACGACACAAAAGAGTTTTAAAAAATACCAGTGAGGGACCATTCCCAAAGGCGGTTAGAATCATTTGGAAAATATACAAAACATAATATTAATTTATTCCACATCGTTGTAGTAAAAACACAGAAAAAACGCGCAGTTAAAAATAGGCAGTAGGAAAAAATAGCTGCATAGACATAATTAAATATAATGACATTACAGATAGGAACAACCAGTATTTTTAAAGGTCATTAGTAAAAAATAACATTTAAAATAATAACCTATTACATGTTCAGTCTCATTTATTGCAGACATTTTCAATGAACAGGGTCAATGTGACAAGAAATTTGTCTTAAAGCCAATGTAGTATTTATTTTAACTTTATAGTTAATAAAGTTTCACGTTTTCACAAATTTAAAAAAAAAAAAAATTAAAAACGAAAGAATGATATTTATAACAAATTGAATGCCAACAAAGAAAATGCCATCACAACAAATTGAGGTTCCTGGGCATGGATATTTAAAAAAGAAACAAATAACAATAAAATGAACAAAAAAAAAGATGAAACAAGTAACAGGTTACTAAACTACTATTCGAACAGTCCTAAGCACCAAAACATTAATATAGTCAGAAATCTAATTAACAGAGCGGCAAATCCCTGGTTTTGTTAAAAAAAAATCCAATGTTTCACATAATAATTTCACTCTTATTAAAAATTTGTCATGGCAAAGATTGCAGGAGTTTTCAAGTAAAAGGGTCAAAATGAATATATATTTGTCTTAACGGCAGTAAAAATTAATAAAGTTTCATATTTTCATATATTTTTATCAAATCTTACTCTCTGATTTCATAATTTAAATAGATATTTATAAAAATTCTTATTTTGACACGATAATTTCAAACTTATTAAAAAGTTGTAATCGAACCAAAGGGTTCGTTCGAACGCAATTTTTTTATTCTATAGATGGTTATACATTTTCAGCAATGATGCAAATTTTAATTTATTTCATATAAATCTACACAACTAAATCTCTCCTTCTATATTCCACATATATAGAAATATATCCATGCACACGAAACACACATCGAAACGAAAAGTAGGATAGAAACGGACTTATTTCTAATCGTATCTTCACACATTGTTAATTCAGTTATTTTTCAAAGGGATTTTCAATGACTTTCGTGCGCATTGTTTGCTAGATAGAAAATTCCTTTTGGCCACACCGCTAAAGCTAAGGAAGATAACAATAAAACAATAACGGAAGCTCCAGAATAAACCGCAAAACCCTTCAACTTAAGCCTGCGTGACAGATTATAAAGATGAAGACGAGGTTGCGTGACTCCAAGCCCACGTGGGATCCACGTGTCCGACCCACTTTCCAACCCAATCGCGATTCGGCCTTACCCCTCCTACCTATATTTTTCTCTCTCGGTCTTTACCTCGCCTCGTGTGGCAGGTGAGCTGGGTTATGACTTTTAGTGCAGGCAAAGGTTAGTCGCATTGCTTTTGCGCACTCAACCATCTCTGCTAAATAGAATAAGAAGTAATTATTACAAATATATAATTTATGCTTCCTATTTAACGCAAGGCTAAATTATGTTAGAATACAGGTTGTTGATTACAATTATTTCAAATGTTTATTAACTTGAACAGTAATCATAACCAATGAATGAATCTCATATTTCAATTTTCTAAAAATTGTTATGTTCATCTCCACTTAAAGTCACAATTCATAAAACTAAAAATTGAGCAAGCACATTTACTCTTAGACTACAATGATCATGGTATAATGAATATTCTTAGTATAATTTTCGTGTTCATAACGCACAAACAGTTTTTTATTTTTATCATTTAAAAATATGTTTTAAGTTTAACATTCTCTGAGGATGTTTATGCAACTTATCCAAACCAAGCACAGCATTTGATGTGCAAATAATTAGCTCTTAAAGTGGAATTGAGCGTCTGCGACTCTAGCGCCCTCACTACCCTCACTACTCACACTCAAATTGTTTTCAATACCACTAACATGGCTGGGGACAAAGCGCTGGGATATCCTGGAGTTCTTCTTTGCCCTACACAAGTAGAGGGGTTAGCCTGAGAGCAAATATTGTGCATAGGTGATGAATGTGTTTCAGATGACTTACGTTACTCAAATATTAATTCTTCATTCTTTTTGTTTTCATTTACTTAGTTTTTCCTGTATATAAGGTATGAAAGATTCATCTAATACCTATTACAGGTAAATGTGACAGAATGCATGATCTCTATAACTAAACCCTTGAATTCGTCTGAACGTGTCTGTCGTTAAGACTCGCTAAACCCTCACAACCGTATTAGGGATAATGAATAACCCAGTGTCTATTTTTAAGCCATATAAATGTAAAATTTATAAATATGTGATCGTGAATATAACTGAGAAAATACCTGTAGACAACGTTATTATGGGAGTCATGAATAAATCAAGGTAAATAAATTGTTAAGTAATTAATTGATAAATTAAGGCTAAATAGATGAATATTATATTTCGTATTTTTATATGTTATTACAACTTTCCTTAGGCGAGAGCCTCCCCCCTTCCTAGTTAATGATAAATAATAAAATTAATAAAAACAGTCTGAAATTGAATAGCTTTATGAAATTTTAACTGTTTAAAATGCAACTCGCAAAATGTTAAGCTATCTTAACGTTGTTAGTAAGAAATCCTTTTACTTATGCGTTTGATATATAAGTCTATTTCCAACGAAATAATGATTACCGTAAGCAACCTCATCTGTTAGATAGAACATAATATTGGAGTAAAGAAAATTTTGGAGTAAAGAACATAAAGAGGATTTTACTTATATATATATATATTGTGCTATTATTATTTTTTTTTACTCTAATATAACGTCTGAAATATAAAAAATCATCAAAATCTATCTCTAGATAAAGGTAACATTAAAAACAAATTTAAATAAACTATTAATTCGCATAATTTATAAAGCTTATTATTATAAATAATACATACATACATATATACATTGAAACATACATGCTAATGTAAAATTGACAAGATATTAAGTTGATTAAGAAATGTTAATAATTGACTCATTATAAATTATAATTTTAGTTCTGAAGGTAGAAAAAAAGTCCTGAAACGTAATTTTTCAATATATTATATAGAAAAATAATTTGAAAGCTAAATATACCTATATGATATAATAGGAAAATAAATAATAAATAATTAAATAAATAAATAATAATCAGAAGATGTAATGAAATACTGTTATTTTTTTTGCTAATAATTTTACTGACTGGATGGAGAATGTTTTGAGATATTATGTAGGAGATAAGAACGAACAAAGTTATAATATTACAAATATAATTACAGTTTGGTTGATTGATTAATACAAATAAAAAAACAATCCATCAAGTGATTGGTAGATGTATTAAGGAAGATGAAAACGGTATTAGCTCCTTCGTAACTGTAATCAATAACAGCTAAGAATTGGAACCCAAACAAAAATATTATTTTGTTTCCATTCGTGATCTATATGCTTTATAAATTAAGAATAAAAATAATTTAAGATTTATAAATTAATCTATAAAGATTTATTTAAATTAAAGTTTTTTTTTGTTTAATATTACCTTTTACTAGAAATAGATTTTGATGATTTTTTTTTTAATTATGTGTAATTTTTATAAAAGCATTGCGGGATGAAAAAAAAATTTATTGTTGCTTATAAAGAGATAACTAACTATAAGTGGATCCAATATTGTAAAGAAGGTATCTCATAAAATACAATTTTAAATTTTGTTGAGATATTAAAAAAAAATTAAGATAATATATGATAAATGGAACATTGTACATAAAGGCACATTACGTTTATAAGTTGAATTATATATAGAAATTAGTAACAAAAAATAAACTACATAATTAAGAAGATAAAAGTTGATTGAGCTTATGCTGGGACGTCTTCACTAAATAAGTCTATAGAAAATCAGATTTAATTGCGAAATAAACTAAACTTACTTACACATGCCAAGGATATCGATGGTGGTGTTTAATACCATCTCATTGGTTTTTTTAAATGCTATAAATCGACCTGTGATAACAAACACAATTCCCGGCCCAGCAGGTGAATCTTGACGCATAGCTTTCACGTATCGGGCAGTATTGTGGTCATAGCTCATGTGCCTCGGTCGAAACGAACAGATAACGTTTTGAAAATAGGTGGCGCGTCCCCACTGTTAATTCTCAACAAGTCCTGCAACTCTTCAAAATATTCTCAACAAAGAGCCAAGAATTATTAATTTAATTATATTCTACCACAGTTAGAAATAGTGTCAATGGCGTGAATTATTTGAAAAAAAACTTCGAATAAAGGGTGTATCAAAGAAATTAACAGAAGGTATTTTCAATAAAACATATCGCTAATATTTACAGCGTAACTTCAAAATTAACAACGTGAACGTCAGATATATATCACAAAGTGATAGCAAAGTATAGAATGTAATGTTTTTGGCTACCCATAGAAGTCTAGTAAATAAGATATGTTATTTTATACCAATGTGTGCTTATATCAGTTGTAAGTCGCTATTGAAATAAAAAAGTGATAGCTATAAAAAAAATAAAATATATAAATAAAAAATAAAAAGACGTGCATCCTTCTTTAAAATTTGACTAAATATAAAAAAGTTTAAATTTTAAACAGTTAAGTAATGATGGCTTAGATTAGAGAGTAATTTGCAACTCTAGAGATGGACTGGATAATATGCTGCTTAGTATTGTGAAATTTTCCAACGGTTACGACCTTGGCAAGAAGCTTAAAATACAAGAAATCTGTTTGTTTGTTTTTTTAAACTGATATTTACGATTGTTCACTGATTTTAAATCCGCCTATGGCGGCATAAAGAGACCCAAAATGTATACTGGTCTTCAATGATTTGGAATCCGATCCAAAGTTATCAGGTTAATAAAGATGACGATGAATGATGTTAAATGTTCCGTCAAAATTCAGACAGAGCTTTCCAGTCAATTCTCTTCGAACAAAGGGCTTAGGCAAGGAGACTAATTGGCCTGCCTATTAATTAACTTAGGCCTTGAGAAGGTTGTCAGAGGTTCAGGCATCCAAACCAGTGGAACGATATTCACTAAAGTAATGCAGTTATTAGCGTACGCTGATGACATAGATTTTGTAGCTAGGTCTTGTTGTGCGCAAGAGAAAGCTTTTTTTGACCTTATGCGAGCTGCATGGCAATTAATGAGAACAAGACCTAATACTAGGTTGTTACAAAAGTCCTTGTGCATTAGAAAAGCTGTATTTCAGATTACATATTTTAAACATTATAATATATTACTCTTCAAAATAAAGTCTATTGTTTTCAACTACTTTCACCCATCTTTCTGCCAATAGTTGGATTTGATGCCGGTACCATTCCTTTGGATTTGAGGCAAAGAACTCTTCACATCCAATTATTACGTCCTCGTAATTATCAAAGATCCGACCTTTTAAAAAATAAGCAATTAATCTAAACAAACCATAATCTGATGGTGCAATATCTGTGTTATATGCAGGATGAGGCAAAACGTTTCCTCCTAACAATTCCGGTAATTTTTACTTGGTCAAACGAGAACGATGTGCAGGGGCCTTGGTTCCTGCTGACCAAAGCGGGGAATTTTTCGCTCAAAATTGTATAAACTCTGTCTAGCTGTTCACAGTAAAGTTTTGAGTTCCTACTACGGCCGATAAATCACGTAGTTGTATGTGGATCCTGATTCACACATTCAAGAAGAACGCCATCATCAACGACCGATGGGCGATCTGATCTGGGTTGTGCGGCAGTTTCTTTAGCGGCTGCCTTTGCGGTTAAATTAGTTTTCCAATAATGCCTCAAAAGACCGCGAATCACGATTTTTTTCTTCTGACATTGCACGTGCATTTTAAGAATATAAATTACCCCATATAGCCAACTCACGTCAAATGAATTAAAGGATTAGTCAAAGTAAACATTGACATAAACAGTAGGAACAAAAACATTCTTATAGGATAATTATGAGAGTTGGAATTAAGGGTTGTGTTCATGCACAAGGATTTTTGTAACAACCTAGTATATGCTTCCTCGTGGCCCTAAAGTATTACATACCGTTGGAGAATTCGAAGGTCTGGGCCCTTCAAGTTTCAAAGGTAGAACAGTATACGTATACTCGATTATAAGCTCCGTGTATGATATTTAACTCTAGTTAAATAGAAGAATAGTCAGTGCCAACAGGAGCTATTTTGGAGTCCGGAAACACCTCACAAGCTAGTTTATCACGAGGAGAATGGAGATGTTACTCAACAAGACGCTGACCAGTCCTGTTCTCATGTACGCTTTAGAGACGTGGACCCTAACGAAGGTCAAGGAGAAAGAAATCATCTTCGAAAGATTCTCCAAAGAATGTTTGGTCCAGACAAGGTTGGTGACAATTGCAGAGTAAGGAAGAATATTGAACTGTATGAGCTATTTGGGGAAGCGAATATCATGAAACTTATAAAGCTTGGTCGGCTTCGCTGGGCTGGACATGTTGACCTAATTAGTAATGAGAATACACCAAAACGTCTCCTAGACGGACCTTTACCGAGCTATTGGTAGAGGACGGCCAAGATGCAGATGGGAGGACTGAGTAATTAATTTTCTAAGACCATACTGAAAATCAGGGACAGAAAACAGCGGCACAAGACTCCTGGCGATAGCTTAACGTGAAGGTTAGGGTCCACATCGGGCTGTAGCGCCATGGAAGTAAGATAGTTACGAATTCCAATAAATTGTATCAAGTAGTACCCCATGTACCATTATGTAGCGGTCTTAATTAGATGTTCTTCAAGATCTTTTTTTTGTATTACAAATTATTTATTTTGGGAATAGCCAACACCCTTTAATAACAAAATATAATTCTGTAAAGTAACAAATTGGGGAAAAATTTAATGAAATGAAAGTAATTGGTTTTTTTTAACAATAACTTTTAAATTTTTATCTAAAGTTAAATGTTATAATTGCAAATTGAAATTAACAGTTTTGCCAAGGAGTACAAAATTGTAGAAACATTAAAAATAAATCAAAACCTTCACAAAACTTGTAATATATTTTAATTCGTTTATTGACTATGGGAGACCGCCCATTTTTTATTTTTATTTTCTTGAACCATGGTAACCACTATCTGAATTGACTAAATATAAACTAGTATTATTATGCCTTATTTTTTAAGTTCGTTACCTCATTCTATAGTACATAAATATGCATTATTATTTTTTACTAATTATTTATATATATATATATATATATATATATATATATATATATATATATATATATATATATATATATATATATAGTTTATCTTATTCCATAATACATTATTATTTTTCTTTATTAATTTAAATTCTTATTATTTTCTCTAAATAATTTTGAATATTTATGTTATAGTCATTTATAATAATTATTAGTTCTAATTTGTATTTTTTATAAAAATTTTATATTATCATTCATATGTTTAATCGTTCGGCTATAATTTTTAAATTGTATACGTCTCATTCATCGCTGCAGCCTCCAAAACACCCGATTGATTAAAATTGTAAAAAATTACTATATATTTTTTTGTTTTTGTAATTTTCAAATGTTTCTGTTTGGCCGGCCATGATTGTTATTCTTTCCTGAATAGACTATATTATATTCCATGAATAGTCAATATGTTTTAGGGAATTAGAAGAGCGACCAAAGGCTAAAAAAACCAATATATCTCCTTGGAACTTTTTATTGTTTATTTAATGCCTGAATTATTTATTGATTCAGTCCAACCATATGCTCACCCAATCACTCACCAACATGAAATAAATATCGGGTAGGGTCCGAGCCAGTGTCCTATAAAATATGAACAGGAGAGGTCAGGATTTTCTGAATTATTGGTAGGTATTAGCTCATGAATAAGGCATTTTCTATTCAAGGTTGGGCCCCTTTATTTATTTCTGGGTTCGGGCCTTCAGTCGACAATAGCCTGTGAAAATAGGACACGTTTCACTAAGAGAGTTCCATTCACAAATTTAATCTGTTTTATGAATGAATAATTTATGAATAAAGGGTTATGGGCCATTGTCGGACATTGTATGAGACGAGGATAATTCACCATGGGCCACCGCTAATGGGGAGAAGCCGACTTTTGTCGTAATTTTCGAACTATTCACGAGCAACTTCGTGCTACTCCTTGCTTGAAAGGTGAATAGTAGAGACTAATAGAAATTTATTTTTGTTATAATCGGATTAGTACCTTTTGGCAGAGCCCTAAAATAGACAATCATGGCTGAGTGAGAAGTATAAATTTTAGATTGAATTTCAAGTTGAAAATAAACTAGAAAATATGAAGGCAATAAAGACAGTAGATAAAGATTCACTAGCGATTAGGAAGAATAGAATTGGAGATGAGCAAAGAGATAGAACCGAGAGATTGCTTGACAAACGGAAAGTAATAACTGAAGAAATAAAGCAGAAGCAATGATTTTCAAGTCTATTTCTTTAAAAGACATGGGTCAAATTAATTTTATAATCCTAATTTAATAAATTTAAAAAAAAAGGTCAAAGCTACTTAGTTTCTTCATCAACAACTTAGATTGCTCCAATAATGAATCATTTTCAAATTTTAATTTTCATCTATTTCTCAAGTTCATTACAAAGTTTAGTTTTTCATTTATATTTTATGGCAACGGAAAATGGCATAAAGGAATTTTCTCAATAAATGTTAAAAAAAAAAAACTGAATTTTTAACAGGATTTGAACTGGCAGTTCAAAAAACTTGTAACACAATTTTCGCAAAGGGAAATAAAAATAAAAAATTGCATTTTTTTTAAATACCTATCTCAGCGACAGGTCAGCCTAAAAATAAAATTATAAAAATAAAAAAATCACTCCAGAATGTTATTAATTTGCAATGGACTGGACTTCGACCTTCAATTTTATTTAGGCCTAAGAAGATATTTATTAAAAATTTAAATTATTATCAAACATTTTTGAGTTATTCACGAAAATAATTTGTAGTTTTAAAAAAAAAAAAACGAGAGGCACTTAGAAATAGGGATGAATATTTTTTTTTTAAATGACCCTTTTTTTTAACTGATGTTACCCAAAAACTTTTATATTATATTAAATTGCAAAAAAATGTATACAGAGATTTGAATACGTCCTCCACCTTTAGCTTTTTTTGGACCTTTTAATTTTATATAATTTTTCAGAAGTGAAATCTGATGAGCCTGATACAAGTAGTGAAAATCATTTAATTTAATTTTCTTATACTTCATAGAAATGGTAATGGTAAGCTAACTAGTTTCTTCAAATGTAATTTCGATTGTATTAGCTAACCAATCAATAGAAGAGGAGAAACGGAAATTTAAAATAATTTCCAACACTTGGTCGAAAACGGTAAAAATTAAAAATATTTTAATAAGTAAACACCAGTTAAAAAATTAAGTGAAACAGTAATCAATAGCCTAATTTAGGTATAAAATTGGATTATTTTCTTTTTCTTTTTCTTCTTCAACTCCCAGCAATTTACAAGTCAAGTGAATCCCCACCGAAGCACAGTAATGAAGGCAGTCATGAAATTGGTGCTGTCGCTAGGCAACGACTTCATCAAGCTGAAGCAACCTCCTCCCTTCTCAATCAACACGGCACCCGTTTCCAACTTGTTTGTCCGTCCGCCATGATTAGATTCTCCATTAAGTCTCATTTCTCTTAGTTCAAGTTCTGCCGGAGCATTGTTGCAGTTGTCCTGTAAACAACTGTCGGAAAGATATTACCAGATGAATAATCGTGCATAGGTGCAGAAGACTTGTCTAATTCGTCTTTGTTCAATATTTTCCAAGGGATAAAGAAAGTATCCCAAAAATAATAAACTGATTTTTTATAGATTAAGTAACAAGAACCATATTATTTCATACAGGCGTTTTATAGGACCTTCTCAAGGGAGGGAGGAGGGTATATTACCAGCTCCGTGACGCGTCACGAAGTGACTGTTGTCAGAATAGTTTTAAAAATATGTTTTTTTAGTTACTGTAATTAATCGATTTATTATGCGGAGATTACAGATATTATCCCAACACTATTTATAACAATAAATGTCAAATTATAATGCATTAATATGATTATATGATATGATTTGAATTGAAAAATGCAGTCTTTGCCATGTCAAAGCTAATCCATTTCATGCTAAATGCTAATCTTTAAAAATCAACCGTTTCTAATTTAATTTAAAATTCTTCAAATAATTCAGAAATGTCTTTAAAGTTGAATACTAAAGCAGACTTGTTTCGGTACGGGATTAATTGATTACATTATAACTATTAATTCAACATCGGCTTTCCTATAGACAGTCCATGTCTAAATTTCTGGTAACTTTTTTCGTACAATTCTTTTTGGTAGTTTGACTAATACGCTAGGGTCATCGCGTGTAAGAGTTGCTGAACGTAGAATGTTAAAGAATTGGTAATTTGATAGTAAAAAGAAATTTGAGGATACAAACTCGAGAGAGCTAAGAGAATGGCTGGTAATGGAAAAGCTGACTAAGCGAGCCCAGAGCACCCTTACAGCTAGCAGATTAATGAATTATTATTTTAAAGAATTCTCATAAGATAAATTATTTCAAAAAAAATATTTTACATGACTCAAGATTTGTTTTTAATTATGAAAAACTGCACCATATTCATTTGATATTATTAAATCGATATGATCATTCATTATAATTAAGAAAATGAAATAATGAAACAATTTTATTATACATATTAAGTTTTTCATGAAGATAGAGGAAAAATATAAACTGTTTTGGAATCATTATAGGTACCAAAGCCTTTTAAAAAAATCCAAATATTTTTTTCGTTACAAATTATTTGGAAATAATCAGTCTTAGTATAAAAAATTGCAGCGTTTTTATATTAATACTATGATTTTGTTTTTATTTAAAAATGTCATTGTTATCCATAAACTCTAAAGGACTGTTTTTTATGAAGAACCGTCACAATTTGGTTCATGATCAAATGATCAAAAAATGAAGATTTATTTAAAAATGAACATTTTTTTAATTTGCGACTTGATGTTTTACCAGTGAGAACTTGAGAGTCGGCGATAAACTTTAATAGTCAAACTATAGACGATTATATGAACACACACACACCTTTATTTACCATATATATACAGTAGACAAAAAAAAATTAAAGATGGAAAGGAATTTCAGATCGGAGAACACGTGCCAACACTACGATTTAAGGGAGAGTATCGCTTAAAAAAAAAAAAAATTAGGATTTAATTAAATGTAAACCAATCCCAACTCATTTCATTTACTTTGGAATAGCTCGATAACAATTTTTAGAAATTCTTCTCAATACAGAGAGCTCAGAAAAAGATTCAATATTATATTTATATTTAGATGACAAGAATTAAAAGGTAAGATTCTCAGCTTGAACAGGAACTACAGTATAATAGTTCTCGACATCTAAATCGACCTTGGTGACGATAGAACAAAAGAATTGGTCCCGCTTCGGGTACCACAAGATCTTTCTGTTTTAATTCCGATCTAGGTACATTTGAGCGAAGAGTTACACGTGGGATCTCTTTATAATTTTTATATATTTAATAATAGTATACAAGATAATACAAGAGGGGCGCGTTATCACTGGTTCCTCCCGAATTTACCCTAAAGGATTAGAATACTCTAGAGCCATTTTTGCTAACTGCTTTGCATTCAATTGTAACATTCGTGTTCATTGGAATTATTAAAACTATTACTGCTTCAATTAGATATTATTTAAAATTATTAGTGCAGTCGACTTCCCCTCTTCCCCGCTTCCGCTCGCTCAAGAGATAAACAAACCCCAAAAGTTCCTTTTCAGTTGGGGTCGGCTCTTTACCGTAATTTGAATTATCACTCCTTTAAATTATTACTACAACTTTCCCAGATCACAGGAAGTCGACAGCACCAACAATTTTAAATAATATGTAATTAAGGCAGTAATAATTCCAATGAATACGAATGTTAAATATGAATACAAAGCAGTTGGTTAGCACAAATGGCGCTAGAGTGTGCTAGTCCGGTGACCTTCAGGTAAGTTCGAGAAGAAGCAGCGATAACGCGCCCCTGATGTAAAGTAATATCAGAATTACTTAAAATCGTTAAAAAAGGTCGTCGCCAAGTACCCAGACTTTTCACCTTTAACCAGAAGTAAAATGAATTTCTAAGCTGAGTTAAAACAATGACGACGAAAATATTAAATTTAGTGAGTGCAGTAATATCTATAATTTTTTTTATAGTGTTCTGAACAAGAAGAGCATGAGTAAATACGAAGTTCATTCCAACAAAGAAGCTAATGAAAATCTAAAAAATAAAAAAAAATGATTTGTTGGTTTGTGCCAGCTTATTGATTCAACATCAATGAATCAGTCCACACCGCTGGATAAATAAATAAAATCCTGCACTTTGAAGGATAAAAATACACAAAATATAGAAATGAATTGCGGTCCACTATTAACGAGACAAAGGTATAAATTTTCACGCACGTGTTACTTCAACCGTTGATTTTTTCTTTAAATAAGTTTAAAAAAAATAACATTATTAACATTAAAATTTAACATATAAGACATTTCAATAATTTACAGGATGAACAAATAGATATTCGACAAAGTAATGGGACTAAGAAACATCAGAGGATACCCCAGTCAGATGAAAGAGAAAATAACAAGACTTGGTGTTACAGAAAAAGAATACCAGGACAGAGAAAAATTCATAAAATACATTAAGCTCCTTGTAGTGCAAAATGAAGAGGAGAGAAGGGAAAAAATGGACAGACGAGCGAAAGAGAGAGATAAGAGAGAAAATGAAGAGAATATGGATCAATAAGAAAGCCGAGAAATGATATGCATGCGGTCTTTAGACGGCCATTATCGCGAGGAAAAAAATAAAAACATTTCAATATATTTTATTTTTAAATAAATCTTGTTCACAAAATATAATTAACTGTCCCCAAATATGTTCATATGACTATTTAATAGACTATATAGAATATAAATTTTATTTATATTTCTATTTATTTTTTTTATATTGATGTAGTTAATTTGTTATGAAGTTAAGTTTAATTTATCTACATAATTAATTTTTGACTTTAATGTAAGTTTTTATTTGTTATATTATTGTTTACTTCTAATAATCATATTTTATTTATACTTGGTTATTACACAAACATTCAAAATTTTTGGCTGTAACATGTTTTTTAACTTTTGTTAATTGATTCCTATGTATTTTTTTACGCTAAATCCGCCAATGACCTTATTTTTTTCCCAAACTTCAGGATTTTTCGCAATCTGGAAATAAATATATCGCAAATATTGAAGAAAATCCTTTTCTCTGTACCTAAACCAGGAGTATGAGGCGTTTGCAAAAAATCCTGACGTGAAGGAAGAAAATGAAGGTCATTTTTGGATTTAAATTTTAATTTTAAAATTTAAATAAATAGAAGAAAAATAAATTTTCGTTAACCTACTCTTAAAATTAAATTATTCCAATAAATTAAAGAGAGCAAAAAAAAAAAAAAAATGGGACAACAAATTTTTTAGGATATAACTGGAAGATTCTAAAATGAAGTCTTAAATCTCCCAAATACCAGCAAATAACGTTTTGCCAATTCAGGCAACAAGACACTATAAGAAAATAATTAATGAAATTATATAATTAATACAAGAGATAACACTTCACAAATCAACAGTTTAAAAAGACCCAGCAAATTAAGATATTTTATCACTCCAAGATAATTCAACATAAACCGAAAGTAAAGGGAGGTAACATTGATATTGATGAGAAAAGTTATATTTAAACAACTGATTAGCAGAAAGTACAGACAACAGGAAACCAGAAAGTACATACACCTAAACTAAATATAATAAATATATTATTATCCTATAATATAATATAGAATATTATCCTATTTAATAGGAGACTCACTCTCGAAGATTCCCTATTAAGTGGACATGCGATGTGGCTATTTTAGCTTTAGATTTGAGATGTGCTGCCACTGGTCTAAGTTTATTTGATCATATGTTTTCCTACCGTTTACTAAACGTTAATTTGCGAAACTTTGAATGGTTAGTTATTTGCTGATAATTGAGACACCAGCAATTTAATAAACTCTATTAAATAAATTATTGCATTTTTTAACTTATCTAAAAACACCATCGTCCGCAATGGATTCGCCAGAAAGGTTCCTTATAAACGGCGTCGAATTCAATAATTAGATAACTTATGTTATAAATGTTATTAAAAATATCACAATGGTACTATTCTTCAGAAGTTATTAGCGGTCCCCCGTTTTTGGACCGTCTATTTCCGAAAAAAAAGGTATTTTTCTTGGCTAGGAATTCCTGTTTTCTACAATCGAAGCCAAGAACAATATCTCCGCCGGGAATAGGCAGTAGAAAAATACGATCTAAGACGGCGGGTGGTATGAAACAAAATACTAAATAATTTATCGAGGGTTCGGCAACAAAGAAAATGATTGTTTGGACACTCCTAAAATACTAAAAAACAGTCCTGTTTTATGTCCAAACGGGATTGTATACCATGAACTTATAACTTCGGATAATATTAAATAAATTGAATATGAGCATTACGGCAAAAAATTAATTTCCAACTGCGCAGTAAAAAAATAATAAAAATACGCTCCTTATGTGGTCTGGAACCCGGTGCCGCCGTCAGGGCAAATTAATACAGCGGGCTCCCTCCCACTCAATATGGCATATGTTTTATTATTATTTTTTTTTAATAATATTGATATATGGATTAAGATATTATGGAAACGAAACTTCTACGTTATAACAATCAGATTTTATTGTTTCACATAAAACACAACGCAATGTTTTTAAAAAATTACTAAATACTGATAGTATAGTTTAATACAAATCACTTAACTAGGGTGTTCATAAAAACACTGGTAGAGCTTGAGCTATTTTTTATTTACAACAACAATTATTAAAAAGGCTCTTCTTGTGAAAAGAAGGCAAGAGCCTTCTTTCCTGAGAAAGATTGAATGATCGAATCAAAATTCGATGTTCTTGCTAACCTAGACTCAATAGATACCACTTTCTCTTCTCTGTAAACTATGAACAACCTACATAATTATACATTATGGTACACTGTCAGAGTAAGATAAAAGTACATGATATTATTTATTATATATTGAAATGATTTTTTTATTAGCATATATTTGTTCAACAAACTTTTTTAGTAAATAGATTGCTTAACTCAACTCTTATCGCGGGCCGCGCAGAAGTCCGGGGCCCGATATTGCCCCCCCGCCCAAGACAACTGGCCTGCTCGAACCCTAACACCTATTATTATTAAATTTATACACACATTTAAGCTATTCCCTCTTCCCACCGTTCTTCAAATACCCTAAATTAACAACATTTATTGTAGATGAAGTTGAAGTTATTTAATATGAAAGTAGACAAAATTAATACTCCATTTTTAGTTGAAGTCATTTATCGGATATTGTAAACAATTGATCTTTCAGAAACTTTTTTTTGCTAATTGTCTTTTTATCAATAGTAGCAAATACCAAAGTAAAGCCCACTGAAAAAAAAAAGTGATTCAACAATTTGAAATGCATACAAGGAAAAATAAAAAAAATTGGGACAGGGATGAAAAAATACACAGGTGCACAATACAAGAGTTTGGTGCCGAGTTTTTTTTTATCTCAGAGTAGCCGAGCCCTTTAGCGCAAATACAATTCCAGTTGTAATGGCATAGACTGTGTGTTAGTTTTAGTGGCCTTGTTCCAACACTCAACCAAAAACTTGTTCCATTCGTTTTCGCTTTGTGTCCCTCTTTTCTACAGCCAGCGGGATTTTCACCCACACGTGTTCACTTGTCCGCCAACTGAACCAGTACGTGACTGAGTGGCTAAATTCTCGTTTACAAGCCAGTTTTACGATTTGTTTCCCTTGTTATACGTTGTCTGTATTTATTTAAGTTTTTCAGTTATGAGAGATATGAATACGAACAGCAAATTTAAGTTAATAATAAATCCAAACAAGAGACAAAAATATTGTACCATATTATAGGAAGATTTCCAATATAAATAAATAACTAACCAGTCAATGCATTTTACCAATTCATGCATCATCAGAAGATACCAAAGACAGTACATCTCACAACAGCAGTATAAAAAAGACTATACTAATAGAAATATTTTACATCACGCCAAGACAATTCATAATATACTTGATAGTAAATTAAGTAAAATTAATAAAATGCGTTAAATTGCCTTGAATTGATGTAAAATTTCACTGTATATCTATTTATACAGCCAATTTTTAGAGTGCTGATGTGAGATGTAATTCTGGTCTGCATTTGTGTGATCTTATTTTTTTTCCGCCATGGTGATACTTTAATTGGCGAAACGTTGAATGCTTAGTTATTTACTGGCATTTGAGAAACCTAAGACTTTGATTTTGGAAGGAATCCAATAATATTTGATGTGATTAAGAAATATCTCCAATCAAATTCTTTTTCAACAATCCTTCAGTCTATTTTTGAGATATCGTGATTTACCGGGGAAATCTCTGCCAGCTGTTGGGATGTATTAGTATTGTTAGAATTTACCTTTGTGCATCCAGAATGATTCTTAACTCTTGTATGGACTGATACATTTAATTTTATAACAGTTAAAGTTTTAACCAGATGGCCAAGATTTTCTTCTGTTTTTTTTTTAATTATTTTGTTTAAACATAATAAGATATAATAGGACTTATAGAGTTAAAGCTATGTTTACATATTATTACAGCTATGTTTTTATGACCATAGATGTAATGCCAGTAATGTCTTTGAAAGAAATCAATCAACAGAGATGATAGTTGCACCAAGAGGTATGTAATAGGTACATGATATGTAAATAATAGATGTACTGAATTTTGAAATACTAAATTCAACACTAAATAAATGAAAGAAATGTCCACACTTTGTCAGACTGGAATGATTCAATAATACCATAAAATTAAATTAAATTAAACTGAACGAAAAATTAAAATCAAAAAATTAAATTGAACGAAATCACATTACTGAAAAGTTAGTGATTTTTTTTATCAACGTGTTGATAATTCAAAACACATTTTAATACAAGAAGTTCATGTAGATTTCATTCGAATTAATGAAAATCCAAATGTAAATGGATGTTGATAATTCAATTCTTCAAGCATAAATGTTGTGAATATGTTTTACAAACGATGGTGATGAAAGATTGTGTGCTTCTGTTTTTATTAGAACGGTCGGTAGAGCATGTCTGGGAAGTTCAGATCATTTGTTACAGAATGTAAAGAACTTTTCTAAAAATAATTTCGTGTTAGAAACAGGAGGGAGAAAAATATTTAAAGGAACATTGCAAAAATATGAAATAATAAAATTATTAACTTACCCGCTTGTAGCAAAAGAAAAGCTAAATAAATTAAATATTAAATGCTTGAAAATATGAAGTTTTATCAATATTTAGTTTATTTACTTCCATTATAATTAGTCCATAGTGAATAGAAAATATGTTTAATAAAATAGATTTACCGTAATGGTAAGAATAAGTGTACTCTAAGGAAGATTGGTATAACAGCAACTTACTTGCAAGAAAAAAATTACGATTATTACTGTAATAGTTTCAAAATTATTTATTGTGTTCGGTATACCTTAAGTTTAACATTGCAATATTAAAATTAAAAAAAAAAATTATAATAAACATAAATATATGTAAAACATAAATACTTGAAACATATATGTATATGTGTGTGTGTATGTCTGTATTTATATGTTCTCCTTTTTCTTACAGTTATCAATAGGGTATATGCATGATTTATTTGATTTTCCTTTTTACCTTATTACCTTTTTGATTTACCTTAAATACATTATTTTCATCTCATTTTAATTACATAAATCATTCATACAAATATTCTTATTAAATTAAAAAAAAAAATGTTTTCTTTGGGTAAGATATTTTGGCTATTCAAACGCGCCATTTTTCGTGCGATTTATGTGACGTCACATTTCATGCCAACAAAGCTATTAAAAAGATTAAGTATTGGCTCTGGTGAAACTTGCTAAATTTGATATAATTCTGTGAATAGTAAAACCAAGGAACAAGAGCGAAAATCTTCCACAAAGTATTCTCATGTGCCTATGTGTAAGAATACAACGAAAAGTGTTCCAAATAAAGTATTTTTTCTCGTTCCAAAAGACTTAACTATACGAGCAAAGTCGTGTAAAGCCATGAGAAGATATAAAGTATCTCCAATAACTAGTTTTCATTGTTTTGAAGTTCATTTTGAAGTTATTTATCATTTAATTTACAACCGAATTTACAATTTTGTTGCTTTATGTTAGGAAAAAATATCATAACCTCAAAAAGTTTTGATTGGACATTTGATGGTAATTTTTTTAACTTTATTTTTTTTTATTTCTGGGATAACTGTTTGCATAGATATCAATGTTTTTATTTCAATGTTTTTCTTAAAGTGCATGATAAAATTATTCGTATTCGTATACTTGACTACATTTGTTGATAAAATTATTTTTTCTACTTTTATAGGTTATGTCTAGTTTTCCAAATTAATACGAGAAAAGAGCTTCAAAACTGAATAATTCATGACAAAATTATCTTGTAGCTTTTAATCCTTTAAATTCACTACATATATAATTTGGATTTGAAGAAAGAAAAAAAAACGACATTATAATCCCGTCTATTCTCGGAGATTATTCGACTGCATATAATTCAATTTATCGTCGATCACTTAAAGAAAGTACCCAGCAACCATACGAAGTACTAATGCTGATATGAAATTTGACGTCATACTGCGGTCTAACCAATAGCATTGCGTTTAGATATTTTGAATTTCGCTGGTATTTATTGTATTTTTGATTAATTAAAACTTATTATTTAACAAAAATTTGGATAAAAAACTAATTAGGCTTTAATAAATAGCAATAAAGATTAAAAAAATTGTTTTTGAAGGAAATATATTTTTCATGCATATATTCTGGTAGTACAAATAGGTTGGGAAGGACTCCTAAGTGGCTTACTGGCTGGTGTGAACCATGGTACACATTAAACAGTTAAATCAATAGACAATGATGAATCGATCAAGATCTGTGACTTATGGCCGATTAGGATCGAGTGGCCGTATTTGCTTCCCAAACCTCTACGGAACAAAACCTGTCCATGTCATCTTAAGGGTCTGAGAAAACACTTCTCGATTTCTTACTACGACACAAGGAGTAATAAAATTAGATATCCCGTTAATTAAAACATGTATTACGAAAATACCCGCTAAGATCTTTAAAGTCCTTCAAAACATCGAAAATAAGACATTTGAAAAGATTCTAGGATCAGGGTGAAAAATCATAACAAGCAAAAGCAAGCTTTGCTCTTCAGTTTCTATTTTGTGGCGATGGCAGAAATAATTCCAGATTTGCTTTCCAAAATTTAATCAATAGAAGTTTGAATTATCAATATATAAAAATTACAAGTAAATTATTAATAAACTTGTTGCTATGGAATGGTTAATGTCAGTATTGAAACGAAGGCTAAAACGAGACGAAAAAGCTCACAGTTACGAGTGGAGCGATTTTAACAATAGCAGAGATGTCAGGCGGGACGAAATGAGTTGGGCACACTCGAGGCACAATAGTAGACACTCCTCGACAAGTATTTCTCACTTTGGAACTAAGTTCGAGCCCCGTTCAGAACAGAGACACGAAAAAGCTCTTAGTGATTTTTCGAGAGAGTGATGGGGTGCTCTTTAATAGGGTTGTCAAGTTGAATAGTCAATTACTCGTAGTAAAATGTTTGTTATTAACATTATTTTTATACCATAATAGATTTTGTTCAGCCGATCCTATAGGCGTCGAGGCCACTCATAAATTTTATAATATATACAACTATCTGATAAGGGCAACACGACTTCCTTGTACGCCAATTAAATTATAAATCCGTGGCTCAAAAAGTGATACTGAATTTGGCTACTAGTTTCCGAAGATTGACACTCGGCATCCCGACATACATCTATTGACACACACACACACACAAAAACACAGACTGTTGTTACTGGAGGTCTCATTCCATTATTATATGTCGTTTTCCTTAACTAGGTAACTAGTTTCCAAGATATTTCTCCATGTTCCGTGATAACATTAGAACTGTCAATATCACTAGATAAAGCATTGGAAATCGACATTTTTAAATTTTTAACTTATATCTAATTCTTCTGCTGCATACTTGTTCATCTCATAAATGGGGAAGAAAACCAGTATTTTGCACTCAATTTTAAAACTTAAAACAAGTAATAAAAATGTTTAATTGGATTGGTAACCACATTGCGTTTGTAACCTTTATTACCGAAACATATGATTTATGTATTTAATTTAAATATAATTTTTGATGTAAGCTTATTATGACCTCCAACTAAAAAACCCTTTTCGGCTCACGAATTTCTACGAAAATCTAGTAAATACATTTATGTCGATATAAAAGTCCTATTTACCAACTTTGAGATGTTTTACATTATATTTTAATATAATTTTTTATGAAAGTCTAATATGACCTTCAAGTAAAGTACTGCTTCCGGTTTTCCAATTTAGACCAAAATCTAGTATGTTATTTAAATCAATATTTAAATTATAAATACTAAATTTGAGAAGTTTTTCATAGTAATTTAATATTAAATAGTATAGTAAATAAATAATTGATAGTATGGTTATATAGTTATAGTTATTAATATTTAATTTTTGATGGAAATCAATTATGACCTTCAAGTAAAGTACCACTTCCTGTGATCAAGCAGTGACCAAAAAGAGAGGTTCACAACTAGATTTTACAACAATCCTAAATACAAAATTACAACTTTCTACAGCTAACTATTTTTGAGTTAGACACCACGACGAAACTAGTCAAAATGGATTCAGGGATGGTCAAAATGGATATTTCCGTCGAAATCTGAAAATCGAAAATATTTGCGATTACAGTACTTCGTTTACTTCGTACAAGGAAGTAAAAATACCAATCATAAAATATAGGTAGAAAAAAAATTGTAGGAGAAATAACTAGTCAGCAAGAATTTGTACAAATCTTATATTATAAGAATGATAATATAGTAACTCAAAAAAGTTTTTTAATTCGAGGACTCAAGCTTTGTATTTACAGCTCATTCGATATAACACCCTTATACGCTCCAACAAGGGCATGAAGGTAATGCTGTGAATATATTTTAACCAGAGAAGATGTATATTTCTTACGTAAGTCTTCCACGAATCAATTGCGAAAAACGAATGCATTTTGGCAAAAATATCTTTAAAAAAACACACAGATGAACAAGCGCGACACTGACATTCATTATAAATGATAGCTTGAAGTGGTTGGCACATTACCAAGCCAGGGTCAAAATAAACATCCTGTTTAATAGTTTCCAGGAATACACGAGCTAAGGTCAAGAGCCAAGAGACAAGGTGATGACCTTTCTTAAAGCTAACAAGAAAAATGGATGCTGCATGCTACTCTTAAAATGCAATTTCAATAAGCATTTCGTATCCTCACATTAACCAATTGCCAGAAGAGTTAAAATGCCTTTGAATGAATAAAAAATAAAGAAATATTAAAAAAAAAAAAAAAAGGCGCTAAGTCAGGATGGTGGGTGAAAAATAATTTTCTATTCAAAGTCCTTCAATTTTTGCAGTCTTTGTTTTGCAACATGGGGCTTCACATTATCATGATGGAATAAAATGCCTCGGCTGTTGATTAGTGAGGGATGTTTTTCCTCAATTGCTCGCTTTATTCGATCCAGTTGAACACAGTAGAGATCTTTAGAGATAGTTTGGTTAAGATCAAGTTATACATGATGAAGGATTCCTACCATATTCCACCAAACAGATATCATTACTTTTTTCGGATGAAGTCCTTCTCTCGCTTCTGTTCTCGGTGTTTCTTCAGGATTTAACCACTGTCGCGACCGTCTAACATTGCGATAGAAAATCCACTTTTCATCCCCATTTACTATTACTATTCTGTTTAAATAAGGTTCTTGATCTAAATGGGAGAGAAGAGAAAAGCAAGTGTTCACCCGTTGTTGCAAATTAGCTACGCTTAACTTGTGAGGGACTCGCTTTTCCAATTTTGGAATCTATCCTATCATCTGAAAATGACGGTGGTCAGTAGAATGTGTCGATCCAAGTTTTCTGCTAATTATTCAACTGTTAAAATAAGATTTTCTTCAACAGTAACCTGCAGGATTTCGTCGTCAAGCTCTATTGGTCGACTTGTCCGAGGCTCGTCTTCAAGCTTGCGGTTTCCCGCTCGAAACCTTTCAAAACACCTCTGCACTTGCCGTTCACTAATGACTTTTTTTCTATATATTTCTGCAAGTTTCAGATAAGTTAAAGCAGCATTTTCTCCTTTATCGAATTCCCAAAGCATAACATGGCATAAGTGTTTTCTGGAGAGATACATTTTAATTGAAAATTCAGCACAGACTAACTAAGTTTCTCCGACAAAAACAACAAATAATAAACAAAATATGTAAACGCAAATCAATTGTAAAGAAGGGAATAGTAATATCAACATAAACACACAAACTTTTAAAAGCCAACATTAATTATGGGCTGAGTTGGTACATAGTAGTTTCAACTAAAACATGCCATTTATCTGATATTTTTGAAGTAATTAAGTTAAAAACCAGGTGATTAAATGGTAATGAATGAAACATTTCTGAATGTTTTAAATATAAGGATTGGGACCATCTATAATTTTTGTAAGAAAGAAACAAGCTAATATTTTTTTACGCCTCAGGGAAAAACATATTATTTGTTTTCAAAAAGAAGACAACTGAAGTGACAGTTTGAAAGGCGAAGCGGCATTAACGCCTGGTATTGAAGACATCCTCTTTGACAGCCCTGAAAGGCTCTTTTAAAACCTTCTACATTTTTTCATTAAAATTTTTCTTTATAAGAAAAGCTATTAAAGCCATTAACCTCAAAACAAGGAAGGCAAAGGCAATATTCCAATTTCTTTAGGAAACTGTCTAGACTGATTAAAAATTACAAATTTACATAAAGGCTTACTTCACAATTAATAGTTTTTAGACAGCTTTATTCATTTAGTATCAAAATCAAGTAAGAAGTTTTGAATTTAAGTTTAAACAAACAAAACAATAGACGATTGATGGTGGGACACATTTATTTAAATTATAAAAACGCTGAAAATTATTACACAATGGTTTATTATTTCCTTAATCTCTCTTTTGTCCATTCACACAACTTTCCTTATGGATTTGGTTTAGAGTTCAGACTATTAGATTACCTTTCAAATGAGCATCTGAAATGTTACGTTTTCGAGTTATCAAGTAACTAATCAATGTGAGTCGGTTTCCATATTTCCATGTGCAGAATACATAATAAAACATATCTACCAAGTTCAGCAAAAAAGTTAACCGAAGAATAACGGAGCATAAAAGAGCCTACTACGGAAACCTGAAACTTCTCAAGTCTAAACTTTTTGTCTGAAGCAACGAAATTAAAATTATAAAATTCTCTTATAGGACAAGTAGTCACCTACAGAGCAGAAACTTGGTGTTTGTCCCAAAATCATTGCCGTAAACTGAGAGTGTTCTAAATAAATTGTTTGAAAGCTAAGAGGGGCAGGACATATAATGAGAGTAGAGGGTGAAATGGTACAAGGGAATATGCTGGAGGCACACTTCAGTGGGAAAAGATAAACTGGAAAACCAAGAAGCTGGTGGAAGTGGAGGATAGATCCAAGAAAGGATGAAGTGTAGCGAGATACGAAGAGTCTGTAATTGATAACTAAGGAGGCAAGTATCACGTTGTCCTGTAGCTCTGGGGAGTTAGTCTACAAAGTTCAATACGCTAATTAGATTAATAAGACTGGTACACTTACCCTACATATATAGATTTATTTTTTTTAAGGCTTTGGTATACTGATTCTAAAGCACTTTGCATGTTTCCTCTATCTTTATAAATGGCCGAGTTATGGACATATAAAATTTCTAATCTGATATGATGTTTTGAAACGAAAAGACGGATAGTAATAGATTTTGGCACCAAATCTCAAGATAATCGGTTCAGTAGTCTCGGAGAAAAGCAACCACGGACGGCATACGGCGGATGGACGGATTTTTATTTTTATTCGATTCTTGGATTATATATATCTTGAAACCTCAAATTTTGAGGGGAGAGGGGTTAGACAAAAATTTCTTGGTCAATCATAAACTTCATTATTGAAAATAATAAACCAAGAGATATATGTAATAAAAACTTTTTTTGTTTTTACAAAGTTATTGGTAAATTCACAGCTCATTGAATCAGCTAGTGGCTAACGATAATATTAACGAGATAATAGATACTCTTTTCTCGAATTGAGTTCTCCTTTTCAGTTTTCGCCATCGAATATTCCCTTGTTAGTTATTCCGTGTATATTTTATAGTGGCAAACGTTCTCACAACAATAGCATTAGAAAGCATTGTTTACGAATTACAAATACATATCAAATAATTGGAATATCAAAAATTGTTTCTTGTAATAGAAGAACGAGAAATAAATCACAGTAACAGGCAATGTATGAGGCTAAAACGGAAGCTCGACATAAGATACTGGCCAACTTTTGGCACAAGGGAGGGACCGCAATGCTGTATTCTTGAGGGAGTTGGAAAGAATTTTGACCGGCGTACAACGCCGCCGTTATGATTACCTTCCATCTATTCTAGGGCCGGATTTTCGTAAATTGAGATACTTCGCTACGAAAAGCACGCGCGCAAACTCTTAATCAGAACCTGATTATACCAGTTAGCGCTTATAAAGAGCTGTTGCCAATTCTGGTATTTACTGGCCCAGTTTAGCTGAACGCAGAATTGGTCGCTTCCTGTTGGCGTTTGCACACGTGTAATGATGGCTCCGGATGAAGGCGCAAGGGCAAAACGATCTAACATTATTATTTTTATTTTATTTCTGAAAACGCTTTACAAAGCTGCAATAGTGATCTCATAAATTAATTTGCAAATATTTATTCATTCATTGATATAATTTTTTGGCCTCTATCTTCATGCCTTCATTACAATATTTTTGATCCTACAGTACATTCGTTGGCTCTGTTGTTAGTGAGATTCTTGAAAAATTCGATTTTAATATTTTTCTTAAATCTTCACTTTCTTAGTTAATTTATTCTCTAAGGTATTCTTGGATTTACTTATATCGGATTTTTTTCTGATTTTAAGACATCAAAAATCCGTAATAATCTAATATTATTTACTGTATAAAGATTAATATCATCCAAGATCCATTCTTTTCTTTTTGTTTTTTTTTTCCAATTTTAGTATATATAGGTACTATATATTGCTAGTTGTTTAGAATGGAACTCTATATGAGTAACTGATATTTCGGGTTTAAACATTTTCTGTAGGTTTTCTTTCTTTTTTAGTGCTTGTAGTAAACATTTTTACATATTCTTAGGTTTTCTGCTCCATAAGATTTATTTTATTATGGATTTAAAATATCTCTATTTTGAGTTTCATGAAAAAAATTATTTCAACGGAAGTGGTACTTTACTTAAAAGTCATAATAGATTTTCATCAAAACGTATATTAAAATATAATACGAAACTTATCAAATTTGGTAAATAAGACTTTTATGTCAATATATACAACATAATAGATTTTTGTTAAAATTGGATAAGCGGAAGTGGTACTTTAATTAAGTTCAAAATAGGTTGTTTTTTTTAATTTTCATAACAGTTTTTTAAAAGGGTTCTCTATCAATTATAGAAATAAAATTGTAAAATAAAAGTTATAGAAAATAAAATTTTGAATCTAACACAACTCATCTATCACAACTCAGAGAACCGTCACAAGTAACCGAGGCCTATAGACGTCGTGACCCCGATTGTCGATTTTTAGAGACTGCTATCATCGGAATCTTGTAACCGAATAGTAATTCAGGGTTACTTTTTGAGCCACCGATTTTTAGTTCAATAGGCGTGTCCGCATCAGATTTTTTAAATATTTTTTTTTGTTTTTGCTCCTTGCAATAATTTATATTTATAATTTTTTTCTACAAATGTTTATTGTATCTTTGCAATCCTGGAGGATTTCTGCCATTGTCGTACCCATCTTCAGGTTTTTCCTCAGAGCAGAAAAAGGTGTACATTCTAGAAGAACGTGCTTAACTGTTCTGGCATTTATAATTATTATTTTAATAACATATAATTTAGTATTATGACGTCAAACACGAAACAATGAAGACAATTAAAGTTTTTATTGTTTTGAAATATTAAGAAATTGCATTGAAGATTTAATTCTTTTTAAAGCTATTGTCTCTATTGTGGCAGTATTACTAGAACCGGAAATTTTGTTTTGTATAATAACACCACGAGTCGTTCAAAGATATATAATTATTATTATTGTTTTTATTAATCCAAATACTGACATTTAACTACAAAGTTCATTGCGACAATTTTTATCTTATCGTCAATTCAATTCAATATCGATTCAATATGAGAAGACAGTCATAATGTCATTCGACGCCAGCCGTCACCTCAGAACAGACAGTTCGGCCTGCTATGGTCGTCCGCCGTACACCCCCAGACAATATGATGCTGTCTATTAATACCCCAAGGTGGCGGGCTATCTCTATTACTCTACAAAGAGCAGCTGCCACCCCGAACTGAACCAGATCCGATAACCCCCACTAATGGAAGTGATCCTCGGCGATAGGATAGGTGCGCTGCTCTGCGTCCCCTAGCTTAGTGTGTCCGATAACATTCATACAGCAGGGACAGGCTTAAATAATTAAACAATGAAAATAAACAATCAAAAATGCCAACCAAATTCTTCTTTAACAAGGGAAATAACTAGAGATTCTAATCCCTCCACAACAAAGTCGATTGTGGAGTTGTATTGAAATATTTTTCAATAGCGCGGTATCTTTTATTCAAAATTTGAAATCTTTACCTTAACAAGCTGATTAATTAGACTACAGGAACCATTATTATTATGGTTATCATATATAACCATCTGTGAAAATGTCCGGCTCAGTATTACATTAAAAAAACAAAAAAATGTTCATAATCGGTGTAAAGGATCGAATAAATATAAGGAAACATTACAAAAATATTTTACATTGTTAACTATATTAAAAAACAAAACAAATACCATACATGTCTAGTGAGGCAGCAAAGCGGACAAAGTCCTGACTCATTTGCTATTCTGGCTCATATGGAATCCGATTTGGAAGTTTTCCTTTAAGGTAAAGATAGTGGGCTAGATCAGAGAAGCTTCCTGGATCTGGATCAGGAACGCACGTGACATTAGTATAGCGATAAATCAGACGTTTAGGGAACGCTGTTGACCACTAGGTTCAGGATCTGGATAATCTACGTTGACCGTTCACGAGCTGTTGTGGGACACTGATTTATTTATTATAACTGATAATTATTAACTGATAATTACAAATATATCTCCCAGTATAATATCTTATGTTCGTGTTATGCAGTATAACTAAAAACAAACAAAACATAAAATCTCAACGAACATAGTTCAACGACCTTATGAATTAGAACAGACGTGTCTACTGACAACTTCTAATTGACCAAATAGTATTCAAAAAGAAATTTTTGTTTTTTTAATTTTTCCATTACTCCTATTTATAAAGCTAATAATCACACCAAAAAACTTTGGCAAAGTAGCAAATACAATAACGTAAGGAAGGAGGAGAACAGTATTTCACCTGTCATTCAGAGCGTGCTTGTTAAAAAATTCCTATCAGATTGATCGTTTCCTGTTCGAATTAGAACAATCAGCTAGCTAGAATATACAAATCAAATGAATGATAGGAATAAATGAATGGAAGGTAGAACTGTGAATGAGTAGCGTGTTGGAAGTAGTTTAGGGGCGGCAATCAGCGCTGAGTGAGGCCGTTCGATAATGCCAATGTGCTCTGGACAAATGACTATGTTCCCTCAGTTTATAGCACTATCTAGGCTAACAAGCGGTCTGAATTTATATTCGCGAGTGATTTTGCGATATATATATATATATATATATATATATATATATATATATATATATATATATATATATATATATATATTTATATATATATATATATATACAGTTGTACCAAACGCAACATTAACATTTTGCTGATGACATTGCTAATACAAGTAGCAGCTGTAAAGTAATCAGAACATACATCCCAAAAAAATAGCTGAGGAGATGAAAGAATTAAATATTTATTAAATAAAGTGCAATTCATTATTTTGCGTATTAATATGAACATGTATATGTATGTGTGCGAATAAGTATAAATTATGATCAATGATGCAATAATTGATGATTTTAGAAAACGAATTCTGAAGATGAGGAAAATCAACATAATCTAAATAAAGCGAATATTATAATGGAAGCTGCCCATATTTGAGAATATATATAATGAATTTTCTAATATCAACAACAACAAGGCGAGGTAAACCAAGAAAAACCTGGGATTATGAAGTTGAGGAATCTTGGATGGAACACGGTCTACGAGAGGAATGGGTCTTGGATAGAGAAGATACCTTTATTAATATACTTTGTATTAAATACATTAATCAGAACTTCCTACAAAAATGAAAGAACGAAGGTATTAAATATATTTGTAAATCCAGTTCAAACTAAAGGGATAACTTTCGTATCATGATAAAACTCCCAATCAAATTTAAAATTAATAATTGTACCAACAAACTATTCAAAAATATAGTTTACCTGGGTATACAACTGATATAACTTTTACAGGAACCTTGGGTTTTTGGCGGACTTATAAAACCAGTGAAGCTTAAAACATACAGGCTTTACAATTTACTATCTGCCTAAAGTCTGTCATTGGAATTAAAAACTTTAATATATAAAACTATGATCCGTCTAACCTAATTATATGCTGCACCATTGTTTCCACATACCGGCAAAACAACAGTGAACAGACTGCTATTGTTCTAAAGTGCAATTATAAAAAAACAAGGAACACCTTGATAAAGTGTAACATCATCCAACTACACAACTAGTTAAAATTGCCAATAAGATCAAGAGATTACTAAAGAAGTTCTAGAGAAATTATAATTTTTTCAACTCTTTTAATTATACAACAAACCCTTCTATCAACCAAATCACACCAACTATATTAATAGTCTCATTCACTATAGTGGTCTCAAAAAGATGGTAAACAATGCTTTAAACCAAAAATATTTTTTCAAGGAGATATTAGGATGTTAGTTTCATACAAAAAAAAGTTGAGCACCATTAGCAAATTAATTATTAGACATTTTATAATCGCATACGAAATGATCAGAGCAATAATCTTTGCGTATAACCTACCGCCGCAGAACTACGTCAAAAATTTAAAACTTTTCTATCAGATCTGCCATAATCTCCCGTCTTCGTTGGCTCCTCAGCTAAACCAACAACTTTACAAAACCTTCCCAATCGATTAATTATTACCATTCAATCACAATTATTTATATTCACCAGGTACTAAGTGCTATATGAGCGTATGAAAAACACATAAATTGAGAGTATCCAGAGAAACCGACTGTAAAACCTGATGGATATACAACGGCAACATACCACGGGCTTGTTTGATATCAAACAATCACTGGCTTTCTTATTTAGCTTTGGTTAAATAGAGAGATGTTTAATTATCAGAACGGCCGGCTAAGGGCTTGGAATAATTCTACCAGGAAGCCAAGAAACCACAGAGGGGAGACTCGTGGAAGGGAGAACCCACCTTTTGTAGTCAAAAGGGATCAAAGGATTATGGAATTATTATGTCAGGTAGGGAAATACCATTAACAATGCTAATTATTACTTTACAAAGGAAGGTAGCGCAGCTTGCTTTAACAAGTAAATTAACGTTATTCAAAAATAATGGAAAATTGTAAAAAAAAAAAAGCTCTTAAGAGCTACCGTTTTCAACTTTTTCAAGCTACCGTTTTCAACTCCATGCTTAAGCACATCATACACGGTCAATATCAAAATTCTTCAATATATTGATCATCTTAGGGGCACATTGCTACAATCATATTAACGCGTATCAATACCAGTACTATCTTTAATAACATGGACTCAATAAAATTAACGGGGGGACTATTTAGACTATTATGCGGTGAGGAGAAACGCTTGGTATTGGAAAAAAAAATAATAAGAAAACATAGAAAATGTTTAATAGTATAAGATTAAAATTTAATTTAATTGAATATAGAAAATTAAAATAATATAAGATGAAGGTGTATGGATTATAAAAATGTATTATCACAAAGCATTGTTCGAAAAACGAACCTTTGGATTAAAAATGTCCTATATGGACTCTATTAAACACTTCAGTCATGCAAGTACATACTAGAATAACTATATATGATTCATTAAATTAATTAGGTTAACTATGTTAATCACATACATTTAATAAATAACAACATAAAATATCATATAACTTCTGGTTATCATTATAATCGAAAACCTTTTTGGAATCGATGTAAAGCTGATGAACTATTCTAACGTTTTCTGTAATATTGGCCTTAAACATGTTGATCAAAAGTTGAACGGTTTCCTATAAAACTACGTTGGTAATTACAGACAATTTCCTCGGCATATTCCGTGATTTGACTAATTATAACTAACTTAAAAATTTCATACGTAGGATAAGGAATGAGATTCCGTGATAGTAATTATAATCCGTGTTCCGATCGGATAACTGAATGTATAAGACAGATTAATTCCATTCTATGGGCATTTTCCTTTTTTCCACATATTTTTTAACTAAAGTATATTATTACAAAAAATTCCATCTTCTCCGGACCTTGAGTAGTTCATTAGGATCATTAAGAATCATGTGATTTGTAAGATTTAAAGTTCCCGAAGGCAGTTTCGACTTAAGATAAGTGTATTTAAAACAAATAAAGAGAGGATTTGTTTTTATTTTCTGTAAACACTATCGAGGTGTTTTTTAAACCTATTCAATATTTCTAACGCATCCGCGAAGATATTATCAGGGAAATTATTGAAGAACAGCTTCTTCTTCTGGTGACGAAGCAGACCCATGAAGCGGCTCTAGGCCAGCTCAATTATAATGCCTCTGGCAATCCTATCCGCACTATGTGCTATGGTCACCTCTGCCTGCCTCGGGTCTACGAGAACATTATTCTTCCAGCACGATCTAGGTCTTCCCCTGGGTCTGGTCTCGTCTGGTGTGTTCTTGCACGCTTTTAAAGGCCTCCTCCAATCTCCCGTCCTAATGAAGTAACCAATCAATTTTAGTCTCTGCAACCTAAAGAAGTTGGAGATACCCAAATTCCGGTATTCCACGTACAATTCAGACACCAACTTTAATTTTCCTTAGTAGGTTTAAGAATACGTCTCAGTATCTATCTATCGAAACAACCAACGCTCAGAGTCCCCGTTCCGCATGCAAAAGTCGCTTTCGGCGTTATAAGACTTTTGTAAAGACTTATTTTCGTAGCGCGAATTAGTAAAGAAAAACTATAATAGAAAAAATATTTTTATGATAAAGTTTATATAATAACATTTTAGGGGCGGCAATCAGCGCTGAGTGAGGCCATTCGATAATGCCAATGTGCTCTGGACAAATGACTATGTTCCCTCAGTTTATAGCACTATCTAGGCTAACAAGCAGTCTGAATTTATATTCGTGAGTGATTTTGCGATATATATATATATATATATATATATATATATATATATATATATATATATATATATATACACACATATATATATTAAAGCTGATTAAGTGTCGCTTGGTTCTTACGGGCAGCTGTTAATTAAAAAAAAAGGTGTAATGTTTTTAATTTTCATCCTTAAACAAGAATTCCATGAGAGAAAATTGAATTCACTCTTCGTTCCATTTTCCATTAAAATTTATTAGCTCCTAAAATGTCATTTATTTAAACTGAAGGTGCAAATAGATTTTAATTTTAATTAAGAATTCATTGGTAGTTACAGATTAATTTCAATCTAATGCTGTAAAACAAACTTAATTTCTAATTTATTAATTAAACAATAATTATTTAGAAACATAAATAAAAATGCATTGATTTACTATCAAGTAAAATTAATTAAGCAAATTTTATTTCAAGATTTCATTCAATTTGAATTTGAATAAAAAGGTATGATGAATGTATTATCTTTTTTTTTTTTTATTCTCTGCCGAAATATGTAAGTTGAAATGAAAAAGTCTTGTAACAATATATGGTGAGAAAACTTTAGTGGAATTTAGTGAAAATTCTTTAAAAAAAAAAAAGTCTGCCAAGTAGGTCAATGTAGGAAGGCCACTTTAATTATCTACATAAGGAAATAAAAATGCAAGCGAAAAATGTATAAGAAAAAACATTAATTGTTGTATTGTATATTTCGATATGTTTCGGATAATTATAATCTATAAAATTGAAACTTGATCATTTGCACACTACTCCCAAAACTTTTGACCAAATCGGACGAGCCGTTTTCGAATTATAAGTGAGCTAATGAAAATAAGCTTACGCACTCGTAAGCAAAAATAGTAGATGAAAGTTATACTGAATTATTTTAACATTAATCTTCAACTTTTCTCAAACTTTAGGCTTAATCCAACGAGTCGTTTTCGAAATATAAGCGTGTCAAAGAAAATATATTTGCGCATGCATAATCAAAGTACTGGATAGATTTTGATGAAATTAATACTAATGAGACCATCTATGTACCAACACTCAAAATTTCTGAAAATTTCATCAAAATCGGATTGACGGTAGTAGGTTCTATGCCAGTCACATGGATTTGACTATAGGAAATATGCTCGGATTTATGTTGTGGATTTGCTCTGAAGTATGATGTGAAGAGGCAGGGGCTCCAAGGCTACTGGAGGGACTCCAACAGAGAATCGGTGGAAGAAGATCATCAGGGAGGATTCCATAGAAAAGTGGAATGGACGATGGGTGGGGAACTTGAAAGGAGACACATTAAGGAAGTTCTTCCCCAACGTCTAATCAAGATTAAAGACGAAATTGGCCCTCCCTGACTATTGGGTCTCGCAGATTCTGATTAGGTACGGAGGATTCTGGAGACAGCTACAAGCTCATGGAAAGAATATTTCCCCACCTGCGGAGTCCCTAAGACAGCAGAACATGCCGAAGTAGCTTGCATCGCAATCGAAAGACAATGAACCAGGTTGTCGAGGAAAACCGGGATTTTCGCCCTCGCTGAGCCGAATGGAAGAAGAGCTAATTATTATATTATCTTTATACTATCCCTCGTTCAGATAATTCATCTATGGATTTTGAGATGTGGTGAGTCCTTCGCATTTCACCCTAGGAAGGGCTCATTCACAAGACATCGATGAGGCACCATCAAGAAGATAACCAACAAGTCAGGAGGCCTGGACTGTAATGGACCAGGAAGGCCATTTGACTACAGACAGACACGAGACCAAATTTGTTTCCTGATCTCTAAAACGTAAAACGCGAGTGGGAATTTCGATTCTGAGGAAACATTTTTGTCACTACCTCCATGAATACAAGGCTTTTTCTATGTATGTATAAATCAAGATTAAATAATTTTGTAAAACTTATTTTGAAGTTGGTTTTGAAAGAGAGACCTAGATTATTATCTAAAAAAAGAAAACAAAATATTAAAAAAGTTAATATAAAAATTGAATAGCTTCTGAAATGTCAAATATTAGAACTTAAGGCAATAATGCATCTTAATTTTACTTCAATATTCGTTGGTAATAAATAACAGGCCAATTTCGATCTGAAATAAAACGAATTAAATTTTCAATTTCATAAGTTACACGAGGATGCAACACATATTTATGCAAAGTATTTATGTAAAAAAATAAATAGGAATAAATTGATTTACTATCATATAAAATTAATTAAAGACAATTTTTAATATATTTTTATTTAATTTGAATAAAAATGTGTGCTAAACTTAAATTTTTTTTTTTATTATAAATATTTAAAAAATTATAAATAAATTCGAGAACATATATTTCTAAGTTTTTGAAAAATATTTAATAATGTCATTTCTTGGTTGGAGTATTATTCCCTTCTATTACTTTAATTACTTTTTTATCAATCATAGAATTTTAAAAATGCAACAAAAGTAACTTTAGAAACGCATTCACGCTAGTTTAGTAAATTACGAGAAGAATTTTAATACAAAACCATTAGTTACGGTAATTGTACATAGGAAAGAAAAAAAGCTTAATTATAGTGCAAAATTATCTTATTATTTGAAATCATAAATAATGAAAAACATTTTTGTATAACAAGATAAATAATTATATTGTAATTAAAGCAAAGGAATGAAATGCATATTTTTAATGGGGCCGGTGGTTTACCGGGCTGCTTCCTCTGATTTTAATCATTCTTATCTATGGCCCTCATTTATGAATTAAATATCAGATAAAAGAAACTTCTTAGGTATCTGGATAGCTGCGGCTAATTAAGGTTACACCACTAGAGTTGCTTGTTAATAATGGTCATAAGCTAAGTTCATTTCAAGATGCAACATAACGAACATTTTCTTAAAATAATTTAACTGGAAAGAAATGTATTATTAATTTTTAATATTATATAATTATTACTAATATAAAAAAAATAAAATCGATAAGCCTGGGAGGGTAGACGTTTATTTCATATCGGACTCACTTGAATAAATCTAGATATTTTAACTCTGTTTAGAAAAGGTTTGTAACTTGTAGGAAAACTTGTCTTTTCCACCGTAGTTTTGTTACATTAGGACACCAAATTCGAATAAACAATAAAAATACTTTTTTCAAACAATATAATTCACAAAGTCATATTCAATCAGAAACTAACATAGTCGGTGTTATTTTCGGAAGATTCTACATTAAATACCTTAACGTTCTCAAGTTAATTACAGCTTATTAAAACAAGTTAACATAAGTTTCCGATGCTAACTAAAAAGTAAGTTGAAAGTTACCGACCATCAGTTAATAAATTGATCCACCCCAAACCAAATTTTTTTTTAACAGCCTCAGAATGTTTTTTTATACTTATGTAAATATACATTTTATTCCTGAAAAAAATCTATTAATATTCATAATCAACTTATTTATCTCAATTATACCTCCACTTAAACAAAAACATGAGAATCAGGGTATAAAAACCAGATACATATATTTGTATGCATCTGGTTTTGAAATCTAGAGTCTCATGTTTTTTTGTATGTATATTTTTAGTTTATATGTTATTCTAAATACTGACAATCTTATATACACATAAGAACAACCAAATGCCTACATTACGAAAAAGAAAAACTTTTTGGAAATAAAGAACATGACATTAAAACCTATAAACAACTCTGCGTAAGCTGTTTGGTAAACTCGTAAGCAATAAATCTTCAACTGTCGATGATGTCGAAGCGTATATCAGACGACTTGAGTTAGCATAGTGAAGTTTGTGGTTGCGAGGACTGCGAGGTTGTAAAATCTATACGTGGGTTCAGAACCGCTTCGTCCACATAACTTAAGTTGAGTTGAAAAAGTTCCGGTTGGAAAATTGTCAGTGGCGTAGAACTGTGCGAACAGAAGAGGCTTAGAACAGCTTACCTTCGCGACTAGATAGATTGAAGGAGCTTCAGGTTTAATATTTTCAAAAAGTATTTGGATACGATTTTTCATTATGTAACTAATACATAAAATGTACCATGCTTCATAAAAAATAATTAAATAAATGAAATAAACATTACATTTTATTAAATTAATTGTTTAAGTACTTAAGATTTCTTGGGTCACATCGAAATTTTATCATGGGTAATCGTCTTCAAATCTATACTACTTCTACAAATATTCCATTCATCTCTAACCAACAAGGCCAGAAGAGATCAAAAGAAGAGAGATCGACAGCGCTAATGATCTGGGCAGGCCCAGATCTAGAGCAAGATTTGCTTTGATCATCCACTGAGGGAGGTGAATAGGGCTGCAAGGCACTTGAGATTGCCAACAGCCTATATTGCAGGTTCCTCCAAGGTATATAATATCTTACTAAGGGCTCGTTAATTTCATAAGTTGATTTAAAAACTGATGAATCCTCGCATACACAACGCATACACAAGTGTCTATTTAAAACTGGTAAATATAGAATGAGAACTGTTGGGTAAACGTCTGAGCGTTAGAACGAGATGTAGGTGGGAGGATTTGTGTTGCGGGTTTGGGTATGACGGGGTTAGCGGAAGAAGAATAGGAGGCGATTTTTAACGTATTCGACATGGAAACTTTGGCTTCGCCAAGCCTTTTTTTTTCGTGTTAATAATAATAGACTGGGAAATGTAAACAAGTTGGTCCATCTTACGTAAATGCTTCTCTTCAATTATTTAATAATTTCGGTAATCATTAATTTTAATTGGATAGTTTTTAAAATATTTAAAAAAAAATATGATAAAAATCAATTAGTGCAAAATAAATAAATGTGTTCAAATCGTGTTACTACCCTATTTTTTTCTTCAAAATTTATTAGTGATACATTTTAAACTGTAATTTTAATTTAAGACCAGAAAATTGTTTAAAATAAGAAAAACTACAGACTGTTCACCACTATACTAGTAGAGTACTGTACAAAAAAAACTTGTTCATTAAGATAATATAAAAATAATAATTAGAATAATCTAGTTATCTATCTGGGTTGTTTGGTTTCCAAAAGTGAGTGAAGGCAGTAAAATCAGAAAATAAAGTGATCCAAGATAGAGAAGAGTTTGATTCTATGCCAAATTTTCCTGAACCATTACGAGTCCGTCCAGAGAGGCCATGGAAGTTTAAGTTTGGGTCTTGTAAAAATCACATTGGAGTTAGGATATTAATTAATAATTGTTGACGTTCCATGTTTTCATCTTTGATGTAACAATAAAACACATCGAATATGGGCACACCAATAACAAGACGACATCTGAAACCTATCAATGAAATCTATCAACATACCAAAATATTGGGTATTCAAAGTTATGGTTTCGCATGTCTACTTAACTGAAGGGTCTTGAATTCAGTACTGTTTCTTGAAAAAGAGCTGTACATGCAAGCTCGTCCGTCAGGTTTCCTCTCAATTCATCAGAGGGTATGGTATCCGCTTTATAGATACCGATTGCTCCCACACCACTCCTCTTTGCTCCAGAATGATTTCCCGACCCCAAATTGGAAATTAAATTTTTTAAATTAAAAATCCCGTCCCGACAGTGAATATCCCAGGGCCTTACCCACTGAGCTACCCCAATACCATATGCTTTACACAATTTCATAATAATTTTTTAATTAGTTATTTAAATTTATTATTTTTTAAAAATAAATACCTTAAATTTAGCGCCTAAATCAGAATAATTACTGCCAGGACAGTGCTTATTCTCACATTATTTATTAGGAACGAAATTTTACAATTCTTTCATGATATTATATTAAAAATAAACTTTTCGCATGTTTACTGGTCCTATTCCAAACAAGACATAAATAGAAGATAACAGGGTCACTGACTGTGCTAAACGATCGTTAGAAACTTCTTGCTCCACTCATTAATGACTAAGCTATAGGGACCAATAACAGCCTCCAACAGCCTGATGTCATTGCTCCCAGTTTCATATGTCCATTTATTGCTTGTAGGCAATTTAAAAATCTATAGGATATTGTCTGTTTCACCGGGTAAATTCGCTGGTTCTAAGTGTAGAGACTGCGTGGATTTTTATTTATATTTAATAATTTGAAAGAAATATAAGCCAAAGACTGAACTGACAAAGGGAGACCATTCTTCGGAGCGATAAAACTTATATTTTTAGATACTCGACTTCAGCTTGAGCGGGCGGAATTCCTTTGTTCTACGCTTCGATTCACAAAGGCGGAAACTTCCCATGTTGGGAGACCCCGTGCCTTCCTCTTGGCCCTTGGTAAACAGCGAACTATTACTAGGCTAGGCAAGTTGAAGTGACCACTATACAAATAATATTTTATTTGCTACAGCGAGTAGAAAATAAATAAATAAAATAAATATTTTAAGAACGTGAGAGTTTAGATCCAAGGTAGATTTCGCATTTCGTGATATTTCAAGGCAAAAATGGTGAATCAGATCACGTATTCTTTAAGTTTTTTTATTTAATTTTCAACCTAACTTGCCTCTCGGTATTACGGGTTTCAGAAGCATTACCTACTGATGAGTTCTCTTCATTCTTAATTGAATCTATTAAAATAGGTTGGTCCCACTATTTCCTTCCAATCGTATACGAAGGATACATAGTATAGGTAATTTTCCTGACTAACTAATTGTGGAAAATCACTTTCTGTGACGTAGAGGCCGGTTTTCCTCCGTAGTATTGTTCTTATTGCCTCAAACGCGGAGCAGGTGGTGACGATGTGCTCAGCAGTTTCCTGAACTCCACAACTGGGGCATAGAGGATTAATGTCCTTTCCGAATATTTTTATAGGAATTATCCTATATGTCCTTTCCGAAGTCATGGAGCTTGGCACTGAATCCCCCATGTCCGGTGAGAAATTGCGACATCCAGTAATCAGGGAGGACCCATTTGGCCTTCAGTCGTGAATGGACGTTGGGAAAGTATTTTCTCAAGGTAGCTTCTTTCTGAGTAGTTACCCACCGTCGATTCCACTCCTCTATGGTGTCCTCGCGCATTATCCTTTTCCATTTCTTTGGATATTCCGCAGTCCTCCCTCAGAGATTCTCCGGAAGACCTGCTGAGCCTCAATTCTTGAAATTATTCTTTAAGTTACTAATATGTGTGTACTGTAAGAGTCGATGGATACTGACTCACGGGTCCAGGTGTAACAAAATTTGCATAAATTGGGCATAGGATTCCGTCTGCAGTTCGTAGATATAGGTTAGCATGTAGGTAGTTTAAATTGATTGTTAATTGTTTTGTTAAGAGTGAAATACGGTGTCTGCAGTTCGTAGGTATAGTTTACCATGTTGGAAGGCCAAAGTATTGTTTTGTAAAGAGTGAATGTTTGTGATATAATGCGAAGACTCTGTAAGATTAATAACGTGTAATTTACTATCCACCCACACAATTCTATGCTCAACTTTACCTCTATAAAGAAGGTACCTGATCCTTCAATGGGTTAGGAGAAAAACTTAGCAGTCTAGCGTGGATTTTGGCAACATTGCCTTGCATAATCGAAGGCAATCAGTATTCCTATATTTAGAAATGAATCCAAGAATCCTCGTGAGTTATAGCGGTACAGGTTTTCTTAATTGTTTTTTAAATATTTTATTTAATCTTTAACGCTCTTATTCAGCCTCCACTGGCTCTGTACCAATGACGCAGCGAGAGAGATGGTCTGGTATCTCATAGGGCCCTGCTTTACCTTTCACACGTGAGGGATGGAGGGAACTCGGTGTAAATATAATTATATTTTAGTTCGACTTACTACTATTTTATATTATGCATTGACAGCTGACCGTATGGTATATCTAAGGTATTTTTTAAATCGTAATTTTTAAATTTATTTAGTGTGCTCTAATACCACTCAAAAATATTAATAATTATAATTACTTGTTAAATCACAAAATTTTAACTACTTACTGTAAAATGATTAAATATACGACTACCACTTTGTGGAAAGTAGAAAAAGTTCAAGAACTTAAAAGCTTCAAATAAGAGCCAAGACAAACACTTCCGAAGAATGTATAATAGATAGCCGGAAAGCTCTCAGCTGACATACCAAAGACCGCAGTGTTGGACGATGCGGCCTATATAAATAAACAGCTGATTCCCAACATTTGCAGAAGCCAATGACGGATCGATGCTCCTATTCAGCCGCTCCCATTGGTCAGGATTTAATCAAGAACTGAGCAATCACCTACCGCTGTGGGCTGTCTCTTCTGAGGTCTAATTTGTCCAGCTCTGGCTCGCTAGTTAACACTGATTCAAACTGTTTCGTGCCGGATCATGAAGGCTTTCATTTCACTTTAAGGAATATCCATAACCTTAATATTCATCATACTAAAAGGTATGGTGCATATTAGTCATATATTCATATACTACCATATAATGAATATTATATTTATTTAGAATAAAAATAATGCTGATGGAAGAACCTATTGGACAAAGCTTAGGCCGAGAGGTTACGCTCAAAAGGGAAAAAGCCTTCCTCCACTACATCGCCATGTCATTACATAACTTCAGGCAGCTGTCTTCTCATATGATCAGTCCAAGGACGATATGATTCCATCGTAAAGTAAAAGAAATTGTTTCTGAAAAAACTCAGATAATAATTGAAAAATATCGGACTAACAAGCACAATAAACAACATAATTGTCATAATACTGAGGTGGGAGGTTGTTGTTATACGTCAATCACAGTAGCTAACATGACAGAAATCGATTATTACGATTGAGTTCAAAATATATCTCTTCAGCAGGCTTGACGTTTGATGCTACATAAAGAGGGTTATGTTATTGCCCCTCAAACTAGCACAAGCGCACTGAAAGTTTCTTCCTTATGTTGTTTGCCTATATATCATATGACGGATCTTGTATTCAGGGCTTGGTGAAACCTACCCTATCTTCACTAACGTTTAAATGCGTTTTCCCCAACTCAATAGAGGTTAGCCACATTATAGGAGGTGATTGTGCCAAAGAAGGATTTAGCGATCCCTGAGCCGATTCACGGCTGAACAGACTTATATATTTTGTGTGGAGTCGGACTGAAAACTTGGAAGTTAAGAATCTAGCGCCTTAGCCACTGAGCTAACCAACTCCCTCATATTATCTTAGAATAATAATTGAAAATTGTTAACACTTGGCAGAATCGTCAGTAGTCAATCTTTAGACCATTTCCAGGCTTTTTTTCTATACATCCTGAGCGAGAATCGATAGTTTAGGTCCCAAAATAAATTGAAACCTAATTTCGATTTTTTGGCGCTTAAGCCTTTAAAAAAAAACAATGTAGAATTACACTCTTAATGTTAATAATTATTCAATTATGATTATTTCATTAAAACTCATAACCTTTAAGTAAAAAATAATTATTATTATTACTATTACTAATTAATGAATTATTTACAAATCACTGGGTAACAAAAGACCCTTTAATTTGTAGCCCATTTGAACTCAATGTTCTATTTTACTTGGAATAAGTGTTTGTCGAGTTCAATTAAATCAAGGTTGTGATAACTGTCAAGATTTTTTTTTTTTTTAATTTCCTCCCTCGGCTTGGCCTCATAATAATTGGACGTGAACAAACCCGCGGCATTTCCGGGAGTGAGTTCATTACCGAAAGAAGAGCGAGTGTATTTCCACTCGGGCTCTTTTCAAAAAACTCGGCAGCGAAACCCTTCCTTAGAAACATAAAACAAATTAGGGGAAGGAGAGCACCCTTCAAGTGTTTCGGAATTGGGGGGAAGGTGCATTGAACTGGCCTTCTCGTTAGGCGCTCTCTGGATTTTAGGGGAATTTTAGAGGAGTCTCTCAGGCGTTGACTAAACCTCGGCTTTGGGCCTTAACGTTTTGAGCAAACTTAGAGCCCTGTTTGTCGAATAAACACTGGATTCGAGAGCCTTTTCAACAGTTCTGCGAATCTACTCATAAAACTTCTCTCTGAAATTTATTAGTCCAACGAAAGAGGAAAGCCAAACCTAACGGAACAACAAGCAATTTTTCCAAGCAGTACAAAATTGAATCTATATAAGAAGTTAATAATGATTTCAATTAAGTTCTTCTCAGAAAAAAATGCAAATTAATAACCTTAATTCTCTCTTTCTCAAAACAACAATACTACTGCCTGTATTAATACTAATACTAATCATTAATACTAAATAATTAATGGAATACCGATTTAAGTTTGAATCCGACCGCAAATTTAGCGAGAAATTATGGACAGTTTTTAAAATAACAATAAATATATATATTTTTTAACAGGATATCTGCAATACCCAGATGGCACTTTGCTAATATCTGTAAGTCAGAGGTAAATTATTTTAAGTCCATTATTTCATTATTCTCGCCATGTTATCGAGAATTTGTCGTAAATAAGCTAAATTGATAATAAAAATTGGAACACTTTCAATACCTTTGAAGTACAGATATATTTTTCCAAATGATTTTATCTTCAAACAAACCGCTAAATACAATTGAAAATGATGACATCGTTCTTGTTTTCATTCATTTAACTAGCTACGATCAATTATTATTTTATCCAAAAAATATTACAATTTAAATATATATATATATATATATATTATTATATATATATATATATATATATATATATATACACATATATATATGGATGCATCTATGTATGTTTTTTCATCAAATTATTCAATATTACATCAAATTATCAGTTTGCATTATATATGTTATTCCATCAAAAATAATCGTGGCATGTTAGGCGTAAGTAAGGATAGTACCCAGCAGCACATCTTCCAGGTCGTGAATTAGTACCTTGATTCAGGAAAGGAGATCTCTCCTCCAACTTTTTATCTCATATTAAATTGATTTAATGCTTTGACATAAAAAAGTTTAGGGTAGAGGAATCATTATTCTTACGGTTTCGCTCATGGCAAGAAAGCATCTCAGATGATATTATGTCATTGCTGTTAATAATAAATAACAATAAATTGTATTAAAAACAACTCTATCCAAGGCTATCACATTTCATTTTATTTAACCCACTTTGCGTCAAACGTGACTTGATTTTCTGATCAACAAGATATATAATATATTCTACTTATTACGAAGACCCAATTTCCGTATATATATATTTAAGCTTTGTAAAAAACATTACTTTTTGGTGGCGGAGGTTACTATTACACAAAATAATTTGCAAAACCCACAAGAAATCACGTGACCCTATTCACCTCGTTTGGCAGATGTTTGTATAATGGATCTAATCCCTGTGCGTCAGCGTGGTGTCAAATATTTGACTTCCTGTTTCTCCGTTAGTGGATATTTCGCGTTTCTTCCTGGTTTTATATCTAACTGATACCTAACGTCCTTTAATGACAAAGGATAAAGGACATATTTAACATTATTATGATAAAATTCTTTTTGCTGCCCAACATATTTTAATAAAAAAATATGATATAAATAAATCAAAAAAGTCATACCAACCCGATGTTGGGGGTTACTCACCTAAAACAAATAAAAATAATATAAAATTATTAATATGTCATAGTGTTCTTTGAATGGTTAATAATAATTATTCTACTACATATTATCAAAATTTAATTTAATGTTAGACAAAGAGTTAACGCTTGATTTAATATAATATATTTTATAGAATTTTCTTAAAAATCATAAGATTTAATTCCTCAGTTATCGATAATTGTATTTATGAAATTTAATGTATATATATATATATATATATATATATATATATATATATATATATATATATATATATATATATAATTTATATATAATTTATTAATTTATTCGCTTGATAAAAATAATTAATAATAATAATGATTCCCGCTTAGCCGGCTCTCCGGTGTTACCAGGGGTAAAAAAAAATCATAGAATTGACTATTATAGGTGTTAAATTAATATTGGAGTTTTTTTTTTCTTTTATACATTTCGGATTAACCAGTTCCCCTCTTAACCGGCTTAATTTATTGGGACGAAGTGGGGATAAAAACAATAATAGAATCAGTTAAAATATATCAGTTCGTTTGGAAGTCACTCCCGGACCCTGGTTCGTGTTTGGATATGACTGATAATTTATTTATCATGCTTTATCCGCCTTAGATCAACTCTGGAGTTGGGTGACCCTTCAAAAAAGTGGTTACCTATATTAACCTAGCCTCTATAAAGTCGGTACCTGATCCTCCAATGGCTTAAGGGAAAAACCTGACGATTGAGCGTGATCCTGGTCAGATTACCTGCTTGCATAATTTTTGGACAACAAACTGTACTTCATTACTATGTACTGAACACAAAGCTCTTTGTGTATTTTAGAGGCGCAGGTTTCATTTATTTATTTTAATAGAAAATAAAAATAAAGAGGATATTGATAAAAGTGGATAATAATATTTCAAACATACTTAAGGCTATAAATTATTTGACAGAAAATTATTTAATTTAATATAAAGAATACTTAAAACAAATAAATATTGCCTGACGGAAAAAAAAAAATTCTTATTACAAGACAGAAATACTAACAATTATAAGAAGATAGACTTTGACAGTAGGTAGTTTATTTTTTAATTTATATTACTTTCTCTTACATATATTTGAAATATATAGTAAGGGAAAGGATCGTGAAATATTTTGAACTCTAGCTTTCAACGGAAATATAGGTTTTAAGGTCTCCTGAGTCCACATAACCAAGTCTCGCAAAAAGGCATGTGTGTGCGCGTGCGCGTGCGCGTGCTTATGTGTGTGTGTGTGTGTGTGTGTGTGTGTGTGTGTGTGTGTGTGTGTGTGAACTCTAGTCGCAAACGAAAAGTGAAATTACGTATTTAAGATAGGTATATTCCTGGGATGTTACAGCAACTGTTTCTTCAAAATCGATATACCGGAAATGCAACTTTATATAATCGATTTTACACTTTTTTACTATATTATCGAAAACGGGTCAAACGATTTTGATGAAACTTGCCTAATGTCTTATTCTTAAAGCCATTTAACTTTCCATGTATACAGTACATCACCAAGAAAATAAAGGGAAAAAAGTTATGGTGAAAAAAATATTTTATTTGCACATAACTCAAAATGTATTCATTTTATGGTAAATTACGTACGAAATTATACGTAAGGTAATTAGAGTATCTAAAAAACTAAAAAGGAATCATCAAAATCGGACCAGTAATAATTCCAGTTCTAATTTTATATGAAACTAAACCGAAACTTTTTAATATACTCAGCTAAACAAACCAAAAGTATATAATGTACAGCATTGTCGTACTAAAATTGTTTAAAAAAATAATTTATTGTGCTTCTATGAGAGAAGACTTGAAGTAGTGCATTCAGCTGAATCTATTTTAGTAGTACTTTTATGTAGTACTAAATAGTTTTTATGTGAGCTCTTTAAAATTATGTTAAAAATATTATTATTATAGAGTGGCAAGGGAAAGTTGTGTCATGCTCGTACCGCACCAGATTTTTTTAAAGTTTCTGATGATGATTCTGATGAATAAATGCTCCTTACCAGGTTAGAAGAAAAACTATATAATATTTATATTATAGTATTTTTATTAAAATATAATTGATCGTGATCAGTTCAAAAGATTGAACACAAGGACAATGCAATCATTTTTAATCTTTGGGAATTGTAGCAATCAATTACGAATTAAGGTATTTTCCACCGTTTGCCACTCGTAAAATTATCAGTACTCTTGAAAGTAATTTTTTTATTATTTTATTGAATTTATTATTTTCCTATATCAACAAAAATATTATTGACCCCTATAATAATGCTAAATATTTGTGGAACATCTAATGAAAGAATCAAAAGACGTATTTCATTATTATGACCAAAATAATCATAATTAATAATCAAGTTGTTTTCTACAATGGAACTTTTTGTCCTTTATTTTAACTATTTTAGTAATAATAATTTTGATATTACAATTTGCTATGATTTATTTTTTTTAAAGTCACATTTTTTTATATATACAAATTATTTTAAGAACAGGTTTTTTTTTATCAAGATATTTCTTAAATTTTGCAATTCGGAATCCTTCCAACAATATACTCGAATAGATAAATATGTCTTAAATGTCTTTGCACTGTGTGATATGTGTGACATTGATTTAATTCGGTGAAAATTGGAATGTATAAATCTATTTCTTTTCTCTTTTTTAATGAGAATATGTGGTCGCCAACATTATGGTTAATTCTATTTTATGATCAATAATTTATTATTTTCTTTAATGAAAAACATTCTAAGAGGACTTGCTAACCGTACAGAGAAATATATATATTATCTTTAATATATAAGATCAAGTTTATACATGCCAGCTAATTTACGTACACACAAACATATACGAATCACAATCACCTTTGGAGAGAGGAGTTGATCGTAGGGAAGACAGTCTCCTACTGACGGTGACCGAGGATAGAGCTAGGAGGGGGGCCTTGGGGTTGAAGTGGGGGGGGCATTTTTTTTCCTTTCCATAAATTAATTTACTAATAATAATATATAAATAATGAGTGTTAATATTTAATTACAAAAACAAAGCCTTAAATCTCTTAAGTTACAGATAATAACTAATTGTTCGCCATTGAGACGATTCTGGCGTAATCAGGATTAAAATAATACAGTTGAATCATATTATTGAAGTGATATTAAGTACTAATCTGTCATTATATTCCATACTTGAAATTGTTAACAAAAATTTTTTTTTAAAATTCAGAAAAATTAATCAGAGGATCTTAAAACGTGAAAATTGAGTGAGATATCGAAAAACTATTTTTTAACGATCATTACACTCATATATTTAATACTGCACGACATTTTTAGAAAGAAAAATAAATAAATGTAAGATTTTGATTAGAAATTATACTGAAAACTGATTTTGTTGAGTAATATTGTATTTTCTTCCAATTAAGGACAATGGCAATAGTGATAAAAGAGTTAATCATATCATATTTACAGAAAATATAAATAAATTAAATAATAGCAAAATAATAAATAGAAAAAAAATTAAATTAAATTATACACTATATACCATCAGCCTGAGAAATCCCAAGCCAGGCTTGTCCCTCAATTTGTGGAGGGAAAAGCAGGATTCCAGATCTCAGCGCTTCTCTCTTAGAAGAATCGCGTCACTGCTATTGAAGATAAGAAACAATAATTAGATATATCAAAATTAAGAAGTAGTAACCGTTGTAACACAAAAAGTTTAAAAAAAAAAATACCGGATACGATAATACGTTACCGGATTTTGATGCTATTAACATAAAAAGCATTAACAAAATAACGAATTATTATTTTAAAATTAAATAATAAAAAAATAATTATTAAAAAAAATATAGAACTAATCAGCGCTGATAGTCCAAGGGTTAGATAGATACACGGGTGGGAGGATTGACGGCTGTTGGTAGTAACGGTATCGAAATTTAGAGTTTCCTGAGACTTTTTACTGTTATTATTTTATACCTGAAAATTCTATTATAACCGAATACCCTCGTAGGTTTACTAGTTTAACTATCACAAATTTAACACGTTCGTCGCTACAGAGGCTCTCACGGAATCAATAAGTCATTCAGGGTTCATCATTATGGCGGCGTGGGAACGAAATCATTAAATTGATAGTAATATAGTGCCTTTAAAGTCTGTGTTAAAATTTAAAACACGCAAAACATGTGGCTATTGATAATTCTTAAGAAACTTAACGGACTCACACGGGGCGACGAGTATTCATCTTTTAATATAATTGATATTTAATCATACAAGGAATTATACATTGCTTCGTGGCATGAGCAAAATTCGAACTATATAATAAATTACTTTATATATACTATAATACTAATTTTACGTATTTTACACATGTAACGACGTCAAAGATGCCCAGTCTAGTTAATTCATAGTTTTCCAATTATTCATTTATTTTTTACCTAAAAAAATGTACTATTATTTATGTGTTTTTAAACTACGTAGTATCGTATATACATTAAAATAACATTTGCTAAAGCGAGCAACTCAGATGATTTAGCTTTTAAGGGGTGGAAGTATGCAGATAACCAGAGTAAACTTGGTCCTCATCCAACTTCACAGTTTGTTTAATAGAGAATATATACCTAGAAGCATATATTGGCATAACTGAATACAAACAAAATGTTTAGCATTTTTTTCCATTAAAATAAAAAATGAAAATAAAAGAATAATTTTTTATGGTATATTTATTTCACTAATCATCATAAAATAGAATGAGGAAATCTATATACTTTTTCTACTATAAAGAATTTTCATAGAGACATATGTATCTCATGATTTTTAATTTTTTTTTTTTTCATTTCACTTGTTTACATGAGTTGCATAAAATACTTTACAATTATTTAAAATTAACATAATTTTGATTAATATTTTTTTTTAATAAGTCTAGAGAGTTGTTTTGATACAGGATGAAAATAAAGTATTATTCACATTATTCTTTGCCAGTGTTAAATGACGAATGCTCAACCCAGATTCTGCCCAGTAATTAAGAGAGGTGGACTTTTTTTTTCTACCTCTAGGTTCCAGCGACACCCTCGTTCCATTTATTTTTTTGTTCCAACGAAAAACGGTTTTCCGGAAGGGAAAAGCTAAAAATGGTGGAGAAAAACCTACGAGCAGACACGGTGAAGGGAAAAGGAGATTAGCGAAATATAAAAAAAAATTTTTAAAAACAACCCCCAACAACCCATTTGTTTTTATAATGGGGGATCGTTAATCTCGGAGAGTTAGTGTGGATTTGTTGACTACCATAGAGAGAACAACCACCGACCAGGTTGCGACCTGGGAGTATTGACTCTCCTATTGTGTGAGGTCACTGGGTCAAGATTTCAATGGACCATTGGTGGATATGGGAGTGCTCCAATTGTCAACCATTTGTAGCAGCAATACTCTTTACCAATAATATATTTGAAATTTAAAATCAATTCGAAATCTGAGCACATTCAGGCAAAAACAAGTTGCTAATATCCAAAATTGTCTGCAAATGAGTATGAATGTGATTTAGTGTTTTTGTATTTAATTATTATTATTATGTCATAATTTTCTTTCATGTTAACAGATATATTACGGATTTGGGAGACGGTTGTTTACAATACCTATAAAAGCTTACCAAAGATTTTTATTTTTATTAAGAAAGAAAATGTAAATTCACTTTTTAGTAAAGCTTTCCATCTATATATCTACCTACCTATTTAACTTATTTACAATTACAATTACAATTTAATTTAACTTATTGCTATTATGTATGTATTGTTTGACATTTTTATTTGCAGTAAATAAGGCATAAAATGGGCACATTGATCAATTTTATCTATTCCTCGTGGCGTGGCAGATTACAATATTTGTCAAGATAAATATTTTAATAAGATTTTATAATAAATTGAAACTTAATTTAAATTCAATTTAAGGTTTAATTCATACTTTAAAAAAAATACAGGATGTAATTTAGAGGCACTTCTTTTTTTTACTGCAGCGTCGTATTTAAATATTGATCGTTGAAAATATTTGAGTAATTTATACGATCTATTGCATTTTAACATATTCAAGTAATTTGAAAAATCAAGTACTTAACATAGAATGTTATTTTAATTTTAAAAATGAAATAAACACATTATTCGTTACAAATATTATTAAGACGATATACGGTTTGCCCGAAGTCTCCAACAAATAAGGTACTGTTAAGAGGAAACAAATATAATAAGAAATCAAATAAAAATAAATAAATATAATGAAAAATATTGCATCTAAATATTTATAACAAATTTATATAAATCTATATAATATAAAAATATTATTCCGAAATACATACAAGAATTCAGAATATTTACAAAACATTAAAATATTTATTATGATATGATTGGAAGATTTCGAAAACAAGGCCTTAATTATCTAAAATGCCCGTAAATAACTAACCTGTCAACAGTTCACCAATTCAGACATCATCAGTACAGAAAAAGATAAAATCACATAATCGCAGCAAAAAGACAGCCCATCCCGCACCAATAGCTATAAAAGACCCACCAAACAGAGGCAGAAGATCAATCAAAGACATCTTTATATAAACTAACTGCTTATTTATCTGTCTTTGTTTATAACTTAAATTAAAATCTTCCAATTAAATCCTAAAAATTATTTTTTTTTTTTCTGTAATATTAAAATGTTTAATTTGAAATACATACAATAATTAAAAGTATTACGTTCATTATTATACAATAAATGAAATATCAATAAATTAAAATATTTACTTTAAAATAAGTAGAATTATGGCCTCCCATTGTAAAATCATATATTTTTTTATTAAGAGTATCTCACAATTAAAAAATTTCAACCTATGAAAAATCATGTATTATTTATTAGGTTTATTGTGAATAATATATTTTCCTATAAAACTTTCGTTTACTGATTTTCATTTCATTTTTCAATGTTTTGGGGTATTACTCTCCAATCAAAGACATCTATATTAAAACAATAATTAAGAATTATTCATAATTTTTTATTATATCACATTAGCAAGCATTTATTAATTTTATATATCTTATTTTACCTTACATCTACATCCTTCATATTATTTCCTTGGTTCAATTTATCCATATACATTATATTTTGTCAGTTTTTTAAAATTATATATTTAACAAGAAATACTCCAACTATTTATTGTCTAGGCACCCATTTAAATCTTACTCTCGATTATTGGTCTCATTTTGCTACTATTAAGATTTGCTTTGTTTCTTATTTTTAAACGTCTAATTGTTAATTATAATTAAAATTTAATTTTCTAAGTAAATTGTTGATTATAAGGCGTTTATTTAGTATGCGTAATTTGTATTCATATTTCAAAAATGAATGCCTTTATCAAGTACTTATTAAGGAGCTTATTTGGACTATTTTGAGTAATATAGTAGTATACTAGAATAAATTAATAATAAATCAATTCTAGTTAAACCAATTACTTAAAATATGTCTAATATAGTCAAGGTCAGCTTCATAATATGCACTTAATAACGGCAGTCACGCCGAAAACATTTGTCTATTGAATTGTTTTATCTGTAGGAAACCGTACAAAAATTTTATAAAATAATTATTTACCTATAATAACGATTCAGGTACTGGAAATTAAGTTTCGTGCAAAATTTAAATAACATATTGGTTTTATTTCGACGAGCAGATAAGTTTCAGGCTGAATCATTCAAAAGCGCGCTATCATCTAATTCAGAAAGGATCAATAAACAATATGAATCACTGAAAATACGAAATGAAGCAAATGCATTGATAATAATGACATATGACATTAATGCTTAAGTCCTGGTCACGGCCATAAAATCTCACGAAATAAATCCCTTACATCGGCTGACAACAGAAGAAGTTGAGGAAGCGAAACCAGCGGCCTTGGCAGCGGACGGAGCGAATCGCAGACAATAGCAGAGGAGTGTGACGGTCGAATCAGTAGCTCCTGATAGGAACACTTTTCTTTCCTTGTGCAGAGCCTTGGGATCTCTGAGCCGGGAAAGTCTCCTAGCGGGGGGAAGGCAGTCTTGCAGAAAGTGAAAGAGATGTGCGGAATCAGTGGAAGCAATCTTATTTAGCTTTGTGCCAGGATTTACTGGAGGATTGTGCAAGTCCGAGCTGGCACAGCGGGCGATATCTTACCCAAGAGGATCTAGAAGAAGAAAGTTGAGAAGGATAAGGTTCAACGTCTAAGCCTTAGAGTAAATACAATACGTACACTAGATTGGGTATTGCGTATCAGAATCCAATAAAGGATTGGATATCTTAAATTACGGGTGACATAAATATGATTCGACTTCTTATACAAACCCAAGAATATGTTCTTTATCACTAATATAAACTTAAAGAATTCACAACAAATATAGATGAAATAATCTACGAGATGACATTAATATGATTATTTTCGTATCTTGTTCTTCTTAGCCACGAAGAAGGCGTAAGCCGAAACGTCGGCACATAAAAAACAGTAACTTTCATTACAGTTATATTTCATGTTTTATTTCTAACCGCTCCTAAAACCTCCTTGATTTCTTCGGTTATTTGAAGTAACCAATGTCTAAAGTGAAAGTGTTTTCTTTAAAGTAATTTTACGGTTCATGCACACATTTTTAAACAAATATCCTTTTATTAGTTTTATAAGATTTAAATCATTACACAAATTTACTTTTTAATCAAAATGATAGAAGGAACAATATATAGCAATTTTAATAAAAAGATAAACGTAGAAATCAAGTGACTATTTTTACAAGGCTCAAATAATGATTTATTTTATTTTTTCCTCAAAAAATGTATTTTCAATTAACATTTTTCATCTTCTTCTTGTAATTATGTTTATCAATATATCTGTGCATGTGGTATATTGTACTTACTTTACAATTCAATTAAAAAATAAATCAAGTCCCAAAGGTTTGGTGACAGACAAAGAGAATAAATGCTTAGCATTCATCATTAATTCTCTTAATTTTGAAATAACCTACCGACTAAAGAACAATATTAGTTTTTTAAATAAAAGCTTATTCAGATTTAAAATATCGTTGTAAAAGGCTTCTTTCCAAAGTTTCTTCTGAATCAAAATTTTTATGTTTTTCTTTTCCTTTTATTATTTAATTAGGTTAATTTCCTTAATTGGATGCCTTGTTGTATGAACAAGGTATGTCAATTATTTCGAGATTTTTTTTTCCCATAGAATTACTAGGAAGATGCCAAAATCAATGATTCCTCTTAAAACAATTGTAGTAATAAAAATTGTTATAATAATAGCCATTAGAGTCTAGACCAGAAGTTCCGACACAGCCTCGGAGTTGTCTGCGGGAGGGTTCGGCATCCTCTTGTATCGTTTTTGTGAGGAACTGTTATCGTAGGAACTGTAATATTGTTTACCTTTCCTGAGGTTTGAGTGTTAGTTGAAAAGTTTTAACAAGTAAATGCCCTATAAAAGGGCCTCAAAATGCACTTAAAAGCAACCTACATCCCAAATCAGGGGCGTGAGTGGCCCACTAAATTTTTGGCTTAGTGGGCCACAGACAAGTACGGATTGGGAACCACTTGTCTACAACAAAGTTGCATTCTACATTTCATTCAAGTTTTTTAAACAATTATTTAGCAACCTGATTTGGGGATTCTTTTAATAACCAATTAAAAAAAAAAATCATTTTCAAATGAACTGATCAAAAAAATATTTGGAAGCAAATTATACAACATCATTGTACTAGAAGGCACTAAGAAATATAAGAACGCCATCATTTTCTCCACATTTTGTTTCAAGCTCAAATCAAAAATAGCAGTGATGTCAACCTTACTCACGGGTGCGGTGCTATTATTGCTTCAAACATGTAACAGCAACTACCACAGCCAAGCCTTTGATCATTTCATCAGTTATCGTTTCAGAGAAATAATCTTTTTTCGTTTACAATATCATAATAGCTAATTATAATGTTATGACTTTTAATCGATCGTTTTTGTTTATATTTTAAATTATCTATTTAATTAAATAACGTTTTAATCTATAAAATTATAAAACGAAATTAAATTATCGTTAAATAACGATAATTCGCAAAGATATCTGACCAGGTATAGAACGAAAAATATAAAAGATACTTTTTTCAAACCCTGATACTATCGTTGGGTATCTTTTATGTAATAATTAGGGTTTGATAAATTATTTACCACTTCTATAATTTTGTTTTTATTGAAAACTAGTTTCAGATGTTATACATTTATCTTCAGTTCTAAAAACACGCAAAAATTAAAAAATAAGCAATTTAAAATACAGTTTGGTATTATTATACATATTAAATTAAATATAATATAAATTAGTATTATAAAAAAATTTATGAATTATGAATTTAATTAAGACAAGAGATCAAATACATGTTGGTACTCACCAAGGTTTAAGTAGATTATAACGACGTTGTTTTTTTGAAAAAGGCTTAAGCACCAAAAATTCGAAATTTAGGTTTTAACTTATTATGGGACCTAAACTCCGCCTATATCGATTTCCGCTTACGATGTATCGAAAAAAAAATTGCATATGGTCATCGATTGGAAAATCGACTATTGATGACGTAAGCACCAAATACTAACGGCGCTCAGTAATCACTCTGGCCTTAACCAGGGCTAGAAGCCTTAAAAGTATATTTTAATTATAAAAGTGTTACCATTTGAATAAACTCCTACAGTATACAATCAAGAATAAAATTGAAAAAAATATATATTGTTATTTGGAGATGTGTTTCCTGTAAAGTTTGCTAAATGGCGCTTCCGCCTTTTTAAAAAAACGACGTCGATATAAAACAGAAAAGGTTCCATTGGTAACTAATTTATAAAGAACTAATTTATATTAAATTTAATTTAATATGTATATCAATACAAATTGTATTTTAAATTGCTTATTTTTGAATTTTTGTATGTGTTTTTAGAACTGAAGATGGATATATAACATTTTAAACTAGTTTTAAATAAAAACAAAATTATAGAAGTAGCAAATAATTTATCAATCCCTAATTGGATTGATCCTTCAATACTATCATGCATACGTCAACTGATTTATATAATAGGTAATGGACGTTTAAGGAAGTCCGGTTTATTGACCAAAGCGGAAATCTCAGAACTTTTTAGCTTAAGAACCCCACTGACTCTTCCGCAAACTCCCGAAGTCAATGCCAAGTAAAGTAAAAAGTAAAGGCCAAGATCAAAGCAGCTCATCATACCAACAAAGTCATATCATTAATTAAAGTAAAACCGTTCAGTTTCCTCAGGTATGTTCAGTACTCATTATTATTCTTTGACCGTTGTTAAATAAAAACATCTGATTATTGCTTTTTATTATTTATTTACTTTTTAAATTTCGCAATATTCGATAATCAAAATAATCTATGGCGGTCAGGATTGACAGTGCACGCGGTCCATGTTTTGGACACCACTAGGTATTCCAAAGGATTGGCTTTGTTAAGGAGTTCTATGATGATGCTTGAATATTTATCCCAAGTCAGATACGTTTTAATTTGTTTGCTATCTCTGAGTAATAAGTGACAAGAAAAATATATTTTTGGTAAGTTTTCTGATTTTTATCACTTCATAAAGCGAATAAAAAAAAAATTAATAAAAGTTCAATTATGACAACTTTTAAAATGATATATACATATATATATCTTATAATACAAAATATAATACAAAATATTTTTTTAAATAATGACATTGCAAAGAATGAGACTCCAAAAATCTATTTAAAAAAATTAATTTCAACATGAAACTTAATGAAATAAATGTTTTAAATAGAATTATTAAGCTGCATTGCCACTTGATTACTAAATATTTAATATTTTTAACTATGGAAAAAAATTCTTAATAAAGCCTTACTTAAATTCTATCTTACTGTAAAGTTATATAGTTCGGTAAATATACGAAGATATTAGAGACCTATCAAAAAGAAATTTTATTAAATACTCAATAATATTGAGATAAAAAAAAATTTAGTTTATATTATTACTTTTATGATAATAGGCCAATTTAATCGAACAATCTTTATTTAAAAATACGCATTGTAAGAATTTTGAATAAAAAATTCCTGGAATAATAATTATTAGAATTTTTGTCTATCTTAAAATGCTTATAAATGAATGCAAAAGATGCCTATCGATTTTAAAAAAATTAAAAGTGTACAAATTAATTAGTAAATTAATAATTTTAAAAACTTATCAACAATACAGGTACTATAATTTAAAATTGCTAATCATTTTTAGTGGAATATGAATTATATATAACATAGTGAATATGCTAACATAATTTTGTGAAGATTTAATTAAAAATAGAAATATTTTGAATGTTATATTTTAGCTTATAGCAAATTAATCAAAGAAATAAGGGTACGATAGTATGGGTAAGTAAAAATAATAAGAAAACTTAAAATTTATGGACAAAACTTCCGAATCTTTATTGTGTGTTGTTCCAGAAGTGATCTCAGTACAATGTCCGTTTACGAAATTCTGGGTAATTTAGATCTAACATTTAATTAATTTCTAGAGCATTTCACTATCAAAGTAAATGGATCGTACACAATCAAGATATACACAAGAAGGCTTTAGGTACTGGTGACATTTTAATATAATGGCTTGGAGATAAGACGCCCTAGTTGGTGCGTGGGTAAGCATGAAACCTTTTTATTTGGGTGTAATTGCGTTTGTTCTATGGAGCGTAGGTGCTCTATGTCTTCTTTATATTACTTTTAGTTTTAGACGATTCCACTTAGATGCTACGATTCTTCGAAAAGTAAATACTTTTTTATTTTTTTTTTATCAAAGTTTTTATGGACACCAGGTTCATGATATACGTTTTCTTCATGAAGTGTTTATTCTTTTGAAGTATATCGAGGTTGTGCGACATAAAGCAGAACAATGTACATACGTAGTTATGTTTTTATTAAATTCTTACGTTTCGGTCCAAGACTAATCAGGGCTAAAATAGGTCAGAGATATAAGACCTTTAAAAAATTAAAGAAACAAAGAAAAGTTGACAGGAAATAAAGTAAAAAAGTTGTCTTAAAAAGTAATATTAATTCTATTGATAGAAAATATAAATATATAAATTTATATATTATATTTATAAATATACTCTATCCATTCTATATAGACTTTTTTATTAATTGTACACATAGAATAGTCTCTAATTATCTCAATTTCACTAATTATTTAGTTATTTATTTATATTTATCTTGTAGCCAATGTATTTTATTTGTTTTCTTTCTTTATTTCTTTTTAATTTAATTATGTATCTTAAAAAACCGTTATTCTTACTCTGCTCCTGTGACATAGAGCTGTTATACACTCCCAGGTGAGAAATTAGAAATTTATATATTAATAAGTTTTGTTATTGTTGTTGTTAATATTATTAATAAATGATAAATAAAGCTTTAGAACGGTAGGAATCGTCTCCTGAAGACAGAACTTAGCTATCGAAATTAAAAATACTAAGGTATTGTTCATCAAGCAAATAATAAGCAAAAACAAATCATATAAAATAAAATATCAAAACGTATATAGTAAAATCGTATCTATTTATTCATATAACTCTTACTATGAAATTAGTGGTAATAGAAAAAGAAATGTTTGATCCTGAAAGAAAAGCAGCTTTGAGGATAGAAATAGGTAAGGTATTGAGAAAAAAAAAGAAAAAGAAGGGACGAATAAGAAAGGGTTTTCCAAAGGAAGGAGTTCTCTTTGAGGGAATATGAAGGTTGATAGGTAGGGGTCGGGTATTCAAAGAGTAGATGCAAGAATTCCAGGTAGTACCAGAATATCACTGATTCAGCACTGAAATAGAAAGGGTCCAAGTATTACAGTCAAAAATATGGATAAAGTCACTTATGAGTTACGTAATAACATGTTTCATTAAAAAAGTAAATCATTTTACATTGTTAAAAAAAAAAAAACATTGCTGAGAGTACGATGTAAAGTAACTTCGTAGCTCAATTCGCATATTAATAAAAGATATATGAGTCATATATGAGCTATATGAGTCAAGGTGAAGAACGATTTTGCATTCCTGAGATTAATAATACCTAAATTAAAATAACGATATTTATCGGACTTTTTTAATAGGTACTATAATTCATATGAAAATAAAATTTAGTTAATGTTAGCGTACAAAATAAACTTTCTAATTATAATAGGTAATAGCTTAGAACATCCGGGCCAGTTTGGACTGGAAGCACAGAAGAAACGGGGTTTGACCGTGAAACAAGCTTAACTGAGCGAGTTAACTTTGAGCTGGAATAGATGCCATGAAGGTTGAGGCATTTCAGTCGCAATTTTCTTTTCCACTAACCTTGAGTGTCCATTGAAAACAAAATAAAAACATAATGTGTCAATTCCTCCATATTTCGAATCGTGTTCAAGAAAATTATTGTAACTGTCTGGCAAGCAAAGAACTTACTGGTTTAAAAAAAATTTATATTTCATTATCCGATAGGTAGGAAACTAGATATAATTAAGTTTTACGATTATAAAAAAAATTATAAACATTTTAAAAAATAACATAGAAGCCGAATAAGAATTAAAATTGCTTTTAAAAATAATATTCGATTGAATCTATGTTAAATTTTTTAACATATGTATTATAATTTACACAAACGAATCCATAAAGAAATATGAAACAGGTAAAATAGAAGAAACGTAAAAAAATTTCTTCCAACTTTTTGCGATTAAATAACCATCTTCTCACTTTGCCTTCTTTAATGTGAAACATGTTTATGAGGAGGAAATGTATAAAAACTACTCACTAAATTTCTTCACAAAAAGTGTAACGCTTTATCTTGAATGATATTAGTCTGGGGTCAGTCAGATGAAAGTTTGCACAAATTTTCCTCATCGGTCAACGAAAATTATGTACAGCTCCTCCACCTCGTAATGAGTAGAGAGTTCATCAGCATATTAGAAGAACTCAGCTAATTTTTATGAAACTTGCTGCATATAATCTTAATTTTAAAAAAAAATGTGCTGATTAACCCCTACCATTTTTGCGTTTGCACTATTATTCCGAATTAATATTTTGTTTTTACTATAATAAATTACTACAGCCTCAATAAATATGAAATATGATATATACAACATTCACGATTATATTTCATAATATAATACAATTCTTTTATTATAATGGCTCTAAATTAAAATCATTATTATTTGATTTGTAATTTATTCTTTATCAATAAAGCCATTTTTTATTCGATTTAGTGTCCATTATTAATAAATTAACCAGAAATGTTAAATATATCCCTGTATCCTTACAAATTTAAATAAATATGATTAATATAATAATATATTCATATAAGATAATAGTTAGGTATAATTTTAGAAACAAACTTTATTTTAAATCATCATTACTATCATTAAAAAACCGAGCGATTAAAATTCAATGTAATTTAATGTAATGTAATGTAATGTAATGAGACAATTGAAGTGTTATTTACTACATATGCACTGCATCCATTAAATAAAGGTGTCATAAAATAAATCTTAAACTAAGGCAGATAGAGAACCGAGATAAAATATTTTTTGAAATAACAAAGCATTTCTTCGTCCTCGTTATTCAAGGTGCACAATCTTTTACGCTTGTTAAAGCAAGGGCGGAAAATTGGCGGCCCGGATCACATACGCGGTATCATTATGCATTGGTGCCTCTGGAATAAATTTAAATATAAATAGAATTATAAAAAAAAAGAACATAAATATGTGTAGTTGATGTAATTGCATAAATGTTTATGCTAAGCAATTTATATTCAATATTCTAAGGTGTAATTTACTTTCCCACTTTAAAAAAGCATACATCTGTTTATATAACTCTTTTATTATTTTAGAATCTTTATTTAAAAATGCTTAGCCTAGCCTATATGAAGCAAACAAGCTCTCAGAAATGCTCAACGTTAATGTATGTAAAATTCGTTAATCAACAGAGAGGAAAAATGTTCATTTACATTTGGGAACATTCCCATTGAAGCTTTATAATAAAATTCGACAATGAACTCCATTTGACAAGGGAAGGTGAAAGACCTGCCATGAAACTGGAAATAGTATCATTCGAGGATGAGCAAGAACATAAAAGATAAATTTCATATGAGACAGGAGCAATGATGGATGATTTTGACGATAAAAAGAATGAAAAAACATCCTCGAAATAAACCTGAAATTTCCGAAACTTGAAGAAAATCATTTGGCCAACTCAAAATGACATTTTTCCATATGTTCGTACTACTTAATCAAAAAAATCTAGCTATAAAAAGGTAGGAAATGAAAAGTGTGGCACAAATATCGATGAATAAGACTTTAACTAAATACAAATTTTAATGAGGCGCCACATTGTAAAAAGGACAAAAAAAAAATGTTCCAGAAGAAAATGAAACATTTTCTGTTAATAAAAAATAAAGAAATAATATTAGTACCCTGTATACTAATAAAGTACAGCCTAATAACCAAGAAACTTCAGGGACTGATTCTACACCTCAAGAGAAACAAAAAAAATCATATAAACTATGGTCATATAAGTTTTGTGTTATTCTAGATGCAATATGCCGCCCTTACACTAAGAAAATAAAAAAAAATCACCGTCAAAATTACCATAAGCTCAGGGGTAATGGTGTGACAAGATAAACGTTTAAATCTGACAAGAGTAAAAAAAATGTTCTATTTAATACAGCTTTTTTGGAATTGAATGTTTTCATTTTATTGAAAATTTGCCGTTCTGAAACTCGCCAATAATTATAAGTAGAATTACTGATCATGATCTTACACCATAATATTTATTGAAGGATTATTAATATTCTTAGGAATATTGAACAATAAAATAAAAATTAAAATGAACAATAAAATATTTCATTGTTAACAGAAATAAAGGATTCCCCTAAACGGGCCTGGAAGACTAAGATATCAGACAGTACAGCACAGCAGACAAAAGGACCTGATAAAAACTGTGCTTGGGCGGCACAACAACCCATTGTATCCGTGGGAACCATCTCCAAAATCTTTCTCCTTTGGCTTTACTCGTCCTCATATCACGTTCCTAGTATGAAGTCTGGAATGAGCAATTTATTTCGGAAAAACGATTATCCAGTCCGTGTAAATATATAATGAAGCAATACTACTTACTGCGGAATAAATATTCAAGACTCAGTCAAGAGGATTTTTGTATTGTAAAAGCTGACGTTTCGACCCAAATCGGCCGTCATCAGTGCTAAAATCAAACCAGAGATTGATGTATCTCTTATATCTGTTTTGTTGATCATTTGTTTTTGATTTAATTTCAGCCTGATCATGGCCCACATGTTTGGGTCGAAACACCGGCACTTACAATGAAAAATCATGTGGACTGATTCTTGAATATTTATTCCATGATACACATCACAGCCGATTACGTACCTTCCATAACTCAATAATACTTACGTAAAGTAAAATTTTATAAGTTTTTACTAACTTTACTAAAATAATACATGGCAAAGAAGTACAATTTCTAGACCAACTATTATACAAGGTGATGTTGACATCCATTCTCAACCGCCAGGTTTATCCCCCAACCCAATGAAGTGCCAGGTTTCCACTTCATAGAAGCTGGGTACGGCACCACTGTCGATCCATAGCTGATATAACTTGATAAATTATTTATCTGCCACAGCTCTAGGAGCGTTAGCACTTCTTCCCACTGAGCTAAAACACTCGTTAATAATCCGTAAAGCTGATGGGTATTTTTTTTATTCACTATCTATATAATCACATCATATAATTATCTGTATAATCATAATGATAAATTCTAAGATATTTGTATTAATGCTAAGGCTGTTCTCTTCTTTTGAAATCAATATAATGTGAGCGTATCAAACGATTCAGTAGGTCATGCTTTTTTTTTTTATCAAGATTAATAATTAAACAAATTAATTATTTAGTAATGTGCAATACCATGGATTTTTTAATCTGCATACATTAAAAATAGGATTTATGTTGGACCATTTTTATATTCTAACCATATCTTATTAGGTTCTAACATACAAAAATTTATAATTTTTGGGCTTTAATGAACAGCATAAATAATATCAGAATAATTCATTCACTATTATCCTTCACATTAATACCCTGAGAAACATGGCGCTATCGAATTTCGTGTGCTATATTTTATAGCTGGCCATAACTCAGCCGCAGCTGCTGGAGAAATGTTATTGGCTCACTAAGGGCTATGAGGAAATTTATGGCTGAGTGATTAATTTCGGAAAAAATACCTTCCATAATCTCTTAAAATATTAGCCACACCGGACTAATGGGTTATTATATTATGTATAATACTATATATATATATATATATATATATATATATATATATATATATATATATATATATATATATATATACTGACGAATATATCCATGAGATGAGTATGAGGCAGAATTCAGATGCCTAAGGATATTATAAAAAATAAATAATATCATAGAATTATGATCAGAATGTAATATCAGAGAGTAGGTTTGACGTGCAGAGTCGTTCCTTACATCTCCCTAAAACGTGTTGGTTTTATGTGCAGAGATATTCCTTCAAGATCCCTTTCCTAAAGCATCCTTCAAAGTATTGGCAGTTAAAGGTAAAAGCGACAAAGGTATTTTACCTAGCTACCTTAAACTCTCTTCGTTACCTTAAACATCCTAAAAACTGTTATATACTGTACAAAAAGTCTATCTAAATTGGTCCTTTCATAAAGAAGAAAAACATTATAAAAATATATGATTTACCTACTGCAAGTTTAAGATGTGAAATTTTTGAAAATGGCCAAAAACGGTCCTATCGTCAACAATAAATAAATGTATTTAATTGTCTTTAGAATTTATTTTAAAACCTGGAGACCTTTAAACATATAGAAGAAATTATTTCCTTTCTGTGTATTACATACCTTTAAGAAAGTATGTAATATCATATCTTAATATTTAATGGCATTATTTTTATCTAATTGAATAACAATTTACTATTTTTTAATACTTATTTATGTATTTATTGTTTTCATTATTGCTGCTACAAATACTAATATTCAGCTGCTACTACTAATTCATTTTCATGCTCATGTCAAAAATTAGTCTACAGTGTTATTAATATATGCATTAACTGTAGATTTAATTACGTAAGAAGTCTCTAGTTGTTATATTTCATACATCTTTAACAAAATTTCAAAAACCTATTTTTGTAAAACCTAGCTTAGATTTCAAGAGTAAACGTCATGCGCCTTTGAACTATTCCTGGAACAGTTCAACTAATTGATTGATAAACCCAGGTTCAAATTTAAGAGTATTTAATTGAGGTGTTTCGTTTATATACATTCTGTGGTTTCATTCAAATATGGAGAACTCTATTCAATAACTGGCAGAGAATTCTATTGGACTGCTTCCTTTTACAAAAAAAGGCTTTTCATCTAGTGAGTCCAGTGCTCGCTGTGTGGTATTATTGGAAGCGGTATGAGGGAAACTGGAGTGAATTGGACGAAGGGGAGCAATTCTATCTATCCAGTCTACCGGCAGGTTCCTGGACAAGAGCTGCTGGAATTGAGTTTCTGGCCTAACTCTTGCAAATTTTAAATTATGAGATCAAAGTTTCCCCTTTGTAAAACCTAGTGAAACTTAGGCGTAGGATATATATAATATTCATTGGTGGAGAAGTAAGGCATGTATTTAAAAATCTGAGATTAAATAATTAGGTTTATGTACTTAATTCTAAGTCCTGATTCTAATTTTGAATCTGTTTTAGGTGGTGCCAAACGCTTTTTATAAATATTAGAAATCATGTTTTCGTTATTTTTTTCCCTCATAGTAAACATTCATTAACAATTTTTTCATTCACTATCAAAGGAAATCATTTCTGATCTAAAAATAATCATTTTTAGAAACCTAAATACAAGTTTCTAAATTAAACTAAGAAGGATTTTGTATAGAAACTACACAAATCAATCTATAAACGATTTTGTATCGATTCATTTATAGATTTATAAACCCCATATTTATGGTATTAAGTAAAACCAAATTTTTCTCTCAAGAAAAATAGCTGAAAAAATTACAGTCTTAGAAATGGATTAGTAATACCTATACCAAAATTTTTATCTCCAACAAGAACTAGGGATCAAAAAAAAAAATTAACAATAAAATAAAAATTGCCAATCAACAAATTTTGCAATGCAGCATAGTATACCGAACATATCAGAGTGAATAAACATAACAATAAACATTTTATTGTGATGTGATTACTATCTCAGACTCAAGTTGCACTGAACACAATATAAAAGTTGCCTATGATCTCCTATAATAAATTTGGCAGCGAAATTATAAAATAATTAAAATTAATGAGGCACAAAGCAATCATGTCATGATTTACCTCCTCTTAAGCAATCTCGACATATTATTTTACAATTGTAGAAAAAAATTTCTCATTCAGATTAATGTGTCGCAAAAAATTATGGAAATGAATTATTAATTATGGAATGAAAAATAATCTACTTTAATTATTTTAAAAATAAAAATGATTTTACGTAAGGTTTTACGAAAAGAATTAATAAAAAAAAGTGTGAAAGGATAGATTGGAAAAATAAATAAAGCACTGTTTGACATTCCAAGATATAAAATTTAAAATCACATTAATGCTACTGCAACATGCGTCAGTTAAAAATTCCATCACAATAAATTTAATAAAAAGCCATTAAAATATGTTTGTTGTAACACTAGCACTCATACATTTCAGCTTAATATTATTGACTAAATATCTAATAGCTGTTTCAATAACTAAAATAAAATAAAATAAAATAAATTTAGTCATTAAATTAAATGACTAAATCTATTTTATTTTATTTTCATCATAAAAAGAACAAAACAATAACCATAATTCATAAAATTCTAATATTTTCTAAATTGAATTTATTTTTAATCATTAGAGGCACATTGGACTAACAGGTTCTCAATGCCTGTCCCTGTGAAACTACTATTCTAAAAATCATCGACTTTCTTCAGAGATATCTCTTTTCCACTTCTCACTTATAGGTATGTTTCACTTCAATGACTGATTGATTCCAGACAGATAATCATCGGAAGCTGCGACAGTGTCTGGAATGAAATGGGTTATGTGTCCAACCTCTGTACCATCAACCTGGCTGGTGCCCATTGAAAAAAAAGAAAAAGAAAAAAAAGGGAGATTTCATATATCAGAACGTTCGTCGATGATCTTACGAACTCGATGAATTCATTGAGAAAACTGCATATTTCAGGGAATCGCAAAAAAAAATGTGAAATAGATCAAAAAAAATTTAAAATAAATTTCAATAGATCATGAATTCATAAGTATTTACGTGAGGCTTTTTTAAATTTCAATTGAATAAAATTGAAAACTTCAGCCACAAAGTTCAGGTTCAGCTGAGGAGGAGCTTAAAAGAGCTTTTAACCAAGTGCGAAGTATAAGAACCACTGGCTGGATGGAATTTCATTACCGCCACCTCTAAAACCCTAAGGAGCGACTTCTATACTTCTGATTAAAACACAAAATATTTTTAAATGTTACATATACATTTTATGTATCGTTGAGAAGGTTGTTATTTAAAATATGCTAACGTAAAATTCATATTCCATATAGTACTTCATTTGCTTTATTGGTTTTCAAATGTTTGAAATGCAATCTAAACATTTAAGAATCGTTTTAATTTTATACAGAAAATCAAACAAAATATTATTTCTGAGCTGTGACAAAAACGTCGAGTTGCAACACACGCGAGCGTTGTTCATTGCAGATATAATGTAAATAATATATTGTTATTTTTTTATTTAACTATTCACCAATATGCATTATTATTATAATTTTATCGAAATTACTTTTTTTTTTTTTACCTTCATGTTTTAGGATACCAACAAGAGTGATAAAATTATAATTGAACGAAAAGAATAAATAAAATGAAAAATCCTTAAAAAATAGTACTATATTATTAAATAAATTACAATATTAAATATAAAAAGGATAAAATATGAAAAAAAATAAAATGGAAATGTATAGTAAAATTTTATTTTTACGTCAAAACTATATCTTATAAAATAGAAAAGTGTAAATACCTGGTTAATTAATTAAACATTATCTATTATTTTTAATATAAAAAATATTATATTTTTTCACAAACATTTTAATCAAAAGGAAATATAAGTTTATAAGGTTGTTATATTTTTAGTAAGAAAATGTAAATCCTTTTATTTTTCGTTTAATTTACTAGATGATATTCGACAAAGTTTCGTGCTTATATTTCCATTTTCAAGTTTAGTACCTTTTACAACAAAATATTGCACACTACAGTATATATATATATATATATATATATATATATATATATATATATATATATATATATATATATATACTGTAGCAAGAAGCAAGAACAAGTAACCACTTTGTTTAAACTCTTGAAAATCATTGGATATTGCAACAGAAGATAGATTATAATTTGACGCCAATAACCCTTATTGTATAGGAGTATGTGCGTATATATATATATATATATATATATATATATATATATATATATATATATATATATATATATATATATATATACGCACATACTCCTATACAATAAGGGTTATTGGCGTCAAATTATAATCTATCTTCTGTTGCAATATCCAATGATTTTCAAGAGTTTAAACAAAGTGGTTACTTGTTCTTGCTTATCATTCAGCACATCTCTAATGTTTTCGATAGTCCAAGTATTTTTCTGAATCTTTCAAATTGGGTACACTCTAGCAGTAATTTGTATACACTGTTTTATTTATATCAAATTCGTTAAATATTCAGGGAAGCGCACGAGAACTGTTGAGTTTATACAAAAAACAATTTCCATTGTATACAATGATTAAACATTTCGCAGGACAACTTCATTGCAATGTCTACTAAAAACAATTCGCTCGCGAAATTGGATAAGTAATACAATACCCAAAGGCAAGACCCTAAAAGCTGTATTAACTTCCAGAAGTGCCATCGCAACTGGACTGCACGATCTCATTTCCTTGAGAAACACGAATTTGCGAAGTCGCTGAACTTAACAGGGGCTATTCAGTATTAAATTAAGTTTTGATAAGTTTATTAATAACATATCAGTACTTTTCTATTAATAAACATAAAGTTTGAAAATGCAAATATGATTAGTTATTACACATTAAACATTATTTATTATTATTTTTTTGTTCGAGAAAGAGGGTATATTTAGTGTAACTATGAACAATTTTATATGATAATTCATACTCCTACAATTTACTAATTACAATTACAATTACCTTTTATTATTTTTTTCCATCAAATCAATACCAACATTGTCAAAATGCAATACAAACCAAAAGCAGACGCGAGTCGTGCTTGCTAAATTAGAGATAGAGGAATGCTAGGGCATGAGATAAGAGTGGTCAACAGTGAGATTTTCAACGGTGTGTGATTTTCAAGGAGCAGATGGTGAGTGATTTTCAAAGAGATCCCTCATTCAGCTCATTTTCAGTCTCTGGCATGTCCATTCTGGTCATTCATTCATGAAAATAACTGCAGTTCATTAGCCTGCCATTATTCACAAATATATATTTCAAATTATTGTATAACAATATTATATTTGAAAGGTTGGACAAAAATTGAATTTTATTATTTTTACACTAAATTTTTTTTCAGGAATTGACCCGCGCCATATTTTTTTTGGATTAGTATATACGTTTATTTGTGTAAGCTGTGCCATAATGTTTATGTATAATCCCATTTCATCCTTACCAGCAACGGAGTCTACATTTTGCTCGTTTTATTATCAATAATTTTCAAGCTCATATATTTTTTTTTTCTTCAAATATTTATAACTGCAGTATATAGAATGTATTTTCATTTTATTGGCACTTTTAAACAATAAAAATAATATTAAATTATGTTGATCAATTAATTAAAATCTGTATTGAAATATACATATATATATATATATATATATATATATATATATATATATATATATATATATATATAAAATACTTGGACTATCGAAAACAGAGATGTGCTGAATGATAAGCAAGAACAAGTAACCACTTTGTTTAAATTCTTGAAAATCATTGGATATTGCAACAGAAGATAGATTATAATTTGACGCCAATAACCCTTATTGTATGTGCATATATATATATATATATATATATATATATATATATATATATATATATATATATATATATATATATATATATGCACGTATATATATATACTTTTATAACGATAGAAAGTAGGAGGAGGAACAACAATAATTATTGTTGTTCCTCGAGATCTCAGGAGGAGGAACAATAATTATTGTTGTTCCTCCTCCTGAGATCTCGCTCGTGAAGAACACAATGCTTTGTAAACAAATCTTGAGAGGCAGATGATTTGTCTGCAGTAGTCATCGTCATATAATCAACTTGGAATCGATTTTTCTAAAATGTTTACTTTCAATATGATTAGTTTTTGAAATTTTAAATTTCATATAAAGGGGATATAGTTAAATTTCATAATACACATTAATTTAAAAGTCATTTATTGTGCAAATATTTAAGAAAAAATCGATCTCAAGTTACTAATTGCGCGACGGCTACTATAATTATGCAATTCCAAAACGGAAGATTTGGAAAGTAAAGCCCTATAAAAAATACTATTAGTTTTGTTTATGCGATATCTTTACGAGCTTTATCATTCTTTAGTGATTTTGGGTTGACTCTTAGTCGAAATATTTGTAAAAAAATTCACATTTTTACGAGTCTTGTAGAACCCTTTATTTTTTTTTTTTTTTTTTGTCTCAGCTCATATATTTTCTCAGATTCAGACCCAACAAAGAAATATCTATTTATAATATATACAAACATCAAACTTGGCACCGATTGAGCTAATAGTTATATTTTTAAAATACTAGAAGACGTATTTAAGATTTTATTGTTATTATTTATTTTATTACCCAAATCCTATACAGACAAAGGTTTTTTTCCCTTCTGAAATACCGCATTAAATGATAACCCAGGAAATGATTTTTAATAAACAAGAAATCATTTTTTAAGGGTCATTTTTAAGAAAATAATAAAAAATTTAAAATTTTAACTTAAGAATAGGGAATAATAATCGAAAAGAACAATCTCCATAAAAATAATTTAATAGAAATAACTGAAAATTATAATTTTCTTTTTGAATTAAATTGTCCTATTTGAAAAGATGAATTAAAAAAAAAATCCTTAACGCAGACCAACAATTTTTTTGTTGAAAAACCAGAAGAACAAAAAACATTTTATAAAAATTACTATAATACTTTTTGAAAGTTGTATATGTTACATTTTATCCCCTCAAAGCAGATAATTTCAACTATAATTCTCAGTGGAGTCAAGATTCAATTTACCCAGGGCTTATGGAAATAGGACCCTGATTGGCTATAAATATCTTCAGTGTGAACCTTCCTCGCTTTAGCCTTTGTAAGCCTTTCATCTGCTGCTTCATTATTCGTTGGCAACAAAAGGACTTTCGTTCAATGGAGGCTTGATAAACTTAACGCCGCACAAAGTTCAAACCAGAGTCAGGATCGCCAGGCTATGTTCTTCATCAATCAAAATATCCAAAGCCATTAGTCATTTTAATTATATCCAAGAAGCAGTTATGAGAATTTTAATGTCAACTAACTCATCATGAAAATATTTAGTTAATTAATGATAAAAAATAATTATCGCAGCAGTTATCACAATAATTAAGATTTTATAATCAATTTTGCAATGTGATTATCACAATCTTGTGTTTTTAGAAAGTAGTGATTCAATTTTGTTATCATTATGATTATAACCGAATCATTTTAGTGCAGTAATACATATGATAGAAACTAGAAAAAAAATGTTTCTCTTTAATTTTAAATTACCTATCATGTACCATAATCATAAATATTCTGGCCTAAAAACTGCTTTAAAAAAAAAAAATGTAACTACGAGTATAACTTTAGAAAAAGCCTCACTTTATTTTATCTGTAATTTTATAATATTCAAATTCGGCATATCTGTTCCCTCTTAATGCATAATTAAAAATTAAACCCAACATAACTTCATAACTATACAAAATACCGAACTGGACACAGGTCATTATTTCAAGCAGTATAGGAGTGTAAACTAATGCGGGTTTTCAAATCCCTTTGAATAAAACACGTATTGACAAGGATTCGAAAAATCGTACACTGGCTATCGCGTCCGCGCTCTCAGTGCGCTTGGTGTTTGCAATAATTTAGAGTTATCACACGAGATAGATAAAAGGTAATCTAGATGGTATTTCCAGGAAATTGTTTTGGCAGGTATAGCCTTAACTTTTAATTTGTTTGAACAGTTCAAAAATGGAAATTTTTGATTTGACAATTGATAAATTTGAATAATAAAAAGGTTTTATATCTCCGATCATTGAAGTATCATTGCAACTGTTGAGATGTGCGTTCGAAGTAGTTTGAATTGATAATTATGAAGTCCCTAAGAAGTTAACTAGCGCTGAACCGATGAGTAAAGTCAGAGGCGTAGAAAGAAATGTAGGTGGGAGGATTGTTTTAAGGGTGACCTCGTGGATTTGTGTCTTGAGGGTGTTCAGTGGAGGGAGTTATGTAGGTAGCGATATTGGTGATATCGTCATTCTGGTTCGCTAACCTTAAAAACTTATCATTATAATTTTTAATATTTAGATTTTAAGGAATTTAAAATATGATTGAAGCAAATGATTCCAAAGATAATACTGTGGTAAGATACCAATGATTCAATGCCAGTAGTGGAAAATTAAAAAATGCGACGAAATGAGGATTAACGAAGGCGTGGTCCTTACAGTAACCGGTTCCGTGTTGGTAAGGACATGGAAGCAATGTGCCCAGGATGAAGAGCACATTGCAAGTTTTCAGTAAAGCACATTTTATATTTATATTTATATCGCCAGGAATATCAAGTATTGTTATTAAATTCTATTAAAGATGGATTTCATATGTTATACCCGCATTTAATATTTAATTTCACATATTTTTCATAGATTACAAGTGTATTTTGGTAATTAATTTATTAGAATACATTCCAGGTCACAGAAAAAAAAGAAGAAATAAAAGTTTTGTAATAGTTTATGGTAATTATTTTTACTGAAAACACTCGTAGTTTGGGAAGAGAGAATTTGACATCATATAATTGTTTTACAAAACTGGAGGCGGGTTCCAGCTTATTAATTAACATGAACTTAAAGTATACCTTGTTCAACAAAGAAGTTTTTCTAAAAGTGAGGAATCTGTAGTACAATAGGAGGCTTATAAAAAAGCAGCTCAGGAACTCCCTTTAAATAGTTTTAACAAAGACAAATTCTACTTCTTTTAAAGAACAGTTTGTCTAGTTTACGATTCTGCTTGGAATTATCTGACTTAAATGTTTTTTTTAGTTATCGCTTCCTATTCAACAAAAACGTGACTCACTTAAAAAAACAACTTTAAGCTCCTGTTTTTATTTGCGAAATCGGACCATGGTCCACATGAACTTTTTCGTTACTCTTGAGGTTCACTATCACCTCTTCAGGCTCTGTATATAAATTAATTGGACTTCCTCTCTGAGAATTTATAAACTATTCCAAACTACAGACTGTATTACGCAGACGGAACAATGTTCTCATCCTGACCCTAACATTTTATCGGCATTATATCGCACTAATGTAAGTTGGGTGTTAGAGCCGAGATATATATATATATATTAAGCAGAAAAACTCGGCGCCGATAACCAATGCTAAAGGTGTTAAGACTGAACTATTGGGATCGCTGATGGATGACAGAGGATAAATTACAGGAGATGGAAGGGATAAGATCTATTTCCCAACCGAAGTGCCTCCCCGGGATAATAAATGGTCCCACGTCCGAGCAACTTCTTACCTTATCAACCCCGCCTTATTACGGCTTCTCCCTTTCTTCTTTTTTTTTCATGGCCATTTTCCTTTTCAAGTTTCTTTAGTATTCAAGGTATAGATCTATTTGAATAGCTTCAAACTTACTCCTTCAATGGAATCCTGTCTGACACATTCGTGGTTGAATATGGACAAGGGTTTTCGTATACCCGAGGAGAAACATGCATCGGTAATGTGATATAAATATTACTATATATGGAAGTCCTTAGCCCGATGTCAAAATATTTGAGCAAATTCTAGTAATTGGTTTTCTATTTAACGCATATTGAAACAAACAAATGCTCAGACCGTCACGCAAAATTGCGCATGCGTTCTGCCAGATAAATCATTCAGTGGAGCCTATCCAATGGAGCTGTTTCTTCCGTCGTAAATTTTTTACCTCATTACGACTTCGTATTTTGGGATACATCATAATTTTTATAGCATATGTACATTTGTGAGTAAAGGAGATCGGTATGGAGAATTCATAAGAAAAGAAAAATATCTAAAATAACAATGTGTTCAGATTTTTTCCACGGATGTTTCTACCCGTTTGTTTCAGTTAAATAAAAAGTTTCCAGTTCCGCAGGACGGCGCTCTAATTAGACAGAACCCGCATGACATCTATGTCTGTGGTTCTTTGGTAGTTCTTTTCTTTTATTTATTTGAGTAGAAAGTATCAAAAGAATTTTTAAAAAAAAACCAACGGAAATAATATAGAAAAGGAAATGCTGTTGGTAGATTTTTTTTTCATTAATCAGCGCCTTTCTCTTCCTACGAAAATTATTTTTTAAAAATAAAGTTACAGTAGAATTTGAGATACCCAATGGGTTAACAGTCATATCAGATGGATAGGTTGAATGCATAAAGACACAATAATGCTATTTGCCGCTAATTAGAAAAGCCCCATTATAGGCAGAAGTTTTAAAAGGTAAAAAATTAATGACTAATTGCTTAAATTTCTATTGCTTGATAATTATCAAAGATATATATTTGAAATAAAAATTATAATATATATATATATATATATATATATATATGTGTGTGTGCGTGAGTGTGTGTGTGTGTGTGCGCGCGCGCGCACGCGCGTGTGTATACATAATTTACTTAAGTTAGAAATTAAAAGGATTTAAGCCTGCAAAAATCGAGGCTGAATGGTAAGTTTCCCAGTAGGTTACAGTATAACTTCAATTATTATTTTCCAAATGAAACCAGGAAAAATTACAATTTTCATTTTAGGAATTCTACAATATCGGCTTAAAATCGAACTAAAATATATTTAATCTTAAATAAGCGGAATTATTGATAATAAAAGTTATTTCGATCTCTAATAGAATACTTTGCAACATTAGGATAAAGGAGGTATAGCGTGACTCGCAGCAAAGTATCTTCTTCTTCCTTAGATACTATTACTTCTCAAGACGTAAAATTAATGTTCATCTAAACTGGAGCTATAGAGAAACTTCTTAATCTCCTTTCCCTTGAAGAACGATAATCTTACAAGGGTATTCCGATTCAACTTTGAACTTAGCAATTTCGTAGAGTGCTACTTTGCCCTAAAAAAGATTTATTAAAAAAGTCAGGGCTGGATTTCTCATGTAATTAGTGAGGCGAGAGAAAAGTTTAAATGGAATGTATTTCAAAAGAATTTTATCTTTTCTTTTGGTTTTAAGATTTGTTACAGATTTAATACTTTTTTTTTTTATTGTAACGAAGTTTCTTAAAAAGAGGTCTTATTGATTCATTGGATTTTAAAAGACCAAAATATAATGCATTTGATTTTAATATAGATGATGATCATAATGGAATTGTACCGGGTAAAAGTTATGCAAAACCAAATGTTCTCACTTATAAAACTTTTTTTTATTTCTTTATAAATTTTCATAAATTAATAAATATTCGTTGACAGGATTGATACGCTTTTTTTATATTCATGATGATTAGAACTGAACTGTCAAACATATTCTGGACGTCGTAAAAATCTGCGACTGAACTTCAGTCCTCAAAAATGACCCTCAGTGGTAGAGGCAAAAACCTAATAATTAATAAATAGGCCCAAACAGCAAAACAGCAAAAATGACGTAGAAAGTTTGTATACAAAATCTCAGTGTGTCCGTCGCCGATTTTTATCAAACTTTTTTGGATGATTCCACATTGAAAAAAAATTGACCTATATCCTTCCGCTTCATTCAATGGGCCTTATGACCTAAGAACAAAAATAAACCATGCTGAAAACGCTTTATTTTATATCTCGTGTTTGAAAAATGATATCGACGTGTTTTTTTCAGCTAAACATTTTTATTTTATAGTGTATTAAAGGAAAAATATAAAATTTAAAAAATAATTGATTTTTGGTCAAATAAATTTAAAAATGTGTTTAAATGATTAAGTAAACTAGCATCATAGATTTTTCCACACCAAAACTGGTTGCAGATTTGGATTCAGAACATCAATAAACCTTAATCTTGAAAAAATCATCGAAAACAAAAAACATTTTTTTTTTTCAGTACCGAGTGTGTTCAAAATTTTTTTTAAAGCCACAAAAGTGCGTTTGGGTTTGAAGCTCTGTATCTCCTCTTCAGTTTACTCGATATCGACGTTCTTGGAATTATTAAAAAGAGGGGAGTTTCTTCTTTCTATACATATAAAAAACTATTGCATTATCTTAGATGGTCTTGGTAAGAAAAGGTGATTACCAAATAAAAACAAAATTGAAGTTTTTTGCGGATAACGTTGGTTCTAAAACACGTAGCAACATCACTGTTAAAGAAAATTGCGTAGTTTAAGAACCTTTACCAATGTCCTAAATTTGGTTTGAATTATTCAAAGGATTCCTTATTTATGAGCGATTATTTAAATCTTTAAAACAATCCCTTGGCAAAATTTTTAGGCCAAATATTATTATTTTTAGATTAGCTCGAAAATTTCAATATAGGGGTTTTTCAAAGTGATAAAGCCAAATCTGGGACGAGTTTTGTTTAAAAAAAATTCTATCCTTAAATTTTTTTAAAGATTTAAATAATCGCTTATAAATCATGAACCTTCGGCGACGCATCCACCGTGCACTCACTCCCCTTGTGAGTGCTATCCTTGTGTGGAAATTCCTCTGAGCTTGAAATTTTGTTGAATAATGGGAAGGGTCAGCGAGTTAAGGATAAAGAGGAAAAAGGATAAGAGAACTAGAGTAAAAAAAAAAAAGTCCTTCATCCAGAATTCTGGACAAGGGTTCTGGTGCCTTCGAGGCACTAAGGGCCAATCAGTAAGGTAAACTGGACACCACTCAAAAAGAACAATTTCTCTCAATTAGTATCTAAAGAAAACTACCCATACTACAAAGATTTTGAATATGGGTGGAAAATTGCAGTGCGCTCAGCCCACTTTAATCTCGGGATAAGATCTGCTTCCTTGGAGGCCGCCTGAGATAAGAGGCAGAAGGAAATCACCCTGTGGACGATTAAGAATAAAGGACAGATGTAATCCCGTGTTCCTGTGGTCCAAATTACAGTTATATTTAATGTTCACTCTATAAATATATTGAGAGCCCGTGGTGGCCGAGAGTGCTGAGGCGCCACCTTAGCATTTTTTAGTCTGCTGCGGCGCTGGTTCGAATTCGCCCTGTTATTTCAAAAAAATTATTTCTTGGCGGACCCACGGAATGAATCTCGACCTTCCTATTCAGGTTAGAATAGCTTAGTTTACCTGTAGGAATAAACCGTCCTGTTTGCCTTAATAGGAGTAGGAAAGGTTAAATACAGATAATAAATAAATATAGTTAAAGAACAGTCAAAAGAAAGATCTTCCTCATTTAAAATTTATTGATATTTGGTGATTTGATTATCAATAAATTAAATCACCATTACCAAGGTTTTGGCGTTCTGACTCATTACCAGGACCATACTTAATACATAATGAATATCCAAAAAGAAAAAAAACGTCACATGTTTGAAAAATTATCATTAAAAATATGTCCAAGAAAAGCGATATACATATTTAAATATGTTGGCATTAAAAATTTATTTTATAAAAACACCTGCACTAGACTAGTATCGAAACATTATTTATATATACAGTTTTTTTAAACATATGTTTAATTAAATTTATCAAGCATGTGGCTGTTTTTTCTTTTTGGATATGTATCATATAAAAATGGTCCTCATGATGGGGCAGGATCCCGGAAACTTACATAATTTGGTTTTGTAAATATCAATAAATTTGATATAAAGAAGATTTTTATTTTCACTAATATAGTGATTCTCCAAGGACTGGTATAATGGAATAAATGGAAAAAATAAAAATTATAATTACAAATGATTATTGGTGTAGTAATATGTCAAAAATGCTTAAATCCTGGTAGTAAAATTATATTTTCGAACATCTTATCATCGAAAGAATCTGACAGTTCGCTAAATATCACAATTAAAACCGTCCCTTTAATTAATTGATTGCGTCAATTACATTAATTTCCTCAATGGCTACCAAAAATTTTAATTTTATTTTTTATTTTTATGGACAAATAATGTTTAAAGACATTATCCTGCGCATTGTTATGTAATACGCCTCCTGTGGAAGAGTGCAATAGAACATTCACTTTTCGATTTAAGTGAAAGGCCAGCCAGGGAGAGGAGCCGCCGATAAAGGTTACACAGGCCTCCAACGGACCGTGCTCAGCTGACGATCTGTATCGCCGAAACCAAAGGTTCTTCACCGACGAAGGGTCATGGACCCGGCAGCTCTCTTAAATGGCGACTACTAATAGTGTGTCAATCCAGTGGCGATTAATCTTCAATAGAGCAATGTCAGCCGAATCAATGGCCATTATTTCTTCACATGTTGGCATCACTTTAGGCGCTAAATATCACAATGAAACATTTCTTGTATAGAATTAAAGGTACAAAAACAAAACAAAAAAAAAGGTTAGCACTAGTATTTAATTTTTTATTTCTACTCCAAAATTATAAGAAAATTAGGTCAGCAGTGTATGATAGATAACATTTGATCCTTAACTTAATTTTTATTATTTTTTGCTTATGTATCAATAAGTTTAACTCGATACAACTGCCACAAAGTGTGGTGTTCGGAAAAATCCGTTCATGAATTCCATGCAATAATGTGTACGAAGAAATACCTACAATTTAATGGTCTAGTTTTGGGGCGGAGTTTTTATTATTTTTATTTTCTTGGATACTCAATTTTTCGAATTCTAGTCCAATAATGAAATTAACCTTACATTTTCCTTAAAAATAGTTTTCACTTCCCCATTGGATCTGATTATTTTTTATGATCTTATATGCTTGAATTATAAATTATTCAAGCAGCAAATATATTTCGGTTTCGAAAGCTAAATATTTTTTTATGTTAAAATTTTCAACATTTCATTTTTATTTTTAGTACATTTTAATTCACATTCTTAGTCATATGCAAGTGGATGTCCAGAGAAATTATTAAAAATTCATCAGAAAATATGCATTTTATCTGTGTATGTTGATTTAAGGTGAATGCAGTATACCATAGAAATAAATGCAGGCTGATACTATTTCACCATGTTCATTTATTTGTTTATCGAAATATACTGGGACTTGGTCCAGATTGGATTAATTATGGCATTATATACAGTTTTGAAAGATGCCTGAGGATGGCTTGAAGGCCGAACATTTGCATCTAAATAAATGAACTTGGTGCAATAATACCAGCCTGCATTTATTTTTACGAATTTTCATCTTTTATAGGTTGCATTACCAAAATATTTACGTACATTATTTACATTTTGCATTCTAAAATCTGGTACCATACACATATTTCATTGAAAATAGTGGATAAGCTCTCCAACTATTCTTGCTGTAAAATACAACATCCTTAATTTGACTTCCTATCCTTAGATACAAATAAATTGTATTGTGTTTATAAAAGTGTATTTCAAGTTATACTCTGTTAATTGAGTCGCTATTTGGAGCTAAATATAGGAATGAACACGTACGGTATTTTAATACATACGATATATTTTAGTTTGAAACTTAGAATATTTTTTATATTTATTAAATGGTTCTTAATTAGTAATACTATAAACAAAATTCTTGAGGTCATTTTTGCAATTGGTCAGAATACAATAAAAAGAAAATTATTGACACCACAATTTTGAAATAACTTTTATTAAATAGTGTACACTAATGAAAACTACTAGTATTTTTATTTAATTCTTATTCACTGAATCCATTAAATATATAACTTTTAAAGTATTTTTTAATTGCAAAGTAATGAATAAATTAAATTTAATTATTAATGATTAATGAAATTGTAGCACATTAAACGGAAAGAAAATACAGTAAATATTATTGATATATGCTTCCAAATATGTATCTACGAGGAATTTAGTAACATTATAATTTTTGATCCATTATATTTTTTTATTGGATAAATATACTTTAACTTGATAACTATCCATTAAGCATATGAAAATATATCAATGATTTCAATTACGCAACAACGCATAATTTCAATATTCATAACGCATTTAAACTTATTTGACTAAGATATTATGTTATTCGAAACAATTTAACAGAGCCATCAATCCAATCAACTATCGAAAATTTAAACTTTTAATTATCTGAAGAATTAATTACTTATAAAAAGCAAAACCTATTTAAAAATAATTTTCCCGTCACTCCTATAGAGGACAAATGAGGTTAGTTTGCTTCAGGGCACTTCTTAACCCTAACAATCAAACATTGTTAGGCAGAAATAGCGTAGGCAGAAACCAGTCATAGCGTAATTTAACGATTTTATTACTTTTATTTATAGATGATATGAATTCACTAGTTAAAACGAAAACTTCAGGTCCATCAACTCAATAGAAGACTTATAAATATATACATATATTATATATATAATGTATATATTCATAGTACGTATTTGTAGCTATTAAAGAAACTTTTTAAAAGAATTTAATGTACATATAAATTTATATTCAATAAATAACGAAAATATATTAACCAGCAGTTAATACAAATTAATAATAAAATTAAACTTTAATAATTTCTTGTCCGGATGATTGGACGTTGAATTAATTAAAATCGATAATCCGCATATAGTTAAATTAGTTCCAGAGATAAGATAAAATCGTTATTCCGCTGCGTTAATTAGGTTAATTACCAATCAGTAAATTCGTAACTCATATACTTAAACAGACTGTAATCAACTACAATGTAATTAAAATTCTTTTATTGTAATAAAAATAAATTGAACGGCCATTTTTCAATCAATATTATTTAATCCTAATTAAAATTTCCCATATAAACACCTCAGAAAACAATACAAAAAAGAATTAGAAATGCCCAATTTGAAGAATATATCTATGCTAGAGCTAGATCAATTTATATAAATTTAATGAAGCTGAACATACCTGCATGTGTATGTGTGTATATATATATATATAGTAAAGACTTGTTTATCCGGACTAACTGGGACCAAAGGCAATCCGGATAATCCGGGTAACATGGGTAATAACCAAAACAAAATCCTCAAATAAGCAGACTTAACGTTTATTACGATAAAAATTATTTGTAGCCGGTGAGTCAATCGACTTCAACGTCCTTGACACTTGTCCTTGACACTCTAGCAAACCTTTCTTAAATTCAACAAAAAGCATTTCTTTCTTTTTCATTTTAATTTTTAATAATAATTCTTAGTTTCAATAGTACCTTTTCCCTGGTTATCACCTCCAATGAATGAATAGATCTCTCATCCATGTTCCTTTCATTCTCACTTAAAGTAAAAGACCGTGTAATTCACCAGGCTCTTGAACCAAGAATACAGGCTGCCAATTGGCTTATACAGGGCCGCTGTATATCGCAAAATCAAATCCAGACATCGTAATTTTATCTCTGTAATCTTGTGTTTTTTTCTATGCCTTATGAAGCTTGTCTTGAAATCTTTAAGCATTGTTTACCTTTTATTGCTTTGTACTAAATACTCAAAGTTCACTAAAATATGACAATGTGGAATACAGCCATAGTCCTATTGTAAGATAGTCAAAGGTATTGGTATTTATAAAAAAGATGACCAATAAGGTTGTTTCGTTTGCTTAACCAGCAAGGCTAAGTAAGGAACGGAAGGTTTGAGCGGATGAGTGGAAGTCGTCTTGACATTTGTGGTGTGAGATGTGTTAGGTAAGGGCAGGAAGCCGAAGGAGACCTGAAGCCGCCGCCTTAGAAAGGTCGTGTTCTCTTTATATCGTAGCCCTCTTTTTGCGAGATTGCGTTACACACAATACAGCACTTAGGTGAGCGCTCACCTCTTCAGATGACAATAGATTGTGAACTGAGAGCTTTTTGGAGGTTTGTCCTTGAGGTCTTTATAAAGGCAGTATGTTTACTATGGAAAAAAAAGTATAAATGTCAGTCATTCTCCATACTGAATACTCCAAATATTATTCTAATTAATAATGTTTTTATTTATCAGAAATGAACAGGAGCACTTTAACAATAATCAAGAGCCAAGCAAATATGTTGCAGTAACTAGGAGCAATGCGGTTAACACATCAAGGAGAAATGAGTGATCTTTCAAATTGAAATAAAGTATTAAGTTACTCCCTCTATTCCCTTTAACTGATTAGGAGATTAAGGAACACCAATCCAAATTCAAAGAAATATTAAACTGTTTCAAAATTGTTATTGCCTTGGTAATGACACAACTGACCTCAACATGATTTAAAAATGCTCACAGAATAACGAGACTTAACAAGCTATGGCAGACCAAGGAACTGGTCAGGTTCATAAAAGATTTTAAACAGGGTCGGCTAACAGTTGAGAGATCTGATGTAGTCGTCAGTGGGACTGAACTTATGAAGTGTTACCATGATCAATCGTCTTTCTCAAGCCTGAAAAAAACATTTTTTGGCGTTTCAGAATTCCAAATAACTATTTAATTATTTACACCTTACCTTGTCTTTCAGCAACACAGGTTTTCCAATATTCCAAATATTTAATTTTTTTTTAAATTGACAGCTCCTACTTATCTACTACAAATAGATTAGGAAGGGGTAGAGTAGAGGGTTACGCAAATAAATCGCTTTCTAGCCGGATTCGAATCGGCGCTACTCGAGTGCACCGCAACACCTCAGCTGCACCAATACGCTCAGTTGGTTGGGTAATAGTTTAGATTGCCTTTTTCTGTCCCGCAGCACACTCAAAACGACTAATTATCGGGATATATTCCTCAGTCCTATAATTGTTTTTTTTTTCTAAATTCTACATTAAAATAGAAAGTTGTACAGTGATCGTTTTTATTGAAAATAAAGTTAACATAATTACTGCCTGCCTGACCCTCCCTGACAAGGAGGACACTGTGTTTTATTATCTCTTGAGGGAGCCAAGCGAATGGAACTCAATGCTTATGACTTGTTTTGGGGGAGACAAGGACTAGTCCGGTAAGTGGGCCTTGTGGTCCTTTTTGCCAATCCCTGGCGGCTACCTTTGCGTGGCCCCCCTAACAACCAGAAGCGGTGTCAAAATTTATTATAATAATAAATATTATATTATATTATTATAATAGTTCTTAGTGTCAAAGGAATAATAATAATAATTATTACATATTTAATAATAATTATTACCGGAACCAGGTCGGAATTGAACCTACAACCGTTCCGGGAACGAACACTCAGATGCCTTCCCTGCAACGTGCACGGTTATGCCCTACCTGAAGCTTTACAAAGTGACCCAAAACTGGATAAAAAGAAAAATGAATTGCATTATAATTTATCTATCTAGATTAGAGGGATTTAAACAGTTTATTACTATGTTAATTAAAAGATTCAATTATATTTTATCAGTCTACTATGCTAATGCGCTTCATTCATATATAAGACATATATGGCTTGAAACAGTTCTGTTATGTTATCTGCAATACAGCCTTTAAAATCTGGACTTTTCAGATCCTAATCTCGTATCTATTAATCGTGAAATGAAAACTACTATAGGTTACAGCTGTAGCAGATGACGCACATTAATGCCTTTCGTTTCATCGACACCTATAAATTCTAAAGATTAATTAAACAAGAATTTATTATTTTATTACTAAAATAATTGTTTCACGGATATAAATCTGGAGAGTTTAAAATATTTAACTCCAAGAAAGTTTCAGTTAATTATAACTTGTTCAATATTTACCGAATTTCTATCACTTAAAGTGCTATCCTGCCAAATATATTATAGATTATGTATATATTATACAATATGACATATTTCAATTGAATTCCATGGAAGTCTATTTCTTTTCTTCTCCTTTCAGTTTAGGAGCGATTAACCAGGACTGACTCTCTTCTCTGGCCCTAGCTAAGTTCCTCGCCTGGCGGATGTTTTTGCCTCTTTTCCTGCAGATACGCTCGACGTATTCCAGATAGAAAATTCTAGAGTCCTCTTGGCCTTCCACTACCGGGAGCGTATTCCATCGTTTTCAATGGGTCCCTTTAGTCCTCTTTTCTTAGCAGATGGCCAAATCATTTTAATGGACGGGCCTCAGGATCTGCTTTATTGCTGTCATCTTGAGTTCCTCCCTGATCATATCATTGCGGATACGATCTTCTTGTTTTCTCAGCAATCCTTCGAAAAAATTTCATTTCTGCAGTCTTAACTCTGCTCTCCAGCCTGTTCGTTAATATCCAACTTTCGGTACCATACAGGAGCACATGTAGGCATACCGACTTGAAGATGTGGAGCTTCACTTTTCTGCTTCCCAATAACTGTATTACAGATCTGGTAGTAAACCAAGTTTGCTTTTTTTATCCTGTTTGAGATTTCGAAATCTATTTCCCCAGTCCCTTTCAAAACTATTCCGAGGTAGATAAAGTCCGTAACTCCTTCCATCTCTCCTCCTTTGCTGTATTTTAGTATATTCTCCCTTCTGTATCCTTCCTACTTGCAGGATCTTGCTCTTGTCGGCGCTGATTACCGCTCCTACGGAGCTCTTCATCCC